>RWGZ01000946.1:229274-410396 GCA_009725065.1 Utricularia reniformis
AGATAAGCTACTTCCAGAAAGGTACTCCCCTCAGCCAACTCCTCGATTGGATAACCCCTGTATCTGAGAATCCCTTCATCTCCATCAATGTAACAAATCGAAGATCTCACAGGAGCAGTGTTAAGGTACCCCGGATCATAAAGCTTAAGTCCCTTGTCATTTGGTCCCACGGTTATCTGTATCACTTGTTTGAATTATAATCCCCAATACAAATCGTTTAAAATCTTGTAGAAACTCGTCAATATCATCAAACTAATCGCATGATAATACGCTCGTTTATCATAATCGACATAAATAAATAATCCATAAATTAAATAATGAAACCTTTTTGAAATCGGTGGCCTTGATCGACCCCTCCTCAGAGACCTGAATCGGATGCTTCTTTCCTGTACGCTCATCAAACACAACCAAAGATCCTCCAAGAAAATGCGTAGGCGCTACCGTGGCGGAGCATGCATTAGATTCCAAACCTCCCGTCGATAAGGAAGCCAATCGATCAAGCGGAGCCGCCACATGAGCCGATAGAACCGCTAGACGTTCCCTAGCCAGAGATTGATGATCAATTCCGCCCATTTCCAAAAACTTTCTTCCAATCGGAATACACTATTTTTCTACAGAAAAAGAACGTTACAAAGAAACCAAAGAAGAAGCAGATATATACATCCAAGTGGAAGAAGAAGAAAGAAGGAAATTTTGCTTCTTTACTGATTTGACTTAAAACTCCTGACACTTCCATTTCAATCTTCATAATCAAAAGGGTATAATCGACATTTAAAGGAGCATAGCGCCTAGGGACGCGGTCCAAATTCAGAAGGCCGGCTAATCAAGAAAAGATAACGATATATTCACGTGACATGTATAATCAATTGGGCTTGGCCCATCTCAAGTAATGAACTGGCGGGCCTCAATTGGGCTACAGATTTACGGCTTTAGTCATTTAGTAATTTACCATTTTATCAGGGGTGTTTTGGCAATTGTTATTAAACATATTTTCTAAAATGAAATCTTTTATTCGTCTATTTTTTTAAATAATGGGTATAATTATTTCTGATAATTTATGGATTAAAATTACCAATTTCTATATTTAAAACATTTGAATGCGTGGGATGATAAAACTACGCGATACAATGAGTTTGTTTGCTTATACGATTATAATAGATGTATGAAATAATACTATTATCAATCAACGTTTTCAGCATGTCATAAAATATTAAGCAAAATTGTGATTTTTTTAACGTAGACATACAAAAGTAAAATTGTGATGCGTATCGTTAAAAAATCATGATTTCATCAACGTTACTAAGATGTGACATCATCGTGATTTAAGAAATGATTAATTTGTACTTATTTCTAGTAATTATAATATAATTATGTTTATAATTTTTTTATAGATAAGATATATTAGTATTTTACATAAATCACAATTATGATACAACAGTTTTCACATTTTAAAAATTTACAAACAATATATTCCACCATATCTCTCTATGTCTCACAACACCTCAAATTTAAAAATTGAATCAAACAAACTCAGTATATTTTGTAAATTTATGATACGTAATTTTATATAAAAATAATAATATACCATTATATATATAAAAATAATAATATAATTATATTATAATTACTAAAAATAAATGTAAATTAAAATTTTATTAAATTAAATTGTAACTTTTTAGTGTAATTTTGCTAATGTTTTATATGTGTTAAAATAGTCATGATTCACATATCTCACCACATTTACCACAATTTTATTATTAACCAAATAAACTCATTCACCTACTGTGGGTCATATGTTAATTTTTGACCCAACATGTAGTTTTATTTTTGACGGGTTTGGGTGACCCGTATCCATTATACAATCAAGATTTGAATGCAGTGTTTTCATACCGGACATACAATTTCGCTCGGTACCGGTATTTTTTTTTGTATCGCCCGATACCGGGTATTAGGGTCGATTTCCGGGTTTTTCATGTCTGATCCTAAAAAACTAATTAAATATTATTATTTTTAAATATAAAATAAAATTTGGTACCGGCCGGTATACCAACCGATATACCGATCGTATCGCTCATACCGGTCCGGATTGGTACATAATTCCGGGCCGGTATGAAAACATTGTTTGAATGACGGTATGAGAAAATGATACCTATTTTGAAAGCAAAGCAATAATGGATTCACATGCAAATTTCTTTTAAGGTCTCCAGTCAGGTCCTACACGCCATTATTCATTGCTCCCTTGTTTCTTTTAAGGTTATTTTTGTCACAATAATGCTAAAAAAATTATTGTTTTATGATGCTATGTATATGTGGCACGTTGCAATGGACACCAAATGATTTGTGTTTGGTTCGATTCCATTTGGTTTGTTTGGATATTATATAAGTATAATAATTATTGTAATAAATGTTATTATTTAAAAAAATTGATTTGTAACATTATTCCAAATGATTTAATTGAGAAAATGGTTAGTTTGATCCCCACAATTTAGTGATTTTGATAAATTTGGTACCCAAACTTTTATTTGATATTTATAATCTCTATACTTTGATATTTTTGATAAATTTGGTTCCCATGTGGCAAAATTAGTCCCTAAAATTTGAGGATCAATTTCGCCACATATATGAAACTTTGAGGACTAAATTTGCCAAAAATTCCAAAATATGAAGACTAATTATGTCAAAAATACAAAGTTTTGGGACTTGTTTTGCTTCCACAAAATTTTGAGGACTAAATTTGCCAAAATGAAGAAAGTTTAAAAACTAAATTTGCTAAATCATACAAACTTTGGGGACCTTAAATGTCATTCGCCGGATTTAGTTGGTAGTTAATGAGTTGAAAATGTATGAGGTTATTCCAAATAACAAAATTAACCTTCCTTTTACATTAACAAAAGCAAATTCCACCCTCTTTTCTATCAACATTTTTGTATGTATCCCATTACATAATTCGGGATCCAATAAATAGAAAAATTTTACAAATGTAATCCCTAAAATTTTATAATTGTGACAATTATATGTTACAAATATGGATGGCAATTTGGATTATATGTTCGCTATCCGTCGGATAATCGCTCCGTTTAGGGTGTATTTGGATAGTTAAACGGTTATGAATGTGCGACGAGTTCTAAAATTGTTTACCCACTTTAAACGGGAGAGTAGTGATTTTATATATATCCGCCATGCTACTTTAATTATTATCCGCGTACAAAATTAATTACCCGTTTAGAGTGAATTATATATACTTATGATTATCAAATTGAAGATACATTTCACGTTGTTTATAAAACTATTGACATAAATATTAAAAAAAGATAATAATGTATAATAGATATAATTGATATTGAGAAATGTGAATGAAATATATTGATTATATCAAGTACAAATATAACCTCTATAATTATTATTAAATCGCTAAATTTCATGACTGGAGTTCACACATTTTTCTAAGAAAAAAAAACAAAGTTGTAAGAATGTGGGACCCCATAGTATGTATCTAAATTTGAATTGTCATTAATTTTTTGGTCAGTCAAACGTGAAACATGAGACAAATTTAATTTTTTACAAAGGGGTAAATAAACCACTTTTTAAATCTCTGACAAAATTTCGTTACAGATGATCGAAAATTCGTTTCTACCGGTGTTCACCGAGATGACCGAAATTTCGATATATTCCCGGTATATCGATGGTATACCAATGTATCGACCAAGACCGGTACAAGACCGATAAACCGGATTCAAACATTGAAATAAACAACAAATATGTCCGGTCGGTTTTTCAGATTTACGGGTTTTAATTGATTGCCTTAACCTTTTTAGTTATTATTTTACTTAATCAAAATTAAACTAACTATTAATCGATTTTATTCAATTCAGATTAATTGATTTAATGGTTTTATTCCATCTATCATTCTTTTATCTTTACTTGATTTAATGGATGAGTCTTTTATATATCAAGTGCACTATTTAGTTTATAAAATAAAATTAACAAATGTTTTTAACTAATATTTCAAAATCGAAAAGATAACAGTATCAATTTAAAATGATTTATTCAAGTAATTTAAATGTGTGAATTCATTTATATAATCTCGTTCTTTCACGTTCTCCCGTCATAATTTTGGTCAGATTCTATAATATCAACATACATTTTTACAATTTACGATTCTTATGATTATTTATTTCGTAGATCTCTCCTTTGTTGTTAATGGGAGAATTTGAAAAACTTGCTCTTTGAATTATGATTTTATATTTGTATTTAAATAATAGTCAATTAAAGGGTTTGACCGATAACCCAAGTCCTTAAACGAACCGGAAACCGATTAACCGCAATCTAAATGACTAAAAATCCATTGGTTCAATCGATTAACGAGTTAAACCGGCCATTTTTCTTCGAGTTTTTTGAAGGAATACCGGTGTCAGTATTTAAAGAATTATGAATTGTTATTGAATTTTTAAAGATTAACTCTATAATACTGACAAGTTCAACATTATAAATATAACAATGGTTTAGTGAAGATAGTTGTGTCAGAATTTCTTTTTTTCTTTATTCACGTTATTTTTTATTTAAAATTTATTAGAGTTAGTGAAGATAATAGTTGTTTTATTTTAAGAAATATATTTTAAGATTAAATATAATTTAATATATATATTAAATATTAATATTTATATACCTAATGTTTTAGTTTTTATGCAATGGTTTAAAGTAGGAGGTGGATCAATAAACGCAATGTTTGAATACCGGCTTATCGGTCTTGTACCGGTCTTGGTCGGTACACTGGTATACCGTCGATATACTGGCAATATATCGAAATTTTGGTCATCTCGATGAACATGGGTAAAAACGAAATTTCGGTCATCTCGGACGAAATTTCATCCGAGATTAAAACACTGAATAAGCGACTCAATTATCATTTTTTATTTAATCCGATGGACAATGATCGGAAAGATAATGATTCAAAATAGATCAGCAATAGTAGATCGGATATCTTAATATTTATTTTTTTAATTATAATTGTGATTCGAATAATTTCAGAATCTGCCATAAAATTCGATATCACGTGGTATCATATACACATCAATATTACTCGATTTTCGACTTAAATTGTATACTTTATTTTATTATTTAGAGATAGTATTATAAATATGATAAATATGATGTCCGATTTTTAAAATATTATATACAATTTTAAAACATTAAGACATAAAAAATAATATTACATATAAGTTAATATATATATATATTATTTATATTTAATAATAAAGTAATCAAATTTTTTAAAATGGATCAGTGTTATTCTCACAAAAGTCATTGTGTAAATGTTAATTGACTAACGTATTAAAAAGTACAATTAATATATAAAAAGAAGAAGTGTGACAGTGTTAGATAAAATTTTTGTCCATTTTTCCTCCCTAAAAATATATCATTTTTTTAAATATTATTAATTATTTTACCCTAATTAATTAATCCTTATATTCATGACTTTCTAAAAAGTTTCGGGTGGGAAAAAATGTAACTATAAAGATTGAACAATGAGAACTATGAGCAAATCATCATCAAAATAATACATTATTGTAATAGTTTGGAGGTATCTAAAGAGATTAGGTTATCTTCGATAATATATGTTCGAAAATTCAATTGCCTCTTTACATAGTAGTTTTCTCTATGTATATATCATTATTATTTCTTTAACAAACTTCTTCATTCTATCCTACTTATCAGTACATTTATAATTTTGTATATTTATTTTATTCATATTATTATAAAAACTTCTATTTATTTTAGATATTAATAAAAAATGTATTCTTTATACCTACATTCAAGTTTTAGAGAAATTAAAACTTTCTAAATATCATCAATTATTTTAAAATAGAATAAATTAATAGTAAAAAATCACAATTTACTGAAATATAAATAAATAAAAATATATACAAATATATTTATGTTGGATGATTTACAATTTTAAAAATGCACTAAAATATTAGAACGATAGAGGAAATAGAGGAGAATACTATATCTCCTAAAAAACCACGTAAGCGAAAAAGACATAAAAATATGAACGTTTACAATCTTATCCACAAAAAAAATACCAAAAACTTGGGCGCCTAGTGAGTTGTAGATGATCTAATAAGTTTGTTTGGTTTTGCGATTATAATAGAGGTAAGGGGTAATGCGATATTCAAATCATATTTTTGTAACACACACAAAACAAAATTGAAATTACAATATGTTTATGAATAAAATCAAAATTTTCTTCAATACTGCTAAAATCAACCATGACATCATCGCTAATCAATGTTTTCATACTGGTTCGGAATTAAATACATNTCAGCATAAAAAACCTATCAATTTCTTAATTCATATCCAAAACTGAAGAAAAGAAAAGCATCAATAAAAAACCTATCATTCCGGACCAATGGCTTCATCCCCGACAATGTATAAACTTCAAACCCGATTCATTTAAACCCAGCCAATACCCGAACCCAGATTTCCCAGCAATTCAATTTTCTTCCTCGCCTGTAAAAGAACTAGAGAAAATGCACAAAACCCTTAAGAAAAAAAACATGGGTTTTGAATAAAAACCTCACCTTCCATATCTCCAAGCCATAGAAGAAGAAAAACAGCTCAAAACTCAGCTTCACTGTAAATTACATAATATAACAAACCGGGTCGGGTGGGTTACCCTTTTTTCTGGTTTACACGAATAACGAGAAAGACGAAGAAGAAAAAGAGTCAAAAACAGTTTTTAACTGTAGTGAAAAGCTTTAAATTCTTGTCCTTTTAATAGTGCTAGTGCTTCTGGCTTTTGCTTTGTCTAGCTCTAGGGCTAGGCCCCTGCTTTGTATAACAACAACACGCAGCTGTTTAAATGCTCTGTTTCTCAGTTCAAAACTAAACCTAAATCTTCAGTCAAATTTGCAGACAAAAAAATGTTGTCTGAGGCTTGAGACATGGACAAGACATGTTAAATTCCTACAATAATCAGCATACATTAAAGAGAGATCATATTGTAAGAAGAGTAAATAGAAGGGATAATACAAATTCTGCTTTACTCACACAAATTCCATATGCCGATCGATATTGCAGTAAAAAATCCATAAATTGCTTCACAGGTTACCAAGTTTAAAAGCAACAAGAAAATACGAGTAATATCGAACTAATCTCCTACGAGATCATTTCGATATCATGTTAAAATTTATAGAATCAGCTCAAGTTCATCCATTCGTAAGAGATATTGAAGGGTATAAAAGTTTCCTATTTGCCTTCTTTTTTCTTTAGGTAGTATAGCTAAGAATATGGTGTTGAAATTACAGAGTGAAAAATTACAGGTAGTATAGCTAAGAATAACTGTAGTGAAAAGTTTCCTATATTACATTAGGTAGTATAGCTAAGAATATGGTGTTGAAATTACAGAGTCCAACCGAAATAACATGGGAGAATCTGAACGAACGGGATTAAGGAGAGAAATTCATACATTTAAAAGACTTGAATAAATCATTATGTGATGAAATTCTCAATCTTATAAACGTAATCAATCTCATTTCTTTTAGCAATATAGGACAAATTAAACACTCCTCTTCAATTCCAATTATAAAGTTTCGACTTGAAATGAACAGAACCAACTTCGATAACATGTTGAAATTATAGAGTTTGACCGAAATAACATGGGAAAACGTGAACGAATGAGATCAGGGGAAGAACCTACACATTTAAAAGATTTGAAGAAGTCATTATGTGATGGAATACTCACTCAAATTAATGAGAATCCTAGAACCAGGTACCCTGCAATGGGTGAGACCAGTTATGATTGGCCCGACCCAAATAATAAAAGACGAACTCATGTGGCCCAATGTCCATAGTTTAGCATATTTGAGATAATTGGTCTGATGTTCCACAATGGGACCGAAGTTGGACTTAGCGAAATAAAATGGCGTTTGACAAGTGACCCCATGATTCGGTTCAAACGGTTACAGCCCACGCGTCCCACGCTTTGGACCTTCAAACGTTTACCACGCTTTGGGCCGGATCACGCAAATCACGCTTCGATCCCGGCCACGTTTTACATCGTGCGACAACAACCTTCAACAAACTTGTCAGAGGCAGTTATAGGGCGTGAATTACACACACCCTCAGCTCTATAAATGCAGAGCTTGAAGACGGAATTAGCAGAACCTTTTGGACGCGTAAGAACAGATTGTTACCTTACCGAAATTCTTATCGTTTTCTTATACATTGTCATCTTCATAAACCTCTGCTATCTTTTGTAATGAATTACTGTTTGATTAGTAAGTCAACTAAGAGTTTTTCCCGCTTTTAATCAAGTATTTTTTTTCCAATTTTCCGGGGTTTTCCACTCTAAATTGTCTTGTCTTCTTCCTTATTTGCATTATTTAATCGTTTCCTCACCACAAACAAATTAAAACCGATTTCGTTTCTTAACGAACCGGACGATGTTGGTACCCCTAAAAAGGGACCATAACACTTATAAAACTAATCAATCCCACTTCTTTTAGCAACGTGGTCAAATTCAACATATGAACATGTCGAAAAAGTTCCGAATAATATAAACCTAGAAACTAAACGACACAAGACAATACAATATCGATATGAAAACATGCTTATAAGTGAATGCCTCAATCTCTTCATTTCTTATACATGTGGTGTCCAAAACTTAAAAGGGATCCTTAAATTTGGAGGGCATTAGCTATTGATCCTGCAAGGCTCAATACTTCAAAAGGAGGTTTCCCGGTAATGGCTTTCACGGTTTTGGGGCAAGAATCGGTGATCCAAAAGTGCGTGAACGCTTTCATAGAATCTTACAAAAAACAGTGACGAATATTATCAGTAAAATAAGCATCGATTACGAGTATGAGCATGAATACCTTCACCTTTGTGAACAAACCGTTCCCATGACTTCTTAGGGAACACACCATGAGTCACATATGCACTCACTTTTGCAGCACCCTGAGCAGCTAAAACTTTCTGAAAAAACACAGTAACGATTGAATTGTAGCTTATGCAAAATAGTGCAAAAATAAGGAAGCAAGAAGAAAACCTGGCATTCAATTAAAGTGCCACCAGATTGAACTAAGTCATCGACTATGACGACATGATAACCAGAAGGATTACCTTCCTTTATTCTTACTATTCTTTTGTCACCTTCACGAACCTTATTGCAAATGACCTATAGTCATAACACATCTAGCTAATGCAATAAATATGAGGTAATTAACAATATGGCATGGATTTACCATGGGAAAGTGATCCAAAAGCTTGTGGAATCTTTTCCATGCTCCGTCATCTGGAAATGCAACAACTACCTGAAGAAAACAGTTTGTTTGAAGGAAGAAAATATGGGATATCTTGATCCAAAGGAACAGATTGTTAGGAATGGAGGTCGGGTGATAGTCGAAAAGCTTGATGTTGGGATTACCGACCGGAGGAAACCTAACATGAAACGATGATGTTGATCGGTTTGATTGGTTCCGTCGACCGATCAAGGATACCGATCGGACGATTGTGATGAATCTATTTGATAGCGGTCGGATTATACTTTGATCGAGATTCAAAAGTATCGAAAGGAAATATATTTCCTTGACCCATGAAATATATGAAAGAAGATATTGAGATATATTTTGTCGGTTACATATATATAGAATAAGATACAAAGATATATTATGTTACTGATATATATGGAAGAAGATATGCAAAGATATCTTGTTAACTAGATATATTGAAAATGTGGTCAAAGATATGAAAAGAGAATATTATAGAATATTCGGTGGAATATTTCGTACATTATATCCTAATTTAGACTCTATAAATAGTGAATATCATGAACACAATTATATCAATCAATCAATAGCGTACCATATTGTTCTCTATTTTTCTTGTGATAGTGAGTTTACGATAGAGGTTTATCGATCACATGGTTTTCCCGGTTTTGGGTTTCCACGCTAAATCTTGTGTCTTATACCTTTCTTCATTTACGTTTTGTTCTCATCGCATTAATTCGATCCGACCCCGAAGAACAGACAAATTAAATCCAACTAACCATGTCTGAATCGGGAAGTTGCTGAAGCCGATCCTTCAGAAGAGGAATTCCACTCTCAAAGACGGGCAGTGTTTTTTCACCAAAGTAGAATCTTTCCTGTTAAAAAACAAGAGTATTAACAGCAATAAAATTTGCATGCTAAAAAATGAAGAAGCATATAAATTCTTGAACCTGCAATGCATGAATATCATAGATAACTAAGCTCGTTGGACCACCTCTAGAAATAGGAATATTAGACAACATTCTAGCTAAGGTAAATGCAGTAGCAACATCACCCTCTTCTTCGATTCGTTCGAACGAACCAGTTGGAAAGAACGGTAAAACGACTGTGAATGAGGCAGCAAAAAGCATTGGCAATGCATATATGACAGAAAGCTGTTCGAATATGACTGAAGTTGAACTGAATGATGCTAAGAATGCAACATGTTGCCCTCGGATTTCTTCTGCGCTGTTGATGAAAAGATTTGGAAATCCATCATCAAAACTCCTGCATCAAGCTAAAGAGTATCATTCAATGCTATCTTGATAAAATTATTAACAACACAATGCGTTTAGAAACATGAATAAAAGCATAATATTATGTAAAAATATTCACGATTTATGATGTAATTATAGTCTGGGCAAAATAACCATGGGAGAGCGTGAACGAACAGGATTAAGGAGAGGAAACCACACATTTAAAAGACTTGAACAAGTTATTATGTGATGGAATTCCCACTATTATAAACTTAATGAATCTCACTTCTTTTAGCAATGTGGAACAAATTCAACACTCCCCTCAAGTCCAACGGTTTGAAATGAACCGAACTAGCTCCGATACCATGTTGGAATTATAAATTCTGGTCAAAATAACAACGGGATTAAAGGAAGGAACCTACACATTTAAAAAACTTGAACAAGTCAATATGTGATGCCCACCCTTATAAACCTAATCAATCCAATTTCTATAACCGATGTGGGACAAATTCCAACACTCCCCATCACGTCCAACCATAAGGTTTCGAGTTGAAATGAACCGAACCAACTCTGATACCATGTTAGAATTATAAAGTATGACAAAAATAACGATTAGAGAGCGTGAAGGAACAAAATAAAAGAGATAATTAAAATAACTTGAACAAGTTATTATGTGATGAAATTACCACCCTTATAAACTTAATCAATCTCACTTCTTTTAGTAAATGTAGAACAAATTCAACAATTTATAAGAAATGGGCATCCTCAATCACAGCTAAAAATCATCTAAAAATCGTATTTTTCAAGTTGCGAATAATTTAGCATAAAGCGAACACCTTCAAATCCTATGAAAAAAACTGAATTATTCACAGATATACCTCCAGTTAATAGATTGAAGTTGAATGAGGTCTGAGTTAGCAGCAACATTCCGAGCCAATTCTTCCGATTCCTCGCAGAAAAAAAGATGCACCCGCTTCTTCCCTCTTCTATCAATATCCATCTAATTTTCAACTATAAACGGGTCGGACTTAATCCGCCGGGGAATCACCAGAAACTAAATTAATATGTTTTTTACGCAGCACTAACCACTGTCTTCCTTCAAATTCGATTGAAATGAATGCATTTCATTAGTCTGAGCATCTTTTATTGCGCAGATTTGGAAGATGTTGATCCGAGATTCCTATCTCCTTTTTTAAAAATCAAACCCTAACAAACGTTAAGAAATTAGTGAATCAATTTCTTACATGGCGGCGCAGCCAGGCTGCAGGTAAGAAGTCAACAAATCACACCCTAAAAAGAAAACGTTAAAAACTTAAAATAAGTTTCTTTCATTTAAAATTTTTAGCAATCGCATTTAAAAATTCAAAATTATATATCATATATATATATATAATATTAATACCATTACGATACTATAATTTTTATGAAAAAATTGCAAGGATGACCCTCAATCTTTGAAATAGTGTAAATGTGATGATACCCTTATAGTTTCAAAATTGCGTATAAAACATCTAAAATTTACATAATGTATTTGGTTGACCTCCAATTTTTAAAATTTGTAAACAACATGACATCAAAGTTTAAAAATTATATGTTTAGCCCCCAAAGTTACAAAATCGTTTATATTTGACCGTTACGTCTAATATTTTTTTGATTTTATATACAAAGTAAAATTATCATGAAATATAATAACAAAACATTGTAAGACAAATTAGTCTTTTAGCAAGCGGATGTTACTTTTTTTTCTAGTCAATTCTAAACTCTTTAATATATTCGGGGGCTAAATATCAAATCAGTAAACAAAATCGATCAATTTCAACATGTGAAAAGAACCAGGTCAATTGCAAAAAAACTCAAAAAAATATCGGACGTGAGGGTCAAATTGATGAGAACTCGGATTTGAAACTTTGGGGGCCAACCAATTTTTAAATTTTGAGGACATGGTGTTTACAAATTTTAAAAGTTAGAGGGTCAACCATACACATTATATAAACTTTAGGTGTTTCGTACGCAATTTTGAAACTATAAAGACATTGTCTTTACACTATTTCAAAGATTAGAGGTCATTAACAAACACGAGTCTAATTTCTATCGATCACATTTAACAATTCAAGATTATATATCTCACTAAATCTTATTGGACATCATTTATTGAATCATGTTTTCAGTTTCACGAGTATTTATTAAATTACTTTTTTAAAATAAATTAATTATGGCCCAATAGTCCAACTCAAACGAGTTTTTTATGGTATATTCTTATTTTTAATATATAATTTGAAAAAATAATCAAAACAAGTTTTCGGGTATATCCGAAAATCCAGTCAAATGACCCGCACACACTAACTAGAAATCCGCAGCAAGAAGAGATCTCTACAAACAGCCTCCGGGATTAACTCTACCGTTAGATGATCCTACAACATTCCGGCAAACCGACGTCGCCGGACCTCCGTTACCGTTATATACCAAATCTATATCAATAAGCTTTACATCCTTANGCCATAAGCGTTTACCTTAGAAAGAAAAGGTTGAAAGGCGGTTTTTCGACGAAACGGCGATTGAAGGCACAGAGCTTAAACTGCAAATTTCTTCTCGCGAAAATGACGATGAGAAGAAACAGTGCCCTAAATCCCGATTTAAATATTGATCTCTCAACCAATAGTGCGCTGCCACGTAACACTGTCACAAACCGTAACAGTACGGACCGTACTCATCACGCCTCTTAGACTTTCGAATATGAAGAGGCGCGGGCTGAGATATTAATATTTAAAGGATATCAGGGGTAAAAGCATAATTTAAACCTACGATTAGCAAATTTTGAACGAAACTAACCCATTCACTAAGGCACCGATCGGTCCCCTGGACTCTCACTACCTGTAGGTACGGTCCCCAGTCCTCATGAATGTGTAAACATCATGTAATCGGCCTTGTATCACCTCTACGATTGGCAATCAAGCCCGAGGGGCTAGTGATGAGAACTCTAGGACCGGGTATCCCATAATGGGTGAGCCCTGATAACTGTTGGACCAGTTTAAATAATCAAAACGAATTCTCACAGCCCAATTACACCTTTAGGAAGACCGGCCCGATGTTTAACACGGAGGACCGAAGATAACCTTAGTAAAAATAAGCGTTATCTGCCAGCTGCTCCGTGGTTCGGTCGGAACGGTTACAGAATGGTTACAGGCTCACGCGTTCCACGCTTCGGGCCCTGTCACGTTTATCAAGCCTCGGGCCCGATCACGCAGACCACGCATCGGTCCCAGCCTCGTTTTACATCCTGCGATAACAACCTCTAACAAACCTGTCAGAGGCGGTTACAGGACGTGGATTACACTCGCCGGCAACTCTATAAATACAGGACAAGACGAAGGAAAAGAGAGGACCCTTTGGATGCAGAAGAACAGGCTGTTACGCTGCCCAGATTCTTACTGCTTTCTATACTCAGTCATTTTCATTAGCCTGTTGTGTGTAAACTTCTCTTATTTTTTTAGTGAGCAGACCAAGAGCACAGTCGGCTCTTGGTCGAGTGGTTTTCACCCCATTTTACGGGGTTTCCACTATATATGCTGTGTTCTTACTTTAATTTTAGCTTTTAATCGCTCTCCACATTATTTATAAATTAGAACCGAGTTCGTTGATTGAACGAACCGGACGACTGTTGGTACCCCCTAAAAAGGGATCATAACACAAATATAAACGGTTTTGAAATTTGGAGGCCAACCAATTTTTAAACTTTGAGGGCATGGTGTTTACAAATTTAAAAAGTTAGAAGGTCAACCATACATATTATATGAACTTTAGATGCTTCGTACGCAATTTTGAAACTATAAGAACATCGTCTTTACACTATTTCAAAGATTAGGGGCCAATGACAAACACCGACTAATTTCTATCGATCACATTTAACAATTCAAGATTATATATCTCACTAAATCTAATTGGACATCATTTATTGAATCATGTTTTCAGTTTCACGAGTATTTATTAAATTACTTTTTTAAAATAAATTAATTATGGCCCAATAGTCCAACTCAAACGAGTTTTTTATGGTATATTCTTATTTTTAATATATAATTTGAAAAAATAATCAAAACAAGTTTTCGGGTATATCCGAAAATCCAGTCAAATGACCCGCACACACTAACTAGAAATCCGCAGCAAGAAGAGATCTCTACAAACAGCCTCCGGGATTAACTCTACCGTTAGATGATCCTACAACATTCCTGCAAACCGACGTCGCCGGACCTCCGTTACCGTTATATACCAAATCTATATCAATAAGCTTTACATCCTTACAAGGCAAAGCTTCACTGCACATCAATTTCAATGCTTCTTTAGATGATGAAACTCCTTGGATGTTTCTAAAAGTAATGTTCTTTATCTGTACAGAAGATTCACCCTACAAAACACACAAATTCATTTGTTAATAGAACACAAGAAAATGAATTCCCTTGAAATATTAACAATTGTTACACATCAGAAGTGAGATATAAACAAGATATGATGAGCCTTAGTAAATGACTTGTTCATGTAGAAATTCATGATTCAATTGACCGAAAGAATGTCGATATAGCTCATAAAAGAAGTAAATCATAAGAGAACTGGCCTTGGTCCGATTATGATTTGTTTCAATAGGCTCAGTAGTGCTCGAATCATAGATCGATCTATTTTTATCGTCTAAGTCCGATGTGTTTTTCTACCAGAATTTTTTTTGTCTAAACCGGTACAGACCACCCCGAAACCCACCCCGCAACTCCGATACCATATAGAAATTCAGGATTCAATGGACCGGAAGAATATCAGTGTAGCCCCATTCACAAGAGAAACGAATCACGTTAAAAAGAATAGGTCAATCTAATATCACTCCCCTCATAAATTAGAATTTTTGTATTTCTACAATTATATGGGATATATTTCAACATATCAAGTCTTTTATGAGGTGATCTCATTATCTTATAAGTTATATCTAAACATATTCCCACGTGAAATTGACACGACTCTAAAAATTTAAGAAATCTTCTAATTGTGTAGAAGCTTACCTTTTGACATTGTGAGCCATTTGGGCAGTACTGTTGATCAATTATAATGGGGTTTCTTGCATTCTTCATGATCAAATTTTCGAACACTATATTTGTAGCTTCGCTGTATACGGAATGAACCCATGTTTTGATCCGAACTCCGTTATCTGTAGCTGTAAAAGTGCTGTTTCTTACAGTGATTCCGGTGACGAACTCATGCTTACCGCTACCTCCCATGCTTCCGATACTGATACCATGTCCTGGTCCACAAAGAAGGCCATGGATGTCTATATTTTGGCTGTCGTTTATAATAGCGATGCAGTCATCTCCGGTGGCAATCACGGAGTTTGAAATGGAGATCATGTTAGATTTTCCGATGCGAATTCCATCGGTGTTTGGACTGTCTTCCGGAGCTTCGAGCTTCAAGTTCGATATGCTTACGTTGTTGCAAGCAAACATGCTGAAATGTACACTCTTGCTGTTGATTGAAGTTATATCTTTGATCGTAGAATTCGTCACGAAATCAAAGATTAATGACTGCAATGAAAATAGCGTTTAAAAAGACTAAGTCAAGATCAAAAGTATTATAGCACCATTTTAATTGATCCAGTAACTAAATCTGTTGCTAAAAGAGTGGACTTACAGGAGGAAGATGACGGCAGTGAGAAAAATTCATCTTGCAGTCATTGTATTGCCAAATGGACTCACCTCGACCGTTAAGATTACCGGTGCCTTCGACAGTAAGCCTGTCGATATACTGAAAAGAAATCCAGTTATCGACGAAGACATTGTTCAGATCAGTAGGTGCAAGGAGAGATCCATTGATCTTAAAGGAGATAGGGTATTTGCATGGCCCAACAAAAGTCACTTTATTCACAAAAAAATCCCCATTGGGTATCAAAACTCTACTTTCTCCAGAAAATGTACAAGCAGCATCCCATGCTTTTAAAAATGCCTGCAAAAAATTAAAAAGATGGAGAATGATGCTAAATAAACAAGATGGGATTGAGATGGGAATCACCTGTGAATTGTCGGTTGTTCCATCGGCTGTGGCACCGTAATCGGCAACGTTAAAGACGGTGGATTCATTCTCGGCATGGGCGAGAATGAAGAAGAAAAATACTAATGAAAGGAGAATGTAGCAATCCATTTCCAGCATGGGAAAATGCAAATCCAAAAAGAATGATGATATGAGCAGTAAAACAAATCTAATATTGACTCTATATAGAGACAGTTGAGCTTTAGCCAAGTCAAAATACACAGTCATCAATTTGAATTGGTTTTAAGAGAAATAATTACGCATTTAAAACAAACAGAACATGATAAACTAATGAGAAATATAGAATAGAATATTAATTAAGGAGAAATGCAATTCTAGAGTCTGAATTTACTGTTAAATCAATGATCAAAGAAGAGATTGTCCTGATAACACGTGCCGGTTTAAGTTTGTGCCTTTTCTTTAGAAGCTGCAATTCTAAGTCATAAGATGAAGATAATAAATTTCTCATTCCAAGAAAAAGTTAAAGAGGAACCAAAAAAATTACCTCTCTTTAATGTAACGAATACTCTGAAGAATGTCTGTTGCCATGAGTGTATCTGGGAACTCCTTGTTTTCATGAACTATTCTTGACAACTTCAGAAATGCAACGATTTCTTCTTCGATTTTCTTTACCTGTCGATCCAAATGCTCGATGAATTCTACGTATGTGGGAAGCTTAGGTGAATCTTCAGAGTTATTCCAGCTTCTCTGAATTGAAGACTGTTCATGGTTAAATAAATCATCAACAGAAGTTTGAATCTCTTGATCTTCTATGAATCCGGTGTTAGTTTGATGAACCTGCAGTTCATTTTTAGTTGGAGAAAGTATTCGAACAGGAGACGGAGATTCTGCCTCGTTAACATCAAGATCCAATGTCATATTCTGAAGCAGGAGGCTTTCCTTCATGGATATTGCCTAAAAGCATAGCAACCAATCTATTCATCTATAGAAACAAAATGTGGAACAAGTAAATGAAAGTTAGTACAATAAATGCTAAATGTGCACCTCATTTAGTTTTGCTGAAAGCTCATCAAGAGTTGTTATACGATTCTTGAGTTTCTCCATAACTTGCATCACCTTTTTCTTCTGAAATAGTACTTCTCTGGCATCATTCTCCTTTCCTCTGCTAACACTAACAGCAGCTTGCCTTCTTAGCTTCTCTACAGCTTCTGACAAACGCATCAATCTCAATCTTGAACTATTGGCTGTAAGTAAAGCATTAATTTCAAATGGTCAATATATAACTACGTTGTAGCATTCTCAGTTAACATGTTCTTCGCAAAATCGGTAATCAATAATTCCGAGCAGTAAATACAAAATCAAACAGTTGTCAAGTAACTAAAGCACGCTTTGTAATATATATCGAATTTTGGATGAGAGCAATTTCTGAAACAATTTTTAATACAGATAAAAAACCTTTTGCTCTTGTAGTATCCGCCTCCTCGATGAGCCTATCAAGTTGCTGGCGTAGCCCCTCAGCCGCTTCCGACGGAGAAGCCGAACACAAAGCTTTAAATCGAGATAATTGCATACATTGAATCCAAGGTAAGCCACAAATCACCATCATCTTCTTCTTCAGTTCATCAGCATTTCAATTTCGCTATTCCGAAATTAACACCAGATAAAACTGCAACGCCATTCGGATCCGAATCCGGATCCAAAATCGGGTTATAAAAAACAAAAATAAAACAAACCATTTTTTAAAGGATAAATTTCACTTTTATACTATGTTTATGACACGATAACCGTTTTATGGACCGTTATGCTATCGGATTGATCGGACCGGTTTAACCGACCGGGATCGAACTGTTCATATATTATAAAAAATAAAAAAAATAAAACCAATAATATCTAAATATTCAAAGAAAGTATATACAAACAAAATGCATTCAAATATTTAAGTTAAGAGTTGAGAATGAAAATCAAATATCAAATTCAATTCCTTCCAAATCCATTTCTTCGAAACGTCCAAATCCATTTCTTCGAAATGCTTTCCAAATCCTTTTCTCATGAAACAAGTCTAATTGACTGCGTGGCAAACCATTCATACATTTATATATTCAAGTTTAATAATTAAAAATAAAATGAAATATCAAATTTAACGTCTTCCAAATCAATACAACAAAAGGAAAACACTAGTAATGAAGCAAAATAAAAATGAACATATATAATTCTACATAATCACTCTTACAAATAAATTATTTATATCAATTTTTTAACCAAATAAGTTTTACAAAATTTCGAAAATAAGAATAAAACCTTACATAAACCTTAAACATACAATTACAAAAAAAATTAAATGACGTATACGTAACAAGAAGGAAAACAATCAATCAAATATACATTTGTAATATCATGCTCTAATCACTTTTTCATGTTCCCTTCTATCTTCTCGGGTAATGCATTCTTACTCAATCATTAATTAAATTATAATTTAAAAGAGAAAACCGACTTATTAGGGTTTAGTGATAATTTTGAATTAGCATAAGAATAAAAAAATATAGAAAAATAAGTTGATTTTAAATTAGTAAATTATAATATTTTTCTATTGAGTTAGCCGTTTTTAAAACGGGTATCAATTGGGTTGGCATGACTGAGCGGTCCAAAAATAACCCACAAAGATAACATTTATAGGGGTGAATTTGTCTATAAACCAAAATTGATATAATATAAAATTGAGATAGTTAAATTATAATTTGTTAGATGTAAACTGTGAATTTATGAAAAATAGAGGACTAAATTTGAAATTTAACCAATTTTTAAAACATCAACTATTTAATCTCAAATTAAATACAACTACACTATTATTGATAATAGAATGAATGAACCTTAGTCTTTACATGTTTTGTACAATAATATGATTAGGAGTCGGGTCCGGGTTGTTTCATAATTTCATAATAGTCGAGGATTAAAAAACCGGGGCTAGTTTTTTCTTCAACTCACTCATGTATCTCCATGATCCCCGGAAATACTCATCTCCTCTATGAACTCTACGTCCATGCTTCGGCTTTTCTGATTCCGGCGATTCTATAATTCAAAACCATATTCATTCAATATTGCTTGTTGTAAATATAGAAGCAAAGAAAGCTAACCTCACGATATGGAAACTCGTCATTTTCGAGCATTCTAACAACATGACTCATTTTAGGGCGTTTCTCTGAATCGGGATCAACGCACTTTAGTGCAACCAAAAGTGCACGCTTTAACACCCGCGTCGATGGCCGGAGTTCAATTTTCAGGTCAATGATTTCTTCGGTTCTACGGTTAGCCACCATCATTTTCAACCATTCAACTAGATTAACCTGAAAAAAAGAGATTCAAAATAGAATGAGTAACCGCATTTCATACGAGATGGAAATCATGTTGAATTTACCCACGTTCATACGAAAATGATATCGATTAGGTTTATAAAGTAAGAGGTACCACTAAATAATGATTTGTTTAAATCTTTTAATATGAAAATCTTGATATATCACATTCGTGCATGTTATCTCCATCGTAATTTCGACTAGGCTCTATAATTTCAATATGGTATCAGAACTGATTCGATCGGCCAGACTCTATATAATACCAACAAATTCAATTACTTGTAATGCATATGTACCTCGTTTATAGGCCGGCCATGGTCGACAGGGTCTCGTCCGGTAATGGTTTCCAATACAAGAACACCAAAACTATAGACGTCACTCTTTTCGTTCAACCAGCCGGTGTTTGCGTATTCAGGAGCCACATAACTTGATTCAAAAAAGGAATCAAGATGTTATATGGTTTGAATTACAATGGTTCGAATAACCGAATACATACCCGCAAGTTCCCATAACTCTTGTTGTTATATGGCTTTGATGAGATCCTAAAAGCTTAGCCAAACCAAAGTCTGAAACTTTGGCATTAAACTCGTAATCGATCAAAATGTTGCTCGATTTAATGTCACGATGCACAACTTTAGGCTCTATGGCTTCATGTAAATAAGCAAGCCTACAAACAAAACCGATAAACCGTTTAATCATCAAACTTCGAACATCGAAAATGAGTTTTATTATGTACTTACGCCTTTGCGGTACCGAGAAGAATCTTGATCCGAGCTTCCCATGTCAATGTGCCTTGTTTTTGCATAACTCCATGAAGCCACTGCTCAAGATTGCCATTGTTCACATATTCATACACCAAAATCCTGAACACAGACAAGGTTTGTAATAATAACCAATGTGGATTCTATTTTTTGTAATAATTCGAGCAGAACCCGAACCTATGAACTCCTTCGATGCAATAACCGAGAAGACGAACAAGGTTTTTGTGTCGAACATGACCAATTGCTTCTACTTCACCTCTAAATTCTTTCTCAGCTTGACCACTGTAATAATACAAATCCAAATCGTAATCAAGTTTCGAAATCATAAGCTCGAAGTTAAACATAACTTACAGATTATTCAGTAGCTTCTTAACAGCAACTTCTGTACCATTAACCAATTTACCACGATAAACAACACCGTAACCACCTTCACCGATGATATTATCTGATGAGAAACGATATGTAGCGATCTCGAGATCTCGTAGAGTGAACCAGTGACCCCAACCAAGACGAGAAGATTCCGGAAGACCGATCAAAGGAGAAGGCATCATCGTTATCCCATACGAGTTTGAACATTGCTTTAGAATATTCCCAGAGCTACCTTCTTCACCTGAGTGAGAGCTAAAGACTCTTTCGTGCCGAAAAGACGAACTACATTGGCTAATATCATCGAAATCACTTGATCTACTTCTAGCCAAATGAGCTAATAAGTTCTTTTCATTCGACCAGCTTTATCTACTCTGATCTCTTTTGAAACAATTGGGGTTATAGAAATAGGATTCTCCGTAGTTTTACGGGTTCTTCGTCGAAACATAATCCATAGTGATAAAATGACGAGAATGAGAACTGTAAATGCTACAATAACAAAGCAAAGGAGAACCCAAAGCTGCAAACCAGAATAATTCTTCGATAATTCACTGTTCAAACTTGAAGGCATTTTCTCAGAATGGGATAATGTAAGTCAACAGTTCTCAAGCTCTGAATAAACAATTCTCCTGAATGCGAAAAACCCATAAAAACTTCTATCAAATCTTAGCGCAAAGACAAAGATAACGAAATAATCTAAAAAAAAAATAAGGAAAGCGGTGGATTAACCTTTGATTATGCAACTCAGTCGCCTTGTTCTTCTTCCTTGAAAACGCAAATAGAAGCCCAGTACGCATAGATAGTTCAATCGACAAAAACCAGATGTTTGAGATTAGAAGCTTCCTGTTTCTTCAAGGTCGAGATCTTCAGGACTACAGTAGCTGGGAAAGGAACCCTTTTAATACCCAATGAAGGTGAAAACAGTAAATGAAAACAAAAAATGAGGTTCCCGTTAGAGGATTTATAGCAGAGGTGAGAAGATAATCAGAAAGATTGTTTTTTTATTGTAAGAAAACGATGGGCGCCTAAAACATAAGAACTATGACAATTGACAATCAACGACATCTAGGATCTGGCTGGCACTAGCTTTTTGCTTATTAAATAAACCCATTGAAAAAAATACAAAACGTCAACTTCCCAAATGAATTCAAGGGAATAATTTGAGATGAAAACAGTCCATTTAAAAGGAATCATTAATTAAACCAATATTTTCATAACGATACGTCAAAATCGGGTTTGACTGGTATTTTTTGGTATCTTCCGATAACATGTATTAGGTTCATTTCATGTTTTTTGATGTAAGATCTTAAAAAATATTATTTTAAAATAAAATAAAATTTGGTATCGTCCGATTGTATCACTCATACCGGTTCGGATCAATATGAAAATATTGGATTTAAACAACAAAAAAGACAATCTATCCAATATTTTCATATGCAAAAACGGGTATTTTGATTGATATCGATATAAGGTTTTTAGGCTGAAAGCCATATTTTTCCTATTTGGTTCTAAAAAAAATTAATTTTTTAAAAAATGTTAGTATCTATCAATATACCGAACGGCATATCGATCATACTGATCCAGACAAAACTGATTTCCAATTAATATAAAAACATTCCATCTAACAAAAGTACACAAGGGAGTAATAAGGTCAATAGCCAAATTAGCCGTTGGAATATGAATGTCACCATCACTTTCAAAAGAGTCCTACCTTGAGCGATGTGACGTGGCGGTGACTAAGGAAAGGATAGAGCTCCAGACTTACACTGTACATTTAATAATTAATAACATTTAATTACTTTACCATCGTTCATAATATTGCACTTAAATATTTTAAACTTAGATTTAATCCCTATATTTTAACATAAGATGAATTTTGATCATTCTATTGATTAATTTCTTTTTCAACATACTTAAGAATTATTAGTATATTTAGTGTTTTAATGCATAAATTCGAGATTTAATTGATCAATATATAAAAGAAATGAATTGCAAATATTATAATAAATCAAAACTCATGATACCATTATTTTTATAAATTCAAATAATTTATTTTGATGATTTTATAAGGTGAATTCAAATGAAAATACCAGAATCATTAACTTTGAAAACCAACTTTCACAACACATGCATTTGAGGATTATTTACCAATGTTTTACTAGTACCGGTCGGTATACTAGATAAGTTCATGACATCAGTATATTATATATGTATCGTATGTGTACCGAAAAAATAAAATAAATTAAATTATTAACATAGAGAAAATACACATTTTTAATAATTTTTAATTTATATTGTTCATAATTCGAAAAAATAAGAATAACAAAATTCAAAAAGCTTCATATCTCTTTTTATTCTAAATCTAACAAGTTAGATCCGATCAGCTCAAAACCCAGCCAGAATAGGTACGTCCGAAATTTCTGGTATATCGGAAATTTAAAAGATTGTATTTTACCAAAAAATATAATTTGTGTACGATGAAAGCATAAAAGACTAATTGCATTATTTATGAGAAAATTGCATAATTAGCCCCCAACTTACGAGCTATGTAAATGACATACCATCCAACTTACAAAATTGCAAGAATGATACCTAAAGTTAACAATACCGTTTGTTTTTTACCTCTGACATTTCGCATCCGGTTTTCCGTAAGTTGAAAACCGTTTGAAAATTCATCACAAAGTACTCAAATATGATCCGTTTGAAAAATTTATACAAAAATTACCTTTGATGTTCGAAAATTGTGCAGAAAATATTAAAAAATTACGAGTTCCTTAAAGTGTCAATCATAAACGGTATTGGAAACTTGAGATATTTTATTTGCATTTAATTGAAGTTGGAAGACTTTAATAAATACATATTTTTTTATCAAAAAAGTATATTATATTTACAATTTCGTAACTTGAATAACATTTCATTTACACCGCCCGTAAGTTGGGACAAGATGTGACTTTTAATAACAATAGAACACGTGACTTTTCATAAAACCATAGAGACAAGATGTGAGTCATTAAAGGCGTATTAATTCATAAATAATTGACAATAATTTTTTCATTATTTACACATGTTTGGTTTTACAAATTATGTTTGTGGCCACCATTTAATAATGCAATAATAAATAATTAAATAATAACAACATTCTTCCTTTCGTGGGATCTATGTTTTAAATAATAATAATAACCATTTTTCCAAAGGTTCATATCACACCAATTGAGATTTGTCTCGAACCGATTTGAACTGAGTTTATATATCTAAATATTTGAAATATATGTATTGTATTTTTATTAATTTTTCATTAGGTTTCATCTAATAACAATGAATTGATAGTTTTTTTAAAAATTTTTAGATATAAAGTAAATATTAATTTACATTATATTGTTATACTTATATAATAATTAATATACATACCAGTTTTATCATAATAAAATATAAATCCGGTTTCACGAGTCTTAATCAATCTGAACCGTGTGACTCTTATATCTCTTAAAATTGATTAGAACAACATATATTTTAAATATTTTAATAATTTAAAAATAATTTAAACTTGTTCGAGATCGATATGAATCGTTTTGAATAGAATCTTTAAAAAAAAATTCGATCAAGTCCCATGGTAGAAGATAGCTTACAATACTTCTTTTTTGTATTTAAGGGGATATGCTTAGATATAGTCCCTATAGTTTAAGGGTTATGGCAAATTGAGTCCCTGTAGTTTTGAAAATTTGACAATTTTGAACCTCAAAGTTTTAGTATGGCAAAATAGATTCCCTACTTTTGTATGGTTTGATAAAACTAATCTATATTGTTTATCAAAATTGACAATATTAGTTCCAAAAATCTTCAATTTCGGCAATGTTAGTCCCCAAATAAAAACAATGGCGTATTTGATCCTCGTAATTCCAGAGTTTTGGAAAATAAGGTCTCTAACGGTGTTAGAGGTTTTCAATGTTTTGAAAAATGTCAATTACAACCGTTAAATAATTTTGCAACGGTGGTCCTCAACGTTTTGAAAAACGTAAACCCTAACGGTCGTTAAATAATTTAGGTACCAATTTCACAAATTTCCCAAATTTGGGGACTAGTTTTGCCACCAAACGTAAATAATGAAAACTTATTTTGCATTTTTTAAACTTTATAGACTAATTATGAACTTTGGAGATTGAATTTGTCAAATCTTATAAACTATGAGGATGAATATTGTCAATTAATTGAAGTTTGAGAACAATATACAAAAAAAATAATTTGAAGATCAATTTACCAAAATCAACAAAATTTGGAAACAAACGATACCATTTTCCCCCTATCTAAGTCTAACGGATAGTTTTTTTTTGTTAATTTATTGCAGTGATTTAAAAAACTCTTACATGCATCAGTCACAATCAGACAATTGGGCCCGCCGGGTACGAACCACAACGCGGATATATGGGGAAACCCGGTCCGGACCCATAAGGGTTTGCAAGTACATTACAAATTTTGCGGGCTGGAGCCTCTCATTGGTGGATGATGGATCCAACGGTGAAAATATATTTATTTAGATCCGATTAATAATCAATGGCTTGGATCCGTCATATATTCATAGGATTCAGATCTTAAATGAATATTAAAAATTATATGTACTCAGTTATCATGTTTCACTTAGGGGAAACATGAGAAATTGTGAATGAATTATACAAGACAAAAAATATGTGTTTAAATGATACTTTATGTATTGTGTCTAACGCTATGATAAATTTATTATTTAATAATATATATATTTCTATAAAATTGATGTCAAGTCAAGAAATGAAACAAATCGAAATATTTAGATTATTGACTTGATTTGGCTTGGCTTGTGAATTTTCAAGGTATTTGGGTCGAATTATTTATTTGGTGGACATTTGTTTTTATTTTTGAAGCTATTGAACCATTATTTATTAAATTTCATTTCTCTAAGACTTGTAATTGGATTGGACTGCAAATATATATGAACAATGTTAAATTATTAAACTATTAGAGTTTGAATAACTTAATAATGGTGCCGCTACCCACTTCTTCTCGGGATGGGAAATACGATGTCTATGGACACCGGAAGATGATTATTTTCCTTTCTGATTTCTAGATTGTGTTCATTGTTATAAAATTATAAATTTGATATTTATAGTGGATTTTAAAAGTATGACCAAGTGGTTTTTCATTATTTATTTTAAAGAAAAGTTTCGGGTTTAGGGCATAAACCCTAAACCTAGATTTTCAACATACAAAATTCAATCTTTTTCCTTTTTGTTGTTGTATTACTTTTTCAAGAACTTTCATACGATCTCTACTCATAAAAGAGTATCTATATTTTGTTGCCGATTTTTTATGGGCAATAACAAACTCGAACTCGACATTTGACTTAATTTTGAAGACACAAACTTGATTCTATATGTTCGGGTCTGACCCACCCATTCTACATTACATACATCTAGGAGTGTAAACAAACCTAATCAAACTGAATTTAAATACTTTTTTAATGTTTGATTTCAACTCAAAATAGATAAAAATTTTATGGGATGTTAAATTTTTCATTTTGATTTAACCAGTGTTTTC
This sequence comes from Utricularia reniformis, assembly GCA_009725065.1. Taxonomy (NCBI): domain Eukaryota; kingdom Viridiplantae; phylum Streptophyta; class Magnoliopsida; order Lamiales; family Lentibulariaceae; genus Utricularia; species Utricularia reniformis. The sequence goes on from RWGZ01000946.1 coordinate 255,836, forward strand.
ATACCGGACGGTATACCGCCCGGTACGTCAAATTTTGCTTGGTACCGGTATTTTTTTTCGTACCGTCCGGTATCGGGTATTCGGGTTGGTTTCCTGATTTTTTTTGGGTTTGATCCTTAAAAACTAACTAAATATAAATTTTTTAAAAAATAAAATAAAATAAAATTTGGTACCTGCCGATATACCGGTTGTACCACTCATACCGATCAGGATCGGTACGTAATTCCGGATCGGCATGAAAACATTGGATTTAACTAGACAATGAAAGAATACATTTTAGAATTAAAAAAATAAAAATGATTAATGCGTGAGAAGATCTTGGGATGTTATGCGATTTGATGAGTTCGTATTCGAAATGTGTTTGACACATATATGATCTTGTTTGTTCGTTTAAATATAAATACGAATTTTGTTCAAATATTTTTTTATATTCATTTATAATTTGAACGAACACGGATATTTTCGTAAACAAATATAAACATAAAAAATATATTATTTATTTAAAATATATATTATTAAATATTATAATTTTTAAAAAAACTATAATCTATCATATTTCACATTATTTGTCTATGTATTTTCACATTATTTATTGAAATATAGATTTATAATGTATTTTATTATTTTCTTTGTAAATATAAAATATATTCTTTAATTTTTAAAATTTTAATATAAAAAATCAATTTTATTATATTGACAAAAAAACTAAACAGATAGTTCGAACAAATTATTCGAATGAACATTGACATTTATATAAGTATTCTTCAAATATGAATTCATGTTTAAATAATATATAAAAGAACACAACATGAATAAATTTGAATAAAAATAAAAGAAATATTAAAATATAAAATTAGGTTGGTTACCATCAGCCATAGAAGAATCTAGAATAGTAGAGGAGAAGACATTTCTGTAAACATTTAAGACAAAGTTGGAAAGGAGCCGCCGTTGTGGGCTACTAATGGGCCTTATCTATGGGCCGTCGATGGGCTAACTACTACGACTAGGTCTAGCTTTGCCCCCTCCTGATTCCATCATTAACTCACACTAGCTTACCCTCTCTAACCCTAATTTTACAGCTATTTTTAGCCATTACAATTTAATTCTAATCCATTAATTATTAAAAAATAATATTAATCCTATAAATTTACAATATTTCTAAATTTGGTTAATGTAAAAATAATACTAATATATAACGAGTAAATTAACTTTCAAAAAACAAATATTATTAATTCTAGTTATATGAGATGAGATACACATTATATATATATATATATATATATGCAAAGAAATTATTCTCATCGTCAAACTATCTTAAACGGAAATAGCCACGGTTCCACGGGAATTCGGGGAGTTGGACTCGGGGACTTAGATTTGTTAAAAAGTCCGACTTATTAGTATTATCAATTATTTTTTTAATTAAAATATAAAAAAATCGTGTGTGGTTAACATGGTTTATAATTAACAATAAATAAAATTATGTTTATCTAATTATATTATACAAAATAATAAATTACTACAACAAATATATATGATAATTAATGTTTAAAAGCGGTAAAATGTCGAAATAGTTTGTATAAACTATATTATATCTCAATAATACCGATATACCGCTAATTTTTTAAACATTAATGAATTATATTAATATATATAAATTTAAATAATGACTATTTCAAAATAAATAATAATAAATTTAAATATAAAGAACATACTCGTGTTCAACAAGTATCCGAGGAGAATCGGTGTTCTAAAAGAGTCCGACTCGAATTCGATATCCTTGGAGAAGAGTCCGTTTAACATAATCTTCAAATCAATGAAGTTAAAATCGGATCGATTGATTCTATCGCAAATTGGTAAAATATCCAATTAGATTTTTTTAAAAAACTCGGAAAAACATGGTTGAACCGTTAAAAATCCAATTCAATAGCTAAAAACCAATTGAATAGATGAAATTTATTTAATTTTTTAAAATTTAAAAAACATATACATTTATATTATACTATATTTATATCTTTTCAATAACTTTCAAGCTCTAGTTAAATCTTTGAATCTTAAAAATCGTACTTAATCGATATCGGATACGCTTTTGAAAATATTACTTCAAATTCTATTTACATTGTAATATTATAAAATAATAGTATATATTTTTTAAAAATGGTAATATAATAGTACGCAATCATTGTAGTTAATTATTATTATATTGGAATCAAACTTACTAACTACAATATTTTAGTGAGGAACTAGGAATATAATTGCTAACTAATAATATATAATATTTGGAGTCATTATAATGTGTGTTATATTATATGTTACAATTATTATTCTATTTGGTAAACTAGTTAACTTAATCACCCTATAGTAATAATTTCATTACTAAAATATATTGCACGTTTAAAATATGATGAAAATTAATATTATATTTTATTATTTAAATTACAATTTTTTAAAAAGTAGATATCAGATGGATTTATATACTAGAAAAAATATTTATATTATGTATGTCTTTTTGTATTTCCAATTGGAGTGGATTTTTATCCGAATAATTGAAAAAATTATATATTATATAGACACATTATTAAAAATGATAAAATGACGATAAACAAACTTTCGTAGTTTTAGCAAATTTAATTCTAATAGTTTGTAACGATATATTTAGTCATCAAACTTTAAAGTTTTCACATATTTGATCATCTAAATTTGCGATATTCGACAGATCAGATCTACAAAGTGGCAAACCAATCCACCAATTTTGATCTTGACCTAGACCTAAATTGCCAAAATTGAAAATTCCGAAGACAAATTTTGTTAAAAAATATAAAATAGGAGACCGATTTTGTCATTTTGATACTTTCAAAATCATAATTATAAAACTTGAGGGACCAAAACTTTAAGGTTTTTACAAATTTGATCCTCCAACTTTACTACATTTAGAAAATCAAATCCCAAAACTCTAAGTGTAATCGGTCTCCGAATATTGATTTTGACCAATAACCTAAATTTCCAAAATTTAAAAATTTTGAGACTAATTTTGACAAATATATAAAGTTAATGATCGGTTTTGTCATCTTCATAAATTGGAGATCAAAATTATAAAATTTCATAACTCAAAATTTTCAAAATCATAAAATTATAAAAACAAAATTTGCATTTATCCCATTTAAAATTTTAATGTATTAGGATTTTAACATTATAAATAAATAATAAAACTTAATTAACCATGATTATTTGTCTCTGTACATCTTATAAATACATGGTACTTTAAGGATATCCTTCACTTAAACAGGATTTGTACATTTTAATGAAGATGAAGGCCAAAACTTACGTTAATCTTCTTCTCCCATTTGTCTTAACACTCTTAATGAGACACAGTTTTGCCTTAACAAAGGTAAGAGCTTGTAAGAATATTAGGTTTTTTTGTCTTGATTCTTTCTATATTTGTCTTTATATAGCCATATGTGGTTTACATGGGAGCTCATTCTCATGGAGAAGATGCAAATTCTGCTGATTATGATCAAGTTACTGAATCGCATTACCAGTTCCTTGCAACATTCTTGGGAAGGTAAAGTGAACAAGTACAAAAGATGTGGTTTTGTTGTGAAGCTTCACAACCATTAGTTTTGTCGTGAAGCTTATCTTTTGAAAATTGTACAGTTACGTGAAGGCGAAAGATGTGGTTTTTTACTCGTATACGAGACACATCAATGGTTTTGCTGCATATCTCGAAGACGAAGCAGCTTATCTGATATCGAGTTAGTGATATTCTGTTAAATTTTTAGAATCATATCAATTTAAGTGAAGAATATGCTCGGATGAGAACATTAAAGATTTGAACAAGTTATTTACTTGGAGAAGAACTTGTTTGTCTAATTTGTAATGTAGTTCTTTTTTTGCAGAGAACCCGAAGGTAATATCGGTGTTTTTGAACAAAGGAAAGAAACTACATACAACAAGATCATGGGATTTTCTTGGGCTTGAACATAATGGAAGAGTTCCTCCTTCTTCTCTATGGATCAAAGCTGGATTCGGCATCGACACGATCATTGGAAATCTTGATACCGGTGAGTCATCCATTTTCGAAGCACTTCCCATTTCATATCATTAAGCTTTTGGGCATACGGTGTTGAAATAGTGCATTTGTCCCATATCGAAAGTGAAAAGTATATTGGATTGGTTTATAAAAGAGAATTTGATTATAGTAAATGACTTGTTCAAGACGGTCTAATGAAAAAATGTATGTCCGATCCCAAAGTTTGGTGATTTTGATCCTTAAACTATTATTTGGCATTAGTAGTCTCCATATTTTGATAGTTTTGGTAAATGTGATCTCCATCGTTTACAAAATTTGGCAAATTTGATCTCCATGTACCAAAATGTGTTCCCAAAATTCTAGAACCAATTTTACCACATACATTAAACTTTGAGGACTAGATTTACTAAAATTACAAAGTATGAGAACTAATTTTGCCAAAAAAACAAAGTTTAAGGAATATATTTACCTCTAAAAAACTTTGAAAATTAAATTTATCAAAATAAATAAAGTTTGTAGACCAAATTTACCAAATATACAAACTTTCGGTAGCTTAGATGTCATTTATCCTGATCTAATTCCTCTTATATGTTATATTAAGGCACACTCCCCACGTATATTTACCCGATTCTAGAAATTTAACAAGGTTTCTGATACAGGAGTATGGCCTCAATCCAAAAGCTTCAGTGATGAAGGAATTGGACCAGTTCCATTAAAATGGAGAGGAGTTTGCCAAAAAGGCACTGATCGCACTTTCAAATGCAACAGGTCTTGTTAATGCATTATCCCTCTCTGAGTTCAAGTTTCTTTCCCTACAAAATCGTAACTAATTAATCGTCCCAACTGAAGGAAGCTAATCGGAGCACGATATTTCAACAAAGGGTACATTTCAGTAGCGGGAAAAATGAATTCTTCATATGAAAATCCATTAGATACAGAAGGACATGGAACACATACCTTATCTACAGCTGGTGGAAGTTTTGTACCAGGAGCAAATGTCTTTAGCTACGGAAATGGAACAGCAAAAGGCGGATCACCGAGATCCCGAGTCGCTGCTTATAAAGTTTGCTGGACTCCGGTAAACGGAGACGAATGTTTCGATGCAGATATTTTAGCTGCATTTGATTATGCAATTCATGATGGAGTTGATGTTCTTTCTATTTCACTTGGTGGAGATCCTGTTCCTTTCTATGAAGATAGTATTGCTATTGGTTCTTTTCATGCTGTGAATCGAGGAATTGTCGTCGTTTGTTCGGCTGGTAATTCCGGACCGAGTCCCGGCTCAGTTTCGAACATTGCACCTTGGCAACTTACAGTTGGAGCAAGCACTATGGACAGAGAGTTTCCTAGTTACTTGATACTAGGAAATAACATCACATTCAAAGTAAGGAGATGACTAAATATTCCCTTCTCGAACTTGTGTTGATTCGTATTTTTTCAGGGTCAGAGTCTTTCGGATACATCATTACCAGGGAATCAGTCATTTTCGATAATTTCCGCTGCGGATGCAAGAACCGCCAATGTATCGCCTGATCAAGCGTAAGCAATATAAGCAAAGATGTTTCGAAGAGCACCGATTAACTAACACAGTTTAAAACTGCAGCTTTCTGTGTCAAGCTGGAACACTGGATCCAACTAAAGCTAAAGGGAAAATCTTGGTGTGTTTACGCGGCGTAAATGCGAGAGTCGACAAAGGGGAACAATGTCTCTTGGCTGGAGCATTAGCAATGGTTTTGATCAATAATCAAGCTTCTGGAAATGAAATTATTGCTGATCCTCATTTGCTCCCAGCAACTCATATAAATTACAACGACGGGGTTGCTCTTCTCGCATTTTTAAACACAACAAGTTCTCCGGTTGCATATATAACTAAACCAACGACACAACTCGGAATTAAACCGGCTCCGGTAATGGCAGCTTTTTCATCTCAAGGACCAAATACAATTACACCTGAAATCCTCAAGGTAAAATTCATTTCCTAGTCTTTTTAACGTGATTCACTTCTCTTATGAACTGAGCTACAATGACACTCTTTCAGCTTATTGAATCTTGAATTTCTATATTTTCTCAGCCTGATATCACTGCACCAGGAGTAAGTGTTATAGCTGCTTATACAGAAGCAGTTGGGCCAACGAACGAGCCATACGACACGAGACGAGTTCCGTTTAATTCACTCTCAGGAACCTCAATGTCATGCCCACATATTTCAGGTGTTGTAGGCTTGTTGAAGACCATTTACCCTTATTGGAGCCCTGCTGCTATCAAATCTGCAATAATAACAACAGGTAAGAAGAGCATTTTAATAATTTTCATGCATCAAAGTTACCGTTCATAGTCGATTTTTCGCAGCGAAAACGATCGACAATACTCGTAATCCAATAAATGATGCATCTGGGAAGATTGCTACACCTTTTAACTATGGAGGTGGACATGTTGATCCGAACCGAGCAGCGGATCCCGGTCTTGTTTACGATCTTTCCTCTAAAGATTACTTGGACTTTCTCTGTGCACTTGGATATAACTCGACTCAACTCGAACAATTCTCTAAAGTTCCTTACACTTGTTGCAAGAATACAAGCCTTATCAACTTTAACTATCCTTCAATTACAGTCCCAAGCCTCAATGGTTCGGTAACCGTAACGAGGCGAGTTACGAATGTGGGATTAGCAGGGATTTATAGAGCTCAAATTCGTCGTCCAATTGGGATTTCAGTTAGAGTTCAGCCAAATGTGTTAACATTTGTAGCACCATTAGAGGAGAAGGAATTCAGAGTTACTCTAAGGGCAAGAACACAAGCAAGCAATGATTATGTGTTTGGACAGCTGACTTGGTCTGATGGGAAGCATTCTGTAAAAAGTCCAATTGCAGTGAAGCAAATACAGTGACAAAGATGCAGTTTTTACAGTACAATTATCGAACAAATAAGTTCCATATTCAATCTTTTTTCTAGTTCAATGTTTGCATTTCATTCTTCTCTTGCTATGCAATAAAATTCCCATGGAAATTTCTTTTTCACTAAAAGAGTAACAAAATTTGGGTTTTCAGACCAACAAAACAATTACAATTTCCAGATATAATGTAAAATCATCAAGTTCACTAAGAGCTTGTCAAGCACCTCGAAATAGAAGGGAGATTTAGAAAAAGAAAATATGATGGAGATATAGATTGAAATGGGAGACACTTATAGAAGAAGATAAGGGAGGCAGAATGACTCCCGAAGCCAAGGGAGAAAACAGAGATGAATATGTCATTTTCCTAGATAACCTCCCAACTACACTATAGATAGAGTGTTATATATAATAATTGGTCCAGAAACCCATAATCTTCAGTAGACGATTTGAGAACGTCACAGAACTTAACACTAACCTTAATCGAACCAGTTCCAGTAGCATTACGAGTTTCAGATCCAAATCATTCACAGGGTATCGAAGGAAACAACACAAAACAAATCCCACCAACTCAAGATACAAAATTTACGAAGAATCAACCAGCGCCGGCGTATTGGGGTACATGTGAAATTACGAAATCTTTAAGGATTATTAGGTAAATATGAAATTTTGAGTCTTGGTGTTAATTACTAAAAGAACCTTTTTAAATTTCCATTTACGGATCAAGCCCAATATATTTAAGGCCCACGCCCACGTTAGACCCGTTAACTCGGCCCGAATTTATTTACTATAAATAGAACTTCACTCTGATTTCCAAACGGCGCTTGGGATTTCATTTTTGTTAATGTTGGGGAAAGCGTTGCTCTTGCTCGTAGTGGTTGAGATTAATCTGGTTGAGTTGTTGATGTATTTTGGATGATCTTGAGGTTTCATCCGATACTGCGAAGAAGAATATCTACTTCGGCTTCAGAAACTAGTTGCACTGATTTAAACAGTTTTGTTGTTTATTGTAATCAGCAGATAACGAGACATGGTCGAAGTGGGAATATTATTGAGGCAGAGTCGCTTTTTTATCGAATGCCTAGAAAGAGCAATGTTACTTACTTGGCCATGCTCACTGCTTACGCAGGCGCAGGCCAGATTGAGCGTTCGAGGAAGGTGTTTGATGAAATGCCTTGTCGGGTTGTGGCGTCTTGGAATGCTATGATAACGGCTTATGTAAAGGATACGAGGTATGGGTGTGGAGTTGAGGAGGCTTATAGATTGTTTCTACAGATGCCCGAGCGGAATGCCGTTTCATATAGTGTTATGATGATGGGGTTTGTGAATGCGGGCAGGTTTGATGAGGCTCAGAAACTTTATGCTGGAATTCCCGTTAAATGGAGGGACCCATTTTGCTCGAATATTTTGATGAATGGATACTTGAAATCCAATAGATTGAACGAGGCTATCCTGATATTTGAGGGGATTGTCGAAAAGAATGTTGTTTCTTGGAGTTCAATGGTGGATGGTTATTGCAAGAATGGAAGGGTTATCGAGGCTAGAAAATTATTTGATTCGATGATAGGGATTAGAAATGAGTTCACTTGGTGTTCTATGATTGATGGTTATATGAAAGAGGGATCATTTTCCTCTGGTTTTCGATTGTTCTTGCAGATGCGTAGCGAGAATTATGTGAAAACTGAGCCTAACGTAGTGAGTGTCATCCTCGAGTTTTGCGGCAGGAATTGTAGGTACATAGAAGGATGCCAAGTCCATGGCTTGGTAACTCATCTAGGACTCGATCTCGATATATTCTTAAGCAATTCTATCATTGGAATGTACTCGAGATTCGGATGCATGATTGAAGCAAGAAATTTATTCAACAGTCTAAAATATAAAGATGTCGTTTCTTGGAATTTCCTTCTCCACGGTTACGTTCTAGCTGGAATGCTAGACGAGGCATGTAAACTTTTCAAAAATGCAGATTTAAAGGATTCAGTCTCATGGACCATAATTCTTACTGGTTTTGCTAGCAAGGGATTGACTGAAAAATGCATCGAATTATTCAATATGATTCCTGTACGCGATGATGTTACTTGGACAGCTCTTATTTCTGGTTTCGTAAACTCGGAAAAATATGAAGAAGCTTTTTACTGGTTTATGAAGATGGTTGAAAATTCAGTGAAGCCAAATCCCCTTACTCTAAGTACCTTGCTTAGTGCTGCTTCGTCTGGTTTAGCATTTACTTCTCTTGGCCAACAAATTCATGCTGCAGTTTGTAAAATGCAGATGCATCATGATCTATCTATACAAAATGCTCTCATCTCCATGTACTCCAAGACCGGAAATGTCCACGAAGCCTACTCGATATTCACATCGATCACTACACCAAATATCGTAACATTTAACTCGATGATCACCGGTTTTTCTCACAACGGATGTGGTAAAGAAACACTAGATATATTCAGGCAACTGGTCGACGCAGGACTGCATCCAAACGATGTTACATTTCTCGGTGTTTTATCAGCTTGTGCACATATAGGACTCGTAGAAGACGGGCGTCAGTATTTCGACTCAATGACGAGTCTCTTCGAAATCGAACCATCCTCTGATCATTATGCTTGTATGGTTGATCTTCTCGGTAAAGCCGGTTTACTAGAAGAAGCAATGGAGCTTATCGAAACAATGCCAATTACGCCTCATACCGGTGTTTGGGGCGCTCTATTAAGTGCAAGCCAAACTCACATGAATCTCGATATTGCAAAGCTTGCAGCTCAACAAATCTCAGATCTTGAACAAGGTAATGCAGTTCCTTACACAGTTTTATCGAATATGTGCAGTTCTTTTGGGAACAAGAAAGATGAAGATAAAGTGAGATTAAGTAAAAGATTAAGAGGCATAAAGAAAAGCCCTGGTTGCAGCTGGATTGAAGTTATGTAAAATGTAAGTTTTTTTTCTATTTCATGACAACTTAAAAGTAGTTGATCTTAAGAGCCATTTGTTCTTGTAAACTTATCATTTGCAGGGGCAAAGGAGAGATAAAAAGTGCGATTTTCCGATTTTTCGACGGGTTCTTAAGCTTAGTATGTTGTAGTGTAGTGAAGTCTAATGCAATCCAAGAAGATGGAGAAGTCAAGTTACAGAAACTACAGCATTCTAAGCATAAGCAACCGCCCGAAAATCGCCTTTTTTATCTCATTCGCTGCCCCGTAGAATGCTCAGTTTACAAGAACAAATGGCTCATATGATCAACTACGACTACATCGCCCATTCCTCCCCTCCGCCTCCGATGCCACCGGTTCACATTCCTCCCCCGCCACCATCTCCGGTCATACCACCACCCCATATTGCTCCTCCACCACCGTCACGTTCTCCGATCATACCACCACCACCACCCCATATTGTTCCTCCTCCGCCACCACCTCCGGAACATCATTCTCCGGTAATCGTAATTGTTTTCGTATCATTTGGCAGTATATTCCTGCTTGGATTCCTTGCAGCCTGTTTTTTCTGCTGGATCAACAAGAAAAAGAAGAGGATTATCAATGAAACTGATAAGATCAAAGAAGATGAGCATGTAAAAGTGCAGGAAGAGATCATTACTGGTCCTCAAGGAACAAAGAAAGTTATTTTAACTATCGAAGACGATATCCATATCGAAGAAGAAATCAAGAAAAATGAAGAAGATGATGAAAAAATACAAGCAAAAGGTGCATGTTCTCATAATGCAGCATCTACATCTAAGTCTAATGATCATCATTATATTGATTGTAAATAAGTGATGATATCTTGCTTACAAATTTGTCAATTTGATGTATAATTTCACTTGCAAACAATAAAATGTTCTTTATTTGACTCTTCTCAATTCATAAATATATAATCATGCTAATAGATAGACAATTTGTATGACTGGTCACATGGTTGTTATTCGATCCGAAGGAGTTGAGTTTGATTTATTTGTGTTCGTTCATTTTATAATTCGAACGGAAAAAATTGTTCATATTTCTAAAATTTTGTCAATGTGTGTTCGTGTTTGTTTTCATGTTCATGTTCGTATTCATGTTTATTTGTGTTTGGATGTATTCATTTTGTGTTCGAGTTCGTATTCTTATCCGTTCGATTGTGTTCTTGTAGAAATAATATAAAAATTCTCAAATTTCGAACGATTGCGAACATGTTCTTGAATTTTTATTCGAGTTTGTTTTGTTGTTTGAACATTGTTTATATTTTAATTTGAACGAACAAATACGAATATGAACGAGTCGAACATTGTATTTTAATTTTAAGTGTTTTCACTTAAAATCCGAAAAGTCATCTTGATATAAGAAAGAAAAAATTATGTAAATAGCATCTCAAGTTTAAATAATGGGATTGTTTGGTACAGTGTTGAGAAAGTGTGGTGGGGTGTGGTGAGGTGTGGTGTGGTGTGAGAAACTATGATGAGTTGAACGCATTTATTATAACATGATTTTTAAAACTGTTTTGTAAAAAACAGCGGTTTGATGAACTTAATTTTAATAAAAGTACATATTTACCCTCAAGATAAAATAGTCTTATCCAAAAAGTTTGAGAACGAGAAATATGTCGTTATCAATAAATATAAAATTTTTATATTGATTATGACACTGATATATCGACCGGTATCATTTTTTTTTAACTTAAAAAAAAATTAAAATAATAATACCGATATTACCCAAAATTTGGCCGTGTAGCACGTAATATGAAAATATTGAATAATATTTTTTATGGTTGGCAAAAAAAACTAGTAAAACGGGATATCGGGCGATACCGGTCAGTATAGCGCCGATATAAAACATACGATAAATATGATAGAATGATAATATTAAGTGATATGTATAACTAATAAGGATATTTTAGTCTTTTACAAAATCGCGTTGGGATGATAGCTGCTATTAGCAGCGGTTGCGAAAACGCAGAAAAATAAGGATGAACGCACCGCAATTTAACTTATGTTTTGTAAAATCACGTTGATATTACCCGGGAGTATTTTCGGTATTATGACATCTCGGGAGCTCGTTTGACGTGGTTAGGTGGTATTCTCGATGTTCTCGTGAATTTACGTCACTTCATTGTTTCGAGGGTATTTTTGTAATTTGGACATTCCGGGCCTTCGTATGAGCTTTCGATCAACGTTTCTAGCAGTTTTGGACATATTCGGACCCGGACGGGGCCAAAGGTATTTTCGTAATTTGGCACCCGAGGAACGTGTCGGCAAGTTGTGCCGGCGTTTTAGCTTAGCGTCCGGTAACTGGAAGCGAGGAATTATTTTACGGGGTCTTCCGGTATTATCACGTTGTTATTTTTGGCTAATTGTCGATCGAAGTGCATCTCTGGAGTTCTCTACGGTATGTCATTTATTCAAGTGTATTTTAGTGTTATATGTTAGTTGGGCTGAATCCAGTGGAATTGGGCTCCTGGGCCTGAAACTTGTTAGTTGGGCTGGATTCCTCTATAAATATGAGCCACAGGGCACTGAAAAAGGGTCTGACTCTTTTTTGCATCTCCCAAAGCAAGACTTTCGCCCGAGCTCGCGAAACTTCGTTTTTCAGCCTCAATCCGCGAGATTTTGTACCAAATCTCGCGACCACCCTGTTTGAGCTACTATTTGCGAGATTTCGCTCCAAATCTCGCGACCACATCCTTTTGTGTCACTATTTGCGAGAACTCGTACCAAAACTCGTGATTTGCCCCTGCAGATCACTATTCGCGAGAATTCGTACCAAAACTCGTGACTGGCCCCTTTAGATCACTATTCGCGAGTTTTGGGCAGTTTCACCGTAACAGAGCTTTGGCAGTTTTACGGTAACAAAGCTTTGGCAGTTTCACCGTAACAGAGNCACCCCATATTGCTCCTCCACCACCGCCACGTTCTCCGATCATACCACCACCACCACCACCCCATATTGTTCCTCCTCCGCCACCACCTCCGGAACATCATTCTCCGGTAATCGTAATTGTTTTCGTATCATTTGGCAGTATATTCCTGCTTGGATTCCTTGCAGCCTGTTTTTTCTGCTGGATCAACAAGAAAAAGAAGAGGATTATCAATGAAACTGATAAGATCAAAGAAGATGAGCATGTAAAAGTGCAGGAAGAGATCATTACTGGTCCTCAAGGAACAAAGAAAGTTATTTTAACTATCGAAGACGATATCCATATCGAAGAAGAAATCAAGAAAAATGAAGAAGATGATGAAAAAATACAAGCAAAAGGTGCATGTTCTCATAATGCAGCATCTACATCTAAGTCTAATGATCATCATTATTTTGATTGTAAATAAGTGATGATATCTTGCTTACAAATTTGTCAATTTGATGTATAATTTCACTTGCAAACAATAAAATGTTCTATATTTGACTCTTCTCAATTCATAAATATATAATCATGCTAATAGATAGACAATTTGTATGATTGGTCACATGGTTGTTATTCGATCCGAAGGAGTTGAGTTTGATTTATTCGTGTTCGTTCATTTTATAATTCGAACGGAAAAAATTGTTCATATTTCTAAAATTTTGTCAATGTGTGTTCGTGTTTGTTTTTATGTTCGGATTCATGTTCATTTGTATTTGGATCTATCTGTTTTGTGTTTGAGTTCGTGTTTGTATCTGTTCGTTCATGTAGAAATAATATAAAAATACTCAAATTCAAACGTTTGTGAACATCTTTGTGTTTCTTCAAATTTTTATTCGAGCTCGTTTTATTGTTTTAACATTATTCATATTTTAATTTGAACAAACATGAACTACTCGAACTAGTACACCTATAATGTGTATTGTAAGTTTTTTCAATATATATAAAAAACGTATATTGGTTGTGTTTTTACTTAATGTCCGAAAACTTATCTAAGAAAGAAAATTATATAAATAATATCTTAAGTTTAAAATATTGTAAAGTTATATTTCATATTTAGAAATTATGTATTTAAAATTATAAGTTTCAAAACTATTTAATCATGACCTTTCAAATGTTATAATAGTGGTTTTTCATTTATTTTTTTATAAATGATTTAAATATTTTAAAATATTCTTTACACATATTCAATATTAAATAAAAAAACCACTCTATTTGTAATCCGTTTAACATATTCAACAAAATTTATGATCAAAACTGAACTATTTTGAATTTTTTAAATTAAATATGCAATTACAAAACTTAAATTATATAATATTTATAACTTTCTAAAGTTTATAAATCAAAACTATACTAATATCTTTTAGTCAATTTTTACAATGTTTAAAATTTAAGACATGATATTTAGAGTATTTTAATATTTAGGTGTAAACTCAATTCATATAAGAAAACCCATTCAGATATGATAAAAGTAAATGATTAATATTAATCAAATAAAACCCCAAAACTCTTTATTATTGAATTTAAAAATTAATATTTTGTTGAGCCTGGAAAATTGTGGCCTGTATTCTACTTGGGAAGCCGTCTCGTCTCTTCCATGATATTCGGGATTCCGAGGTCTCCGCCAGAATCCCCCAATTATGCGATCTGATTCGTTTTCCTTGAGATTTTGAATTCTTATATCACATGGGATTTTTAAGCGAATCTGAATATGTATCTCAATCTTCGAAGCCGTTATCAGACCTCACAACTCCACTAAATCATCATCCGCCGCCGTCAATGGATGCTACTTCCGGTGCCGTTGCTCCGAAATCCTACTGGCGCTTTAGCAAAAATGACTTTTTCCCAGAACCCAGTTTTCGTGATTTCTCTACATATCTGTCTGCCCTCTCCGAGACCCCCCACCGCCTCAAGAACCGAGTTTTAGGACGATCTTCTGACGAAAATGAGCTTATTGAAGGTAAAAAACAGTCGGAGAATGAAATGAAGAAGTGTCTCACATGGTGGGATCTTATCTGGCTTGGGTTCGGGTCCGTTGTTGGATCCGGAATATTCACAATCACAGGCTTGGAACTCCACAATCACGCTGGTCCCGCGATCGTTATCTCATATGCCATCTCTGGTTTCTCAGCTTTACTCTCAGTCCTTTGTTATACAGAATTCTCCGTTGAGATTCCAGTTGCAGGAGGTTCATTCTCTTTTCTCCGCATTGAATTAGGAGATTTTATCGCTTTCATTGCTGCTGGTAATCTTATGCTTGAAGCTCTTGTTGGCTCTGCTGGTTTAGGCCGTTCATGGTCCTCTTATTTTACAAGTATTTTCACAGATAACCCTTATTTTCTAAGGTTTAAAATCTCTTCATTTGCTCAAGGCTTCAACCTCCTCGACCCTTTAGCTGTACTCATATTACTATTTGCAAATGGAATTGCAGTTATGGGAACAAAAACCACTTCAATTCTGAACTGGATTAGCTCTATTTTCGGCATTACGATCATCATATTCATCATAATCACCGGTTTCATTAGAGGAAACACTAAGAATTTGGTTCCTTTTTTCCCTTATGGAGCTAAAGGAGTATTCAATGCAGCTTCTGTAGTTTATTGGTCTTATACAGGCTTCGACATGGTAGCTACATTAGCCGAAGAGGTTAAAACTCCTTCTAAAGACATCCCAATTGGATTAACTGGTTCAATGTCACTAATCACGATTATTTACTGCTTAATGTCATTAGCTTTAGCATTTATGGTTAAATACAGCCAAGTTGATGTTAATGCGCCTTTTTCGATCGCTTTCGATGTTATTGGCATGAAGTGGGCTAAGTATTTAGTAAGCATTGTTGCTTTAAAAGGAATGACTACAAGTTTGTTAGTTGGATCAATGGGAGTTTCTAGATACACTACACAAATAGCAAGAGCACATATGATTCCTCCTTATTTTGCTTTAGTTCATCCGAAAACGGGTACACCGGTATACGCAACTCTTTTTATAACTTCATTTAGTTGCGTTATCGCATTATTTACGAGTTTAGACGTGTTATCGAGTGTCTTTTCATTCAGCACACTCTTCATTTTTATGCTTATGGCGGTTGCATTACTTGTAAGAAGATATTATGTTACGGAAGTAACATCAAAAGGCGATTTGATCAAGTTCTTGTTATGTTTATTTGTTGTTTTTGGATCGTCTCTCGGAATTACGATTATGTGGCGATGTACGAATTATGATTGGATCGGGTATTCGATTTGTGGAGGGGTATTTTTTATGGGAAGTTTGGGTATGGCATTATGTACAAAGCAAAGGGCTCCTAAAGTGTGGGGTGTGCCTTTGGTTCCATGGCTTCCATGTTTGTCTATTGGAGTTAATATCTTTTTGTTGGGTTCGCTCGGTTCGGTTGCGATGTTGCGGTTCGTTGTGTGTACGGGTGTGATGGTGGTTTATTATGTGTTAGTCGGAGTTCATTCGACTTATGATATGGCTCATAAGGATAAGGAAGAAGTTAAGGTTTAGGATTAGTCTATTGTGTTGTAAATATTTTCGTGTTTAAGTTTTATTTTTGGATCAAATAAGTTCGTTTTTATCGGTGTATTGATCTGTAAATATTTTCATTATTGAACAAATAAGTAATAATGAATCAGTTTATGGATCGATTTGTGAATATACTAATTTTTATTTTCGACTTATAACAATAATGGATTGATTTACAAATTGATCTATGGATATCCTTTTTTTTATTAAATTATAGTTAATAAGCAAAAGTTGATACTTATAACCTATGTGTCATCGATTCGTCCGTTTGACTTGATGTGACTCGACTCAACACAAAGAGTCATATTTTTATTTGAATTTATTGAAATTGCATAAACTCCAAATTTAAACTATAAATATTTATCAATTTATTATATAAGAAAATTTAACTTATAAAAAATGAATATCGTTCGTTGATTCTACCATTTTCCCAAAAACAACCATTTTTCAGTCCATCATCACTTACACAAATAATTCATTTTAGATCGACAACATGAGAAAGTCATGAAAGCACATAAGATATGTTTTTGATGAAAAAAATCGAATTAAGGACGCAATCAAAACGATGTCGTTTTGTGTCGAAGAGTCGGAGAACTTATAACAAAAAATGTTTTTTTAGTTATATAAATTCTAACACAAAAATTTCTACATTTTTAAGTCTCTATAAACTAAAACTTTTAAATATTGGAAATGAATTTAAATAAAAATATGTATATAATAAATGATTTTTTCGGACAAACCACTAAATCTACAAAAATTATACATTGTTTATTTAGATATATTTGTTATTCATTCATATTAAATAGAGAGGTTTTTGTTTAAATACTAGTTTATTTCTTAGTTTAATTTACAAATAAAAGAATAGGAAAATATATTATTAAACAAAAGATAACGTTTAGAGTTACAAAATTTGAATAACATAAAAGCCCTATGTATATAGTAAAATAAGGATTGTATATAGTAAAAGCCATATGACGAAATACAAATTTGCTCCTCATAATTTCATGATTTTGGTAAATATGATTCCTAAAGTTTTATAATTGTGGTAATTGTGATCTCCAAATTATCAAAATAGCAAACTGATCCTCATACTTTGTAGATTTTGGCAAACTCAGTCCCGAAAGTTTAGTTTGTAAAAAATAATTGATCCCCAAAGTTTTCAAATTTTGACAATTGTGATTCTCGGATAAAATCAAATTTTGAAGACTGATTTTGCTACTTTGAGATCTAATTTAACAAATTTTGCTCTAATTGTCAAACCTTAAAGTTTGAGTAGTAAATATAACATTATAAAGTATGGAGACCAAATTTGTCAAAACTATGAAAAGTTAGAGATTGAATGTGTTATTTCTCGTAAGATATATTAATAAATATCATATCAAATCGAATTAAATTTTTCAAAAAACATATCCAATCTGATTTAATTAAGCACATATAGTTCGAATATCCGGAAAAATGGTTCGGTTACTTCAGATATTCATATGAGAAGTAACCGTATGAGTTTTTTTTGAGAATCATACGCTTCATACCTCTAGAACAAACGAAAGAGCGAGTTTTTTTAGTTCAAATTCAGTATTTTATCAAAAGGAACAAGACATACACATTCATGGCTACATTTATTACTAAACACAAGAACCACGGGAAGAAGAAGAACACATTCAACTTTCTAAGTCTGAAACGTTGTAAAAATAATATCTTTACCGCTAGCACCAATTCTAGATGGAGCTTCATACTTCGTAAATAATCTATATGACGAAATAATCGAGATTCCAGCATAACACAACCCCACAATGAAGATAATCACAGTAGCTTCCCTCGCTTTCCGACAAAAATCTCCGAACGATCCACACGCTTCGCTCCACGTTATCGCAATATCCCCTTTGTATGCTAAATAAATCGTTTCGAATGATACCGATACTGCTGCTAGCACAATGTAAGTGATCATCTGAACCACAAGATACAAAAAAATGGTCAAACAGTGAAAAAACCATGAAAAAACCCTAAGAATATTCTTCTTGGGAATGATATCATAAGTTATTGTCTTGGTCTATCATTTTCAATGTGATTCATTTCTCTTATACTGATACTCTGATACTCTTCTGGACTATTAAATCCTGAATTTCTATAGAAAAAATAAGACATTTTTGGACCTGATCAAGGATGAAGAAGGTCCAAGCTCTAGGGAAAAAACCATAAGAATATTTTAGTTTATAAGGGCAGTAATATCACAAATAATTTATTTGATCAATTTTTTTCAATGTGATTCAATTCTCTTATCTCTTGACTACACTGACACTCTTCTGGTCTATTGAATCTTGAATTTATATAGAAAAAATGAGAGATTTTTGGACCTGATCGAGGATGAAGAAGGTCCAAGCTCTAGGGAAAGTCGAGGGGATCGGAACGGCAGCTACGATAGCCGAAAGAAGGGAATAACCGGCACAAATGCCGCTGGCATGTACTAAGAACCTAAAGGATGATAAATTTGAATAAGAAATGGAGCCATATTCTGAAGTTTGTGAGTTTTTGAGCATTATGCTCATTGATATGACCGAGAGAGTCATCGGCAGAAGACGAAGAACGATCTCGACTGTGCGTGCGGTGGCTCGTTCGGTACCTTCAGCTAGAGCTACGGTGCTTGCCATTATACCATATGAGTAAAGGTATGATGGAGAGAAGAAATGTTGAGGAAATGAGTTCTTAGTTATTTGTATGGTTTGAAATAAATGTATTTTTTTAAAAAAAATATAAAATTATAACAAATTTAATATAGTAGTCTATTTTTTATGTATAGCAAATGTTAGAATGTAAATAGGAAAACGAAAAAGTATATTCAAAAGTTTCAATGGATTAAACATTATCAAAATTTAAATGATTTAAATCTAATAAAAATTAAAAAAATTATTAAATTATTGACATATCCAGATAAAATTTATATATTAATGTTTGAAGAATGAGATTGAGAATGAAAACATAATGAGAACAAAGGATTATAGGGAAAATTTAAAACCTAAGCATAAAGTAAATCATTTATATTTTTTAATAAAATTGTTTTTATTAATATATAATAACATTTTCGTATTATGTCATTAATCTAGAAATTTAGGATTTCATGGGTCAGAGAGTGCATCCAAGTCTATAAGAGAAGTGAATCACATTGAAAAGATTTGGGTCAAATCAATTACCTATGATATCACTCATTTTATAAACTAAACATTTTTTATTTCCACATCCGATGTGAGATATATTTGAACACTCTCCCTCAAGTCAAACTGACATTGGTCCGGTTCAGACTTGCTTCAATATGCTCGGTAGTGCTCGAATCATATGCCAATCTATTTTTGTCGCCTAGGTCCGATGCACTTTTCTACTCGAATTTTTTTTTAATCTAAACCTGTACGAACAACTCGAAACCCACCCTGAAGCTCCGATACCATCTAGAAATTTAGGATTCAATTGGCCGGGGAGTGCAACCAAGTCTATAAGAGAAGTGAATCACATTAAAAAGACTTGGGTCAAATCAATTACCTGTGATATCACTCATCTTATAAACTAGACATTTTCTATTTCCACATCCGATGTGGGATATATTTCAACAATTAAAACGTGAACAACTTTACATAAAATTTTGTATGTAGCCTAGGTTTTAATACAAACATAAGACCCTTAAGAAGTGTAAACAGTTCGTGAACTTACATTGTTTGTCTCGTTCGTGTTCGTATCTATTTGTTAAAATTAAAATTTGAACATTGTTCGAACCACAAAACAAACTCGAATAAAAATTCAAATGAACACGAGCATTTTCGTAAGCGTTCGAATTTTCAGAATTTTGTATATTATTTATGCACAAACACGAACGAATGAATCCGAAAACAAATGAATAGATAAACACAATTAAACATGAATACATGAAAACGAACGAATATTAACAAAATTTTAGAAATATAAACAATGATCATATTTAATTTAAATTATAATATAAACGAACACAAGCAATACAAACTCATCTCGTTCAAATTAAATAAGAACCTACAAGCAAACTTAGTAATGAGATAAACTTTGAGACAAGTTGGCAATTGTACAATAAAAAGTTAGTGATATCACATGAGTGATATGAACAAAAAAGGGACTTTATAAGATTGTGGTTCAGAAAAAGTGTATTTAAATAGTCATGAAATTTCTAAATTTGTATGTTTTTATATTTGATAAATTTAGTTATATATGTTAAATGTTTTTATTATCATCTTATTTGTTTATTATATGTTGAGATCCAGTCATTTGACATTAAATTTTATTGTAATTTTAACTTAAATTTCATGATTAATACGTTTAAAACCTATGCTGCATCGACTCGTCCGACCGACTCGGTGCGACTCGACTCGACTCGGCAAGAGTATAAGAGTCAGATTTTCGACTTGGCTCAGATTATTAAATAAAAGCAAAAATAAAAAAAAATATTATTACAATTTGTAAAAAATTGCATAAAGTCAAGTTTAAAATTACAAATATTTATCAATTCATTATATAAGAATATTTAACTTATGAAAAACGAATATCGTTCGTCGATTCTACCATCTCCCAAAAAACAACCACTTTTTGATCTATCATCACTTGTACAAAGAATTCACAAGTATATCGACAACATTAAAAAGTCGTTAAAGCACATAAAATATGTTTCTGATGAATAAAAAAATCAAATTAATGAAGAAATCAAAACGACTCATTTTGTGTCAAGTGTCAAGAGTCGGAGCGAGTCGAAGAGTCCTACTCGACTCGACACGGGAAAATGTGAAAAATTGAAGAGTCGGTGCCGCATAGTTTAAAACTATTCTTAGTGCTTTGAAGTATCAAATTTGTTAATTATCCTAATTTCTAAGTTTAGTTAATTATAGTTAATGGCCATATATAGGGTATATTTATGAATATTATTTTAAATTATTTTCAAATATATATGAATCAGATAAAAAAATATCATATATCAATAATACTTTTTGAGTACTACATGAGAATTGACAATATTTTCATACCGTTCCGGAATTCCTTATCAGTCCGGATCGGTATTAGTGGTACGATCGATATACCAGTCAGTATCTATATTTAATTAATTTTTTAGAGTCGGATCCGAAAAAATCGAAAACCAATCCTAATCAGTGTTTTCAAACCCAGCCCAGTTCGTCTGAGTTGGACGGTTGGCTCGTCACCCGGCCCATTGGACGGGCGGATTGATGTGCCGGAATATTTTTTTTTTAAAAAAATAATATTTTTTTATAATTTTATTTTAAAATATTTTTTTAATAAAAATAAATAAATTTAATAACATTTTCAACATCGGTTTGACAACAATTCGATAACGGTTTAGTGATCCATTAAAATTTCCGGTTCACGGATCGAATCGTATTTAAGAACAATGATCCTAATATCCGGTATCGGACGATACAAAAAATATACTGGTAAAGCCCGTTATTTGATGTATCCGACGGTGTACGATATGAAAACATTGGAATTGGGTCGGATTTATTAACTATATAATATTAATTTTTAATAAAAATATAATGATTAATATATATCACCAATATCCAAAATATGAATATTATATAAAGAAGATAGGATAGGATAGGATACTTTATTATATTGAGACCTTCCGTACAAGTAACTAATGGACTGGCCCAATATTAGTTTTACTGGGCTTTGCTACCCCGACCCGGTAGAAGATGGGTCATTTTCGCAATGGGTTCATTGCTTTCAGTCCAGCTGGTTCTGGAATCTGGATCTGAAGAAAATTGGGAAATTGAGATTATGATGGCTGCAAGTTTGCGATATTAACTGTAAATTTTCGAGCTGTTGCTGTTTGTTTCATCAATCATCATCATTTGTCTCATTTGGTCGCGGAAAGAGACTTTCACCGTGAGAGAAAGCCTTCGATTGGAGGTTGATTTGGGCGTACCGGATAACAGTTATGAGCGAAGAGAATAAAGAAGGCGACCACGTCCACGGTAAGCCTCCGCTGCCGCCGTCGCAGCGTTACGGAACATTTCAAGGTGTGGCTAACTATCCTCCGCCGACGTCTACCGGATTTCCTGAACCAGTTCCACCTCCCGGTCTCTCTGGAGCTCCTCCACCTCCATCTCAGTATTACGCCCATGGCTATCAAGGTGTTCCAGGTACTCTGATTCGATCTATTGACGATCGAGACAAATTCGCCTGATTTCTGGATTTTTTTCTCATATAATTGAATAGAATTAGGGTTGATGAATTGACTCTTATATGTTCCTTGATTTTGACTATTCATCATCAGAATCACACTTTGGAACCCCTTTTCATTCTTGATGCATCTAACTTTGTAAGATTACAAAAGAATCTTTGTTCTTATGTAGATTTTGGCAAGATCATATAAACAAATGCCCATGATTCAAAGAAAATCTTCATCTCAAACTTAGCAATAACTAAACCTTGTTGTTATGAATATTTTCCCCTCAAGATTGCCCGAATTTGATTACGTTTCAATGTAGGCTACGCCGCAATCGCAGAAGGAACACCGGTAAGGGGAGGTCGCCTTCCATGCTGCGGTATTGGCTTTGGATGGTTCTTGTAAGTTTCTTTAAATGGCTTCTATGACTTGATGAGTTTCGATTCTTAGATACATTTCGTTCTTCGGTTATGCAACATAACGAAAGAGATTCTCTTGTTTTTTGAAGCTTCATCATAGGTTTCTTCCTTATCGGGATTCCATGGTATCTCGCTGCACTGATTTACGTTTGTTCGAGAGTTGAAATCCGAGAGAAACCAGGATATGTAGCTTGTGCTATTGCTGTAAGGCTCTTCTTCATCTCTATTCATGAAAACCATACAAAATACTAGCTCCATTTTTATGTACATTCACAGGCCGGTTTGGCTACAATCGCCATTATCTTCGGACTGACGAGGATCGACTAATGAGAGCTGCGATCATGGTTTGAGCTGAGCTGAAGAAGAAGACCTCAAGATTGGAGAAATCTGTGCTTGTTTGTATGAAATTACTGTAATTATCAATCAAATGACTTTCCTGCATAAATGTAATTGCTGAAACCTACATGAGACCAGATTTGTAATGATCTGTTTTCTATTATACGATATTATCCGTTTTAGAGTATGGTTAACTAGGTTAGCTATAATGACTCCGGTTTTACTTTTTCCCCTACCACAAATTTTCCCCGTATCCATCCTATCTCTCTTTAAACAGGGTAAATACGTTTAAGTTTCCAGTTCCAGTGGTATCCTTGCACTCTGATAGAGAAAATGACTCGTGTGAGTAATGACAAATTCTGAACATTCACCATTTAGAAATGATGATAGGATTCGCCTTAGGTGTCTCGATACTACCATCGAGGTTCTTACACAATTAACTTACATACCAACCATGGAAAAACTTGCTTTTTCAGTTGATTATATGCTATCCAATCCACATAGTTCTCACGACGGTTTTATTTTTTCCTTGATCATAAACTTTTCATTTGATCATCCATTTTGCCTCTATTTAAGAGCGAACGGACTTAACTTTCCAGTTTAACACTTTAACTAGGATTTTTGCAACTTTACTAGGGAAAAAACTTCATAGAACTCATGTTGAATCATTATACTTAACTTCTGGTTGTTCCTCGTCTATAACCGAAGCTACAATTCACCTAACGTGCCTCATCACTATCTTTAGAAGTCCTACACAATTAACTTACAGACCAGCCATGGAAAAACATTCAGTCAATTTCATAAGCATAAAATGATTAAATCAGCAATAATTCATTTCAAGAACTCCAGCAAAACTAAGTTTCTGTAAGCTAACTCTAAGCAACAACATAGAATCCATAAAACAAGAAGAAATAGCTGGTTTTCATCATAACTATCTTTCACTGCGCTAGCGATCCAAACTCTTTCGGTGGCCATATCTGCACTCAAAGGAACTCAAGTTTTTACTACAAAAAAGCTCAAGTTCAATGTCTAAAGAAGCTTACTCTGAAGAAAACTCTGCCGAGAATGAGTCCATAAGGAACTGGACCAAGTTGTCTAGAATCATTTGATGCATAAATATTATCTCCCTGAATCCAAACATGACCCTTTGGAACCTTACAAATTAAGCACAAAATTATACCGCAGAAGCAAAAAATTATCTACTTCTCAAGTATCGGGTTACCACTAGTGAGTGACAAAGATCACTGCGGCTGGGATCAACGAGGAAGGTAACTGTATCGCCTTCTACCCCAATAATCCGTTTAGCAATCGTCTTCCTAGGATTCTCCGGTGACCGAACCAACACGATGTCGCCTGAACCAACAGTACCCATGAACGGCGACAATTTGTCAACCAGTAAAACGTCGCCGGAGAAATTCAACGTGGGTAGCATACTCGGACCGGTAACCTTCACCAATATGAAAACCCATGTCGAATTTAATCACCCAATTAGGGTAAAACTGATACAGAATACGAAATCAAGAGCGATAGAAGAAGAAGAAGCGTACTAGAGTTGGGCAGCATATATAGGTGCTTGTTACGTGAATGAGTGAAAAAAACTGGGCTATGGAAACCGATTGGGTCAGAATCTCCCTCGCCGTTGATCGCCATTGACGAGCGTATTGCAGAAGCCCTAAAGCTCTCATCCCTCAAAGCAATTTTTACCTGGCGGTCAAAAGAATCGATTTTTTTAGGGATTTTCTATTTTAAAAGATAGGGTAATTGAAAATCTGCATATTCAAACAGAGATCTTACGAAAACTGTGAATCCCAGTAAAATTTCACAAGCAAGATCAAACAGTTTTACTGAGATTTATCATCTGGTTAAGTAATCGATGAACAGAAGCCATAATTTCATCAGGGATACTGAGCTTCTTTGGAACTGAACCCAAACCATACAAAGTGACGACTCTGATCACACTTGGAAAATGCAGATTATTTGCAGGTTTCTTTGCAGTTGTGAATGCAAATTTGCATGAATCTTTAACCTGACATTTTTGGCACACCTGAAAAAAGATTAAATTCAAATTTTTTAGAAGATAAAGATAGCTTGGTGATGTATAGAACAAACTCTACCTTGAATTCCTCAATCTTGAAGTGTTTTCGCATATGTTTAGCAGCAAAAACACTCTTCATTCCAAGAGATGGGCATCCAAAATTAGCCACCTTTTTCAGATCAATAGCAGATAACAATCTGTAACCAAATTTACAGGTTCAAAAAAAGCTTGAAATGCAAAGAATTAGTATGAATTCTCACTCTGTGATACTCGCATGATTCTTTGCAAACTTCACAGCCGCATATTTAAGGAATTCACGGGCATAACTAATCTGAAACAAGCTTAAATCAAACTTAGCTTTCGTTAAGAAGTTGGCGTCGTTGAAGTACCCTTTAGTGTACAAATGCTGAGCAAATATTTGCATATCAGGAGAAAGCTCTTTGTAAACCAGTGGATCTTCATTTCCAAAGTTGGTTCGATCAAAAGATTTTGAATTTTGCATCTCCTTCACACACAAAAAATCCTTCAATTTTTCACCATTTCGCTCGTGAAGATCGATTACTTCCGCTTTGTTCTTCATCCTCACTTCTTTCTCCAACTTCTTCAAATTTTGAATCGCATTCGCATTTCGTGATTCAACTAGGGCTTCCACCTCGTTCTCCTCTGAGCTTTGTAGAGGCGAATTGACATTTCTATAGAAATCACTCAATGGTTCTTTAGACATCGAGCCAATTTCCCCATGATTCCCATCAACTCCAGGCAAAAGCGAAAAGGATCTCCAGGAAATTGAAGAAAATAACGAAAATTCAGAGAAATCGGTAGATATCGAGAATACAATAGGGTTCCTTATGTCTCTAGCAAGCTTACGAAAATTAGGAATCAAATGAACGTTACTTCTGAGGATAATTCTAACGCAACTCATTAGCGATGACTCTATTCCGGCTGCTTTTCCGGCGACATCGCCCACTCGTCTCCTTGGCCCTAGTAGATTCTCTGGTTTATGCAAGGGAAATCAAATTTCAAATTTCAGAACGCAATTTGAATATTAAGAGGCCCATTGGACTTTGGCCCAATAAAAAATATCACAATTTGCATTTAATATTTATTTACAAATTTTTTATCGAAAATAATAATTATTCATAATTACGAAAACTAGAAATCAATTACATTGATTTATAAAATATATACACTTAATAGAGGTAAAAGATTTTGACCCAGCGGTTTACAGTCAAACTCATATAACTATTTAATTATTCTATAAATATTTAAATTAAGAAAATTGTATTAATAGCCTAAAATTACTAAGATGTGTAAAAGATATGATATCAAACTTTTAAAATTGTGCGAATGATACCCGTGGCCGCAATTACGTATATCATTTGTTTTTAGTTTGTTGTTAAATGCAAATCTTTCAAATTTTAAGGGTCACTTCATAATTTTTCTTGAACCTTAAGTGTCTAATTGTGCAATTTGTGAACTTTGATAGTTAATTATTCAAATTTCGGATATTTAAGAACAAAATATTGTCATTTCGAAAGCTTGAGGGTTAAAACACTCAATTATAAGTTGGAGGATCATATTTAAACTTTAATATCACTATTCAATCTAGGGGTGAGCAAAAAGTTTGTAAATGCCGAATATCATACCGAAATTTTGTTATTTCGGTATTTGGTATTCAGAATTCGGTTTCGTATTTATTTTTATGAAATTATGAAATTTGGTTTGGTATTCGTTAAAAAGAATAAAAATTATTGATATCGAATTTTGATATATTAACCTAATAAGATATCATTAGCATGAGGTTTCTCATAAACTCTTTGATTCTTATATATTTTTTGAGTTAGAAAAATGTTGAGGAATTTATATACACTAAAGATTAACTTCGTTGACTATATTCTTATGATATTGATGAAGATCAATACGAGTAATATAAGTTTAAGAATGATAATTTATATTTCATATTAATAAACTATTAACTTCTCATTTATTTTATAATAATTATTTTTGTATTTGATTTCAAAACATACACGTGGAGTATAAGAATGAAGAATTGAATATTGTTCTATTATATGAATACAACAATGTGATCAATAACTTAATCATTGTCTTTTTAAGATATTTTTCTATGTATTTGATTTAAAATATACATGAAATGTTCATGATTATTTTTTAGATGCTTTAATTTCGGTATTTTGGTACCAATAACGAAATACCCAAATTATTTTGGTATTTCGGTTCGGTAACAAAAAATATTAGATTGAAATCGATATTCGATTTTGTTGATAATTTGGTATTCGGTATTTCAATATCTTGTTTGGTTTGCTATTATTGTTATTTTTAATCCTATTAGTTAAACTATGTTCTGAAAGCGTTAAAAATGACACTCAGATTTATAGTGGTATCCGATCACGTTGTCTTAGTTAAGACACGATCGTATCGGCAATCCACTGTCCAACACCCTGCAATTTATTCACTATTTTAGTTGAAATGTTCAAAAACACAGAACACAGACACAACTAAAAACACAGAATACAAATACTTCACATGAAGTTAAAACTACAGTATAAGGACAGAAAATTNGGAAATTGAAGAAAATAACGAAAATTCAGAGAAATCGGTAGATATCGAGAATACAATAGGGTTTCTTATGTCTCTAGCAAGCTTACGAAAATTAGGAATCAAATGAACGTTACTTCTGAGGATAATTCTAACGCAACTCATTAGCGATGACTCTATTCCGGCTGCTTTTCCGGCGACATCGCCCACTCGTCTCCTTGGCCCTAGTAGATTCTCTGGTTTATGCAAGGGAAATCAAATTTCAAATTTCAGAACGCAATTTGAATATTAAGAGGCCCATTGGACTTTGGCCCAATAAAAAATATCACAATTTGCATTTAATATTTATTTACAAATTTTTTATCGAAAATAATAATTATTCATAATTACGAAAACTAGAAATCAATTACATTGATTTATAAAATATATACACTTAATAGAGGTAAAAGATTTTGACCCAGCGGATTACAGTCAAACTCATATAACTTTTTAATTATTATATAAATATTTAAATTAAGAAAATTGTATTAATAGCCTAAAATTACTAAGATGTGTAAAAGATATGATATCAAACTTTTAAAATTGTACGAATGATACCCGTGGCCGCAATTACGTATATCATTTGTTTTTAGTTTGTTGTTAAATACAAATCTTTCAAATTTTAAGGGTCACTTCATAATTTTTCTTGAACCTTAAGTGTCTAATTGTGCAATTTGTGAACTTTGATAGTTAATTATTCAAATTTCGGATATTTAAGAACAAAATATTGTCATTTCGAAAGCTTGAGGGTTAAGAAAGCGTTAAAAATGACACTCAGATTTATAGTAGTATCCGATCACGTTGTCTTAGTTAAGACACGATCGTATCGGCAATCCACTGTCCAACACCCTGCAATTTATTCACTATTTTAGTTGAAATGTTTAAAAACACAAAACACAGACACAACTAAAAACACAGAATACAAATACTTCACATGAAGTTAAAACTACAGTATAAGGACAGAAAATTAGTTGGTAATTTTCTGCTCCTTAGGATGTATTTCAGATCACCACCTGAATACTAAACTTCTTAATCACTAAGAAGTCAGTAGTAAACTAACCTACAGTTTTCAAACAAACGTTAGTCACACAACAGTTTAAGATTATACGCTTTACAGCCTTAACAGTGGAAAGAATCTGTAAGGACAGTTCTTATCGCACAAGTTTAATGTATTATCAAATATATACTTAATATTTTAAGGCTTCAGTACGAATCTTGGTCAAGGGTTTTCAGAAACTCAAATCTATACAGATTTGGCTTGAAAACACTTATATAGATTCAAGTCTTTAAGAAACCCAAAGATTTTCTTAAAGACGTAACCCAAAACAGAACATAATCTTGCAGTAAGCGCTTGAAGCCAAATATTAGACTAGAAGCGAACAGTTTAAACGAAAATGTAAAATACAGAAAGTAAATTGTTGCAGAAAGTAAATCTAACGATGTCTTTAACCAAAGTTTTACAGTTTCTCAGATCTACGCGGATCTGTTTAAAACTCAAACTATTAGGCCAAAAAATCACAGAGCCTTCAGTTTAAACGTGTTTGTCTGTAGAAAAGTTCTACAGTTTCTCAAATCTACGCGGATCTATTTGAAACTCAAACTATCTGCACAGAGCGTAAGAATATCCAATGATATTCTTAGAAACACAAGTTTTTCTGCAGAGAACGTTTCAAGAAAACGTTCTCAAAGCAGTAACGCTCAAGTTATAAAAACAGCGATGAGCGAAAATAGTTTTAAATCTTTAAGCGTAAAGAAAAAGAGTTAAACAGCGAAGAATAACGCTTAAACACAATAGCGTAAAGAAGAGAGTTAACAGCGAAGAACAACGCTTAAAATGCAAGAAGAAGTTCTAATGAAATAGCAAGCACAGAAACGATAAGCACAGAAAAGCTAGAGAGAAAAGCAGTGTAAAAACGTAAATGCGAAAACTGAAAAAAGTGACGAAAATCTGAAGCGACACACGTATATATACTACGGGCCAATCGCCTTATTGTTATTAGAGACCCAACAGGCCATGCCCACTAACACAACCCAATCGGCAATTATAATTAGAAGGCTGCAGCCCACTAAGCATACGAGGTCCACTAAGCATATGGCCTAACATGTGCAGCCCACTAAACATATGAGGCCCACTAAGCATATGGCCTAGCATGTACAGTTATATGACCCAATAGCATTATACGAGCATAACGATATTACCGAGATTACATGATTGCAACAGCTATTTGGTACCCAATGCTCACCTTTAATTCAATCAATGAGATATTGATAATTTGTTATATCGGTTCTAAATTTACTATCTCTTAATAAATAATACCACACACATATACAAAGAGAATATTTAAAATACACACTTTCATTAAAGATCATTGTCACATTCCGTAGAGCGTGTTCGGTCGAATTGACCGATCGTTATCTAAGTCTGCCTAATTGACAACAACAACGATCGTCATCCAAGTGTGTATAATCAACGTAAATACCGATCATCATCCATGAATGACAATTGATAAGAATACTGATATTCATTTGAATTATATTTCAATAACAATTAATACAATGCACAAACCACACCCTACTTAAATTCTATTCGAATGTCATTATATATAAAATATGGATCTTTAAATGGGTTCCCACTATGACAAAAAAAGGTCATACTATTGACAGAACGATGATGTTGGAAAAAAACTATATAATAATATATAAATTATTAAAGAAACCCTTAAATTAAAGTATGCTAATGAAAAACACAACACCTATTTAAAGATTAAAGACAATTACAATAATGCTTTAAGGAAATTTAAAAAAAAGGCAGTGGGAGAAAATGATTAGGTGTCCTAATCCGGACAGATCACACAGAATTGACCAATGGGCTTATGATGGTTGTGAGTGGGGCCCACTTTTTTAAGAATAATCGGAATTAGATAAATTAATTATTCAATTTTTTTTATCTAATCAATAGTTATTAAAATATAGACATACGCATATGATCTGATAATTTCTCAAATTCTTATGACTGTCCCAGTTATAATATTTAAAGTATCAATATAATAAAATCGATTCTCATACTTTACAAGTTTTGACAAAATGAATATTCAAAATTTAGTTTATATGACAAAATTGATTTAGAAAATTTTAAATTTTAGTAATTGAATTTTTTGATTATAATAAAATTTTGGGAAGTGAAATTACTACTTTTGAATCTGATTTACCAAATATTGTAAATTTAAATGATCAAATTTGACAAAATCTTAAAGTTTTTGGATAAATAATTTCATTACAAATTACGAGCACAAAATTTACCAAAATAATGCAAGTTTGAGGGCTAAATGCATCATTTTCTCTATTGATTAAAATTGATATAAAGCTAAAACTCAACTCATTCAAAATGGACTACATCTTATTAGGGGTGTACACGAATAGAGATAATTGAATTTATGTTTTTTATGGTTTGATTTGGTTTTGAAATATACAAGTTCGGTTCAGGTTAGAAAACTAAAAATTATGATTGAGTTTCGTTTTGTTTGGATCGAGTTCAAAATTATAAATATATTAACATATATACTATAAATTAAAGATTGGTATATTATATATATATATTATTATATTATTGACTAATGAACATATTCACGATTCGATACGAGGTTCGAAGTTCAATTCACCATGATTCAAAGTAATGCAAACTCAACTAACCAAGCATAGCAGATTTCTTACTTAGAAGTAGAGCGAGAATTACTCAATACGAGTCTGATATTGAACGGGGTTATTTACATAATTATAATACTATAGTGGTTTGTCTGACGTGGCTAAATAATATTTTTGATGTTTTATTATATTTATTGAGTATTGTGATTTTGGGGGTAGTTTCGTAATTTGGGCATGACGGCCCCCGTATGAGAATTCTAATAGTGTTTTGAGATGTTTTAGATTATTTCGGTCGGAAATGATGCTATGATATTTTCGTAATTTGGCACTTGGAAAGCTCGTTGGCGACCTTAGTCGATATTTTTTGCTACCTCCTAAGCATTTGGAGACGATAAACTGGTAAAATAGTATTCCCGGGTATTTTCTCGACATTACGTGTTATTAATGTTCGACCACGGTGCATTTTCAAAGTTCCGGGACGTTGTGACACTTATTCCGATTTCATTTGGTATTTTCTAAGTAAGTTGGTTAATTTGATTAGGACTGAGCTTTTGTACCCTAAGTTGACTTATTGGATGGAGTTTTTCTATAAATACAAGATCTTATGCCACTAAAAAGGATTCAAACCCTTGACACACTTTCCAAAGCTCCCGTTTTCGCGAGTTTATGACCAGTTGCGACTTTTTGTACAAAAAGTAACGAGAACCCTTACTCAAGCCCATGACTCGCGACTTTGTGCTCAAAAAGTCGCGATAACATGTATGCATGGCTGTAATTGTGAGATTTCGTCGCCTGGCACCCCGACTCGCGAGTTTTCGCCTCCCTGACCCCGGACTCGCGAGTTTTCGTCTCTTGGGCACCATGACTCACGACTTTTCATCCCACTCGCAAGTTTTTGTCGAAATGTCGCGACCAGCACCCCTAGTCGCGAATTTTTGTCACCTCGAGCACGACGGAGTGGAATTGATCATTTTTCGAACCGTTTTCATTCGGACTGTCATCATCTCTAATGTGTATTTGTATTCTTTGATTATTATAGTGAAAACCAAGGTAGATATATGCTCTCCCGAGAACGTAATTCTCACACATTGAGAGCCAACCTCGTATATCGCTTGTGTCCCCACAATAATTGAATTCCAAATATTAAAAGTAATTGACTAATAAAAAAGAAATACTCTAAAATATTTTTAGACGAAATCAGAGTCGATTTAATTGGATCAAATAAACTATTCCTCCAACCGATAAAACGGAAATACCTTGTCGAGCTGCATCGGGTCGTGAGCCATAAAAATGGTTCAACCTAGAGGAAAGGGTAAAAGGATTTTAATTGAGAAATAGTTGTGAAATCTCAATGGATAATAGTCATTTTTTTATTATTCATTCATATTATTTTATTATAAAATTAGATAAATTCTTACATAATTCATTTAGTATAAACAGATGATTAATAAAAAAATAATATTATTAAACTTATATTATGTTATTTAGGATAATAAAGATGAAGATTTACTATATTTATACATTACACAAATAATTTACGGTTCTAAGTTATAGTATTATAGTTAGATAGATATTTACAGACACGTGTCAGTAAAAATTATAGTTAAATTTAAAATATTAATTTTGTTAAATGAATAAATCAATTTTATTTACTTTAAATTTAAACCTGTTTTTCGAAAGATGCATTAATTAATAGAGTTGGAATAAGAATTATTATTATTAAAAGAAAGTATTTAAAATGAAAAATTGATCTAGTTGGATCAAAACATTGAATGTGATTTTGTCGGCATACTTTCCTTCTTTACAGGTAATAATATAACCGTTGGATTTTAATGCGATGCAGCTACCTGCTGCTCTTTCTTTATTTTATTTATTATTTCAAATTAAAAAGTAATTTTTTTGTTTTTGCTTCAAATTACTATTTCAACCCAATATTTTAACTTTTAAATAAAAAAAACAATTATGTACTATTTTTAAACAATCTTAACTCTAAAATAACGAACTTCTGATAAAAACATTTAAATCAATGTTTTCATGTCGGTCCCGAATTACGTACCGATCCGGAGCGATATGAGCGGTACGATCGATATACCGGTTGGTATATCGGCCAGTACCAAATTTTATTTTATTTTATATTTTAAAAAAATAATATTCAATTAATTTTTTAGGATCAGACCCGAAAAAATCCGGAAATCGACCCTAATACCCGGTACCGGGCAGTACGAAAAAAAATACCGATACCGAGCGAAATTTGACGTACCGGGCGGTATATCGGCGGTATACCGTCCGGTATGAAAACACTGATTTAAATTGAATATTCAATTTTGTAAATATTAATGAAAATGATGTATATAGTCTCCAAATTTTCATAATTTGACAAATTGTACCCACATAATTTATAATGGGTTTGTTTGGAACTCAAATTAAAAATGCGGTGAGGTACGGTACGATGTCAAGATCGTGATTATTGAATAGTACACAAAACACAAGCTTAATTGCGATGTTATAATCGTTAAAAAATAACGATATCTTCACAGTTGTTAAAACCAGCTGTGGTCTTATCGTGATTTTGGAAAAAACTAATTTACCCTTATTTCTATTAATTATAATATAATTATATTTATTATTTTATATATATAAGGGTATATTATTATTTTTACATAAATCACGATCATTATATCGCAATTTTACCAAACATATTTAAAAATTCACGATCATCATATCTCACCACACCTCACCGCAATTCACCATATCTCACCACACCGCAATTTTAAAAAGTTATATCAAACAAACCCAATGACATATATCTAATCCATATATTATAAGATTTAACAAATTTGATTCTCTAATTTTCAATATTTGACAAATCATATCATCAAAGTGACAAAAGTGGTCCCAAATTTTATTTTTTCCGAAGATATGAATTGTCAAAATTGACAACTTTGAAGATCAATTATATCATACTGACTAAACTTTGTAGACTGGTTTACCAAAACTTACAAATTATGATAATCAATTTTGATTTCTTTATACTTCGGTGCTATGATGTTTGGATTCGTCGAAGCGGATTCGCCGAAACTCCGAAACGGAATCGTTGAATCGTAAATTTTAGAAGAATAAGATTTCCGAAGCAGCTCCTAACCCACTATTTTATAAATATAATTATATAAATTATAATGATAATTATTATTTTAAACTTGAAAATTGAAATATGACATTTGAAAATCTCTTCAATCTTAAGTGTATAAAAATTATTATCTATTAATAATCAATTACATTTAAAAATAAAATATCAAAGATGTTTTATGAAATGAAGTGCTTCTTAGAAGTTTCGTAGATTCCGATGCGATTCAGCACGCTTCCGAAACGGGAGCGGCAATAGCCAGAAGGTTCGGCACAACATAGCTTCGGTGTACATGATTTTCATAAAAACAAATTTTAGGGATAAAAAATTATTAAATCTATGAAAATATGAGAACTAAATCTATGAAAATGTTTTAAAAGTCAACCTAGTTTGATTTGATCTCTAAGATTGGACGTATGCTCAACTTTTTAAACGAGGTTTTTGAGCTATTTGTTAGTACAATTAAAAATTATAATGAATAATTTGTTTATATAATACTAAATTATAGAATAGTAATTTTATCCTAATTTCATTTTTCTTTTAATTGTCCAAAATGTTTCTACCTATAAATATTATGACAAATATTTTAAATATCAATATTGTGTTTCATTTTTAGTGCTACCAACAGTAACCGAGTTTTGATAGAAATGTATATTAAAGAACAAGTTTTTGATTTGTTATTTGTGGATACAACTTTAAATGAAAAATGGGAAGAACACATACAATCTTAATGTGGAAAATCTCTTAAGAATTGTAAATAATCACAGTGCTGATGGGAAAAACTCTACGGCCAATTCACTAGACGATTAATAAAACAATACAAATGGATCGGGGCTAGAGTAATGAACAGTAGAGAAATGAACAAAGTCAGAATACGATAACAAAATACTGGTTGGTTGATAATTCGAACCATTCCTAATCTCCAAATACCTTATATAGATTTGAGATGTCAACCTTCCTCCCACTTCTCACTCCTATTCTGTCGTTAGATTCGTTAAAGTGGGTAATGTCTTGCTTGGCGCGCGTCTGCCAAGAATACTATTATTTCCATTAAGTCTTAGTCACGTTTGATGTGGCAGGACTAATCCAATGTTACTCGGACCGATCCAATATTAGTAGTGTCGACAATTTGATTTTCTCCGGAGCCTAATCCGCTATGAGCTTCGACCACATTATTGAGATGAGTTTCGTGTATGGGTAATGTTATCGCTGCTAAAAATCAACAATACCAAAATTTAGATCTCCTTTTATCGGTAGGGGTCGAATGAAATTTAATAAGAGAATAAAATTAAAAAGACACGATTTTTATAGGTAGAAAACCATTCTGTAAAAGAAAGGATAAAAAACCACCCCGACTGTAGCCTTGGAATCCAATATAAACATCAAGTTTGTAAATTTACAACAAGAGAAGAAGATGTAGAAATCAAAAGGAAAAATATCATCTTTTGGTGGCCATAGTCGTAGGTTTCCCGGCTTGAAAAAAGAAATGAATGACGGCCTCCTTTAGGTTATCAATAAAACCCTTAAATTAAATCATCAATCCAAGCTCTCCTCCTTAACACTCTAACTATGCTTATATATGTGATTTGTCCATCCCAATTATAACTCACTAGATCCATCAATAAGGAAGTACAATAAATAATGACACATTAATCTCTAAATTAGGCATAATGATCCAGTAAATAAGTAACCCGATCCAAATGCCACGATAAGCTATAAACAATGTCAATTATCAAAATATCTCGATCTGCTTCATTTCTCGATTTGTGAATGACTATATAGAAATATATGTGTTATCGAATAATAAATTTCTCATAGTGATATCAGGTCTAGATCTTCTCAGAGTACCCGATCTAAGGATTCCCAAAGATAAACTGAAATGTTATCATAAGAGATTTTGTTTATTAAATATTATATTATTTACGAATAGTTAATATTACAATAAAATAATTTAAAATTTTAAAAATATCAAGAGCAATATAATTATTTTGAATAACTAAAGTTTTTACAAAATTGAATGTTTTACAAAAATGTTCGATGTAGTACCAACTTTTTTGGAACATTGATTATATGGGTTTGATGAAAAATTATACTTTGATAAAATGAATATGGAATAAATGATAAGTAAATTTCGTTTTCATAATTTTATGATTTTGATAATTTTGGTTTCTGAAATATTGTCATTGTGATGACTGTGATATCCAAAATATGAAGATTGACTAAACTGATCCACATACTTTGTAAGTTTTGACAAAATTAATCATCAAAATTTAGTTTTAATAACATAATTGGTCCCAAATTTTTCAATTGTAACAATTAAAATCTTCTATCAAAATAACATTTCCGATGATCGATTATACTACTTTAGGGATCCAATTTACCAGATTTTGCAAACGTAAACGATCATATTTGCCTAATTCTTAAATTTTTTCTACTAAACATTTCATTACAAATTATAAATTAAATTTACGAAAAATTATAAAAAGTTATTGAGTGAAATAGCTCAACCTTATTTTTTGTTCGTTTATAATTTGAACGAACGCGAACATTTTCGTGAACAAATATATTATTTTAATTAATTTTTATACTAATAGATTATTATATAATTTAAGTTTAAAAACTTTACAAAACTTTCCTATATTATTAGTGAGGTAGTTTTCTTCTTTGTTTTGTAAAATATAATTGTTTGATTATTTATTCATTACATTTTTTTTGTGATTTTGTTTGTAAAACGACAAAATTTGATTTTTTTGGTGAAGTTCACACAAATAGTACAAACATGTTCGAACAAATCGTACGAACAATGTTCGAATAAGTTATTAGAAAGAACATGAACATTCACTTAATAATTTGAACAATGTTCGAACATATTTTTACGTTCGAATAAAATATGAATGAACATGAACACGTTCGAATAAAAATATAAACGGACATGAACACACCGAGTTCGACTCGTTCGGATAAAATAAGAGTTTTGTATGGAACCATAAAAATTAAAAGACGTCATTATAATTTATAGCTATTTCATCACTAGGCAAATGTAGTACACCCTCCTACTTCATAATAAATGCTTAATCCTCTAATAATACTCACTTTTTTCCTAAATGCCCTACAATGCCTTGCTGTAATATAAAAGTATAGACTCTAAATTAAAGTACAAAAAAATATAAAAAATGATTATTGAAGTTATACATTATTTGTACTTTTTACACGTATATTCGTTAAAGTTTATAATCTTTAAAAATACAATACAATAATAATAACTGTATTGTTAGTTAATTGTAGATAAATTGGTAAGTATTAATATTACATATAGTATGAATTCAATCTATGAGATATACACTATCTTTGGAATAATGATAAGTGGTGCGTTGCAGTCACCGTATCGTGGTTTTATTTAATACAAATAAAACATAAATATAAATTACGTTTATTTGAAAATAAAAAACATCGATTTCATGACAGTAGGTTTTCCTTTTACTGTTAGCAAAACACAGTTTGTAAACTTTCATTTTTATTTTTATTAAATTATTTTTTAATAAAAAATTAATTAAAAGTAATAATAAAAAAATAATTTCATAAAATCACGATCGATGTATCGTTGTTTCAGAAACAATTTTTTTAAATCATGATCATCTCAAATCACAGTACAATAATCTCACCTCCTAGTTATTTTTTCAATACTATTCCAAACATTCCCATAGTTTAGATTAATTTATATGTGATCATTTTTCAACCTTACACAATATGTGACCAATTTTGAAAAATGTTTTATAAACCATCAATAAATTGATATATTGAAATATTAAAAATAATTGAATTAGGGAAATTAATATTTTTTAATTAATTTTAAATTTATATTGTTTACTAAAATTAGGAGAGAGTGGGATTCACCGCCGATGGCTGAGAGTGAGGATAAAATTTAGAGATTTTACATTATTTAACTGATAATGTAATAATTGTTCAGAGAGGCGGGAATAATATTAATGATAAATATTAAATAGTAAAAAAAGAAAAAAAAAGAGAAGAACAAGAGATGGATAGCTCGTGAAGCAGCAAAGCAAATTTGTTTGCTGTGGCTGTGGCTGTGGCTGTTTGTTTAGGTGTTTTGCTTATAAAACTTGTTCATTGTTTTATTCTCTTTCTTGCATTCTATTTCGTCTTCCTTCTTCTCCGTTCCCCTGGTTTCTTCTCTTCCTCTTCTCTCTCTCCATTTACATATTCATTCTTATTTGGAATCACGAGATCCCCATCGATTTATCCTTTTTCCCTTAACACACTTGATGCTGTTGCCAGTCCCATTTTCATTAAGTTTTCTCTGAACCCACAAATTTCCAGTGGAGAATGTCGTCCCTGCCGGCTAAACCCAAGTCGAAATTAGGGTTAAAAAATACCTTGACATGTTGTGAGGATGAGAACAAGCCTGATTTTAGAGAACTTGATCTGGGTTCACCCATATCCCCTCTCAGAACTCGAACTGGTGCTAGCCTTACTGCCACTACCACCACTACTACAACCAGTAGTAGCTCGAGTTCATCTGGATCTATGAAGGCTGGCCCGGATCCGGATCTGCCCAAAAAACCTAATTCCAATTCGAATAACCATTCCGGTGAGCTTTCAGTCGAAAGTTCGCCGTCTGGTTCTCGTAATATGAGGCCTGGTTCTGGTTATTATCGGTCTGAGTATGTTGGGTCTCACCCGCCTGGTTCTTCAGCCTCCGTTACATCTCCTTCCGTTAATGTATTTCCCACAGGCAACATTTGTCCTTCTGGGCGAATATTGAAATCTGGCATCCCCTGTAGGTCCACTAAACCCGAGGTTTTGGGTTCTGGTTCGGGAAATTACGGCCGTGGAAGCATTATGCGTGGGAATATTCCGGTTAAGGCTGCTATGGAGAACGGACCCCCAAATTACTCTAAAGGGTTAATGGTCGGTGCGGATCCGGGGAAGAGAACACCTCCTGTAAGGAGTAATGCTGATCCCGAAGAGCTTAAAAGAATGGGGAATCTCCATTACAGAAAGGGTAACTTCGTTGAGGCTTTAAGCTTTTATGATAAAGCCATTGCTATTTCACCTATCAACCCTGCATATCGATTCAACCGCTCCGCCGCCTTAATGGGTTTAAAACGTCTGGTTGAGGCGGCGGAGGAATGTGAGGAAGCCGTTAAATTGGATCCAGAATACGTTAAAGCACATCATCGTCTCGGATCTCTTCTTCTTAGGTAAAATTTGAACGCTGTTTCTGTTTTTGCAATAAATAAAAATCGAATCTTTAGTGATATGATCGTTGTTTGTCCTTTTTAGCTCCACCTTGACGATAACGTTTCACATGTTGCAACGTGTCGTTCTTTAGCTTTTGATGTCTTATGGGATTGTTTTTTACTTCTGATTTGGCTTTTGTTGAGGATTTATCTGAATATGAATATTGATCCTCGTTGTCTCTGTATCTTCTTACAAATACTATGAACCCATCTTTGTCTTGATTCTTTCAATTATGTCTACTTTTTTGTTTGTTTTTACTTCGAAAACATGTTGTAATATGAAACATTTGCAGCCTTGGACAAATGGAGAATGCAAGAAAACATCTCTGTTTTGCTGCAAACCAGACAGATCCAATAGAGTTAATGAAACTTCAATCTACTGAGAATCACTTGAATAAGTGCAACGAAGCTCGTAAAATCGGTGATTGGCGAATCGCATTGAAGGAAATAGATGCCGCGATTGTTTCCGGTGCCGATTCTTCGCCTCAGGTGTTCGATTTCGTGATCACATTACCCTTCTGATACTTAAAACTGATGGAATCTCTGTTTTTTGTAGATATTTGCTTGCAGGGCAGAAGCTTTGTTGAAGCTTCATCAACAAGATGATGCGATTTTAGCTTTATCGAATGTTAATGATACTGCGAGTTTGAAATCGAGATTATTCGGGATGAATTCAGAGTCGTATATTTATTTTGTTAGAAGCCAAATTGAGTTAGCACAAGGAAGATTTGAGAGTGCAGTTATGTATATTGAGAATGCTTTACAAAAAGACCCTCAGAACTGCGAAATCTCGGGTTTTTTGAATAACGTAAAGATGGTTAGTCGAGCTCGTAGTCGAGGAAATGATCTATACAAATCGGAGAGGTTTACCGAAGCATGTTCAGCTTATGCTGAAGGTCTTCATTTAGATCCAACAAACTCGGTTCTTTACTGTAATCGAGCAGCTTGTTGGTTTAAGCTCGGTCGTTGGGAACGCTCGGTCGATGATTGTAATCAAGCCCTTCGTATTCGACAGAATTACACGAAAGCTCTTCTTCGTAGGGCTGCTGCAAACTCAAAGGTATTAGAGAATATACATATCTTCACTATTATCTTATGCTTCAAATTCACTCTTTTTTTCGATGAAATCAGCTCGAAAAATGGATCGAATCCGTGAGAGATTACGAGGTTTTGAGCAGGGAACTTCCGAATGATACGGAAATAGCTGAATCACTTTTCAATGCACAAGTTGCATTGAAGAAATCACTTGGTGAAGAAGTATCTAACATGAAGTTATATGGAGAAGTAGAGTCCGTTTCAAGGCTAGATGATTTCCGAACTTTAGTTTCGTCCCCCGGTAAGCATATTTCCCGATTCGAATTGATTTTTCGGCAATTGATCGTAATCGTATTTATGCATCAGGTTATTGTGTCGTTCATTTCAGAACAGGATCAAATATGGAATGCGAAGAAATGTCTCTGTTCTTAGACACATTATGCATCAAATTCCCATCAGTAAACTTCGTAAAGGTAATCGAAAACTGTTTAATTTTCGTGCTTCGTTCATTCGATACGATACGAACTTGATTTTTTATTAGGTGGATATCGACGAGGCTGTGGAAATCGCGGAATCGGAGAATGTTAGAATAGTTCCGACGTTGAAGATATATCGAAAGGGTAATGGAGTGAAGGAAATGATTTGTCCGAATTCGAAGGTTCTGGAATCTTCGATTAGACATTATTGTCTTGATGGTGGAGCTTGTCCTGAGAAACCAAACAAAAACAAGATAATTTACGGGCAGAATTAGCTTCAATGGAGTAATAATCTTGTTATTATTCGTTCTTCTTCGAGGTTCTGGCTTCCTGCTTTATATATATATATATTATAGAACACAGTGTCAATTATTTATTGTAAAAGGGGACGGGGAAAGGCAGCCAGATATTGTTTATTTTATGATTCAATCCATTTTATTAATAAAAATAATATCATTTATTTAACCTTCAAATATATTGAGTAAATAATTTGATACATAAAAGTTTGGTTGTAAGATCTCTCGTGGTGTCATAAGCGTATCTCAGCATTGGCTATACCAATATTTTCATATCGATCTATAATCACGTACTGATATGAGCGGTACGATTGTTATACCGATCGGTACCATATTTTATTTTATTTAAAATTAATATTTAATTAGTTTTTTAGGGTCACACCCGAAAATCGACCCTAATACTTGGTAACGGACCGTACGAAAAAAAATACTGATATCGAACGAAATTTGATGTATCAGACGATATACCGGTGGTATATCTTCCGGTATGAAAACATTGACTTATACACGGGAATGATTATATGTTAAGTATAATAATTCGTGTATTATATTAGAACTGAAAAGTTAATTGTCTTTCACATTGGGGTAAAACTTAAGTTTAGGATTAGGAAGAAGGTTAAAGCAATCAGTATTTGGTGAGTCATTAGAATTAGCTTAATCTAAACCATACAATATCGTGCAAGTGGGATACGGATCGTTACATTGGTACTTCGATTGAAAATATATTGAGATGAGATATATTCATNAAGACTCAATTTGATAGATTGGAATGGCCGACCATGGGTGCCGAGTGGTTAATGTCAACCGGCGTGAAAAACTAATAAGGGAAACCTAAAATGAAGAAGTGATGTTGATTAGTTTAATCGGTTCTGTCGACCAATCAATGATACTGATCGGGCAATTGTGATGAGTCTATTTGATATCGTAAGGATTAGACTTGGATCGAGATTCGAGATTGTCACATGATAAATATTCTTTCCTTAATTTACCAACGAAATATATAAAATAAGATACATTGTATCTTGTTGGCTACATATATGGAATAAAATGCGGTGTTTGTTGACTACATATAAAACAAGATATGAATGAGATTAAGAGGGTGATGATACACATTCAAAAGACTTGATCAAATCTTTTATGTGATAGTGTCAGACACTTTTATAAACCTAATCAATCTTACTTCTCTAATAAATGTGAAATAAATTCACACTCCACTCAAATCAAATCATAAGATTTTGACTTACGAATTGAAATGAATCAAACGAATTCCGATATCATATTTAAATTATAGAATTTGATAGATATTACGATTAAAACAAGTGACCTAACGATCATTTGGTCCTTCGGAATTCGAAGTTAAAGGTGTCAAAAAAGTGATGAACATATCTATTCGAAATATTTAAATGAGTGTTTGTTATATAAATGCTTGAAATAGAAAATATTATATGGAATAAAATCCCATGAAATACGTAATTTAAATTGCAGTAAACAAAGTTACCAAATATTAAATCACTCCCAACCCAACTTTCAATTTTCAAATTCACACGTCAAAATTTCTAGACGTTTCGATAGAATGCCATTCTTGGCATGATGAAATAAATGACTTCCAAATTCTCCGGCCACACCACGGTTTCTCCTTACCGGACTCCGCCGTCTTCTTCAATCCATCTCCTTCATAGCACTCCACTTTTCTAGATCTCCGTTTCACCTTTGGCGCTACGGCGATCAACTGCCAATTCCTCGAATGACCATAACTCAAAATCAATCGATTCTTTCTCCGATCGAATACTTCATTATTACTGGTACGAATCCTCTTAGAATTGCAATTCGCGCTCTCACGTATAGGATTATTGATCCTTGCTCGGCTCCTCCTGCTAATCGATTGCAAATGTAGCGAACTTTCAGGTGGCTCGTAGATCGGGAAAGCGTGGGGAAGAATCATGCCTTTGACGAATAAATGATCGGCTAACGCTTCTTGCATGCCAGGTTTCGTGGTACAGACGAACTCGAACTGACCGGATTTCTTAGGTGTTGTCGCCGGAATTGAAAACACGTTGCCGGATTTTCTCCCGCCGGTCTCCATGGACTAATTTAATTGACAGAGAGGTATTCTGTAAAATCACACAACTATATATATCGCAAAAAGAAAAGAAAAATATTTGGGCCTGGGCCTCTTTATATGGGCTTGGCCTTTTAAACTCAACTGTCATGTGCCGAATGTTAGTTCCATAACGGTGTTTTTGGAAACTCACTCACGGCTTGGAACGGTGAAAATATTATAATTACATTCTATTTTAATCAATTATTGCTAATAACTGGGTTCGTGTGATGCAGAAAATAGTGGTGAGTTCACAATTGGTTTAACCTAATGGTCATCAGAAGAATCTAATAAATATCAATTTTACCATTGGTAAATTATAATTTATTTTTTTATAAAATAATTTTGATCAATAACTTCTCATATTCTATCAATTATATGTTCAAACTATAAAAATATATATAACAATTTAAAAATGCATGTTTAACATAAAGAATTTATCATTAAATAATATGAAATATAATTTTTAAGTTATAAATAATTATTTAAAAATAAGGACAAAAAAATTTACTACTACACCATACACAATCAAATGGCGCTTCAAGCAACCTCCAAATACTTGTAAAACTTACTATATACCGGTGAGCAACTTTAGATCCTCCCCATCAAATAT
This sequence comes from Utricularia reniformis, assembly GCA_009725065.1. Taxonomy (NCBI): domain Eukaryota; kingdom Viridiplantae; phylum Streptophyta; class Magnoliopsida; order Lamiales; family Lentibulariaceae; genus Utricularia; species Utricularia reniformis. The sequence continues at coordinate 300,246 of RWGZ01000946.1, forward strand.
GAAATATGTATCCCTCATGCGCCAATGGCATATAAGCAAGTCCATTCTCTAGCTGCAGTTTGTAGATATAGATAAAATTATGCTGAGTTCAATGAAGGTTTTTAAGACGACTTTTACGGTTTTTTCGAATACCTGTATCCACAGCATCAGCTTCATTTGTTTTCCAATGTTTTCCGAGAGAGAATCATCTGGATTTGGAGCACTCAATAGTGCCTGAATGCTGCATATATAACAGATTAGAGTGTAACAAAAAAAGTCATCAAGCTTCCAAATTCGAATTGTTTTTCAACAAAAACCGAAAAAGCCGGTTTGACATTATGATGTTGTGTACATATTTCACTACCTCGAAAGATCAGTTCTAATCTGAAGCAATGCAAATGATGGAAATATTTATTACTTATCAATATTGGATGGTAAATTTTTGTGAGGAACCGAACCTGTCCAATATTCATGTGCTTTGAATACAATATAAGTGCACGAAAGCCGCAGAACCGCAAGTTCTAGAATATGCTGATTTTGAGAAAATGGATTCTACATGAGGGTACCTTTGGTGCAGCCATTGGATATTAGAATAAAAATAACTCAAGCTTAAAGACTCCACCTAGAAATTAGGTTCATTGAGTAGAAAAACAAGAAAAGATTCATATTAGAATTCATTATGAAATCACTAATCTGCTATAAATAAAGATTAAGCAACAAAAAGTTTAATTTAGTTCGAATGTACCTTCTTAAGGAGATTTAGTTGGGCCAAGGATCATCACATTAAAGTACCGCATATTTTCTTTCCTCTGAAGGAGAAGCACTGATTCCTGGTGCTGTACTCATTCAATGAAAAACCACACTCTAGTAAGCCTAAAATACCAAAAAATCCATAGTAAATGAAGTAAAACGATCATAATCCATATTCAAACTCTAAAATCTGGATATTTTGTCCAAATAACAGCAGAAGAACGCTTCATTGCCCCTAAATTCTATTGAATTCACATCAATTCAAAGCACTGAACTGCTATATACTCAATCATGTCAAGAAATTTAGTTAGTTCACCTGGTTCACTAAGTAATCGATGAGTCTCCTGACAAATGAATAAAATTACACATTAAACGCCCCGTTACCAAAGGTTACAGAATCTAGGTTCACATCAATTGAAAGCGCGATCGAGAGTGAAAATGAGAGACTGTCGGAGCAAACCTTGATGATTCTTCGGGGCAAATTGTTGTTCGCCATTGAAATAGACTCCAAAATACTAAAACTTCCATTTTCCGCATCTTAAAAATAAATTTGAAGCTTGCAGACGAACCCAATCAATTTGATCAGTCTCCGCACTCCTCTTTGTATAAAAGTATAAAGGATTTGTTTGGTATAACTTTTTTTAAATTGTGGTGACAGTGTAAAGTGCATTCAGGTGTGGTAAGTGTGTCAATATATGATAATCGTGAATTTTTAAATATGTTTGATAAAATTGTGATATTATGATCGCGATTTACGTAAAAATATTAATATACTCTTATATATATAAAATAATAAATATAATTATATTATAATTAATAGAATTAAGGGTAAATTAGTATTTTCCAAAATCACGATGAGATCATATCTGGTTTTAACAGATGTGATGATATCGTGATTTTTTAACGATTATCACATCGCAATTAAACTTGTGTTTTGTGTAACATAAGAAAATCACAATCTGGACATCGCACCTCACCGCAGTTTTAATTTGAGTATCAAATAAACCCAAAATTTCTCAAAACATCATTCAGTACAAATCTGTCCTTATATATGGGCCTAAGTAATAGGCCCATTAAAAAAGGCCCATCTAAATGGCCTTTTTACAACATGGCCCTTGTTTTTCGGTATTTCATTCCACATCTAAATGATTAATTGATTGATTATAAGTACACCGTTTATATATAAATAGGTTGTGAACCTACCCCACTTGAACAAATTCAACTATGAACTGATTCAAATTGAACTATTCTAATTTTGTAATTTTTTAACTGATATGATAATTTAATATTATTTTATTATATATTTATAATATATTTTCTTTATTTCAATTTTAATTATTTACGAATATTCGTAATATATAAAATAATTTCAATTATTTCTTAAAAAATTCTTATGAATTTATTTCATTTTTCATATATTGATGAAATTCTATCTTATATTTACTTTATGAAGTAACACAATAATTTATTAATCTTATGAAAATTATATATAATTAAATCTTTTGAAATTTTTTAAGTTGAAACTGGTTCAACCACGGTTTGAATAGTTTTAGTGAATCATATATTTTAGGGTTCAATAAAAATGGTAGGTTTAAAAACATTGTACAACTAGTTCATATTCGTATTATAATAAAAACATTGTTCGAACAACAAAACAAGTTTGAATAAAAATTTGAACGAACACGAACAAACATTTGAATTAATAAAAAACATAGGAAGCGACTAATAGTATTTTCACTATTTTACGACAAGATATGTCCAAACATTTTATGCGGATATTTAAAAATAAATATATAGAATCATGTTCAGTTCACATGGGGGAATGAGAACATAATTTGAACAAATCAATTATAATATATGATTATTGCAGATAAAATTAATCAATATATTTTTATTTTCTAATATGGAATACCATACAACTTTTAACGTGTAATTAATTACTTAACAAAAAATTATGAAAAATAAAATATTATTTGTTTGGGCCAATTGAATTATTGGTTCTTGTCTTTGTTTATGTTGTTCATCCATCTATTGCTAGTGAAATAAATATGGGTCCATTGTCTAATAAAATAACTAATAATTAACTATAGATTAAATTTAAATTGAAGCCGTACCATTATTAATTTCAAATCATTAATAAATGAGCACAAAGATTAGATCTGAATTTGAAGTTTTTCCTAATTATATTTAAATTTAAATGAATTAGTCTACTTCTATATAATCTAGTATCTTTTTAAAGTTCCTTAGTATTATTACATTAATTAAAAACCCAACGTAGCACTATGTCTCCCTATTAAATGGTTGAATTGGAATTTTTATCTTATTACTAATATTTTTTAAATTGATCTCTATATTTGTCCGATTCTCGTTATCATTTTTCCGTACGAGAAAATGGCGTATCTGGTCCCAAATGTTTCGTAACTTTGATAAATGTTATCATCAAACTTTAATCTAACACATGTAGTCCCCATACTTTGATCGTATTGGCAAAAACAATTCATAAGATTTCCAAAATTTAGCAAATTCGGTATATGGTATGATTAATAAATTAAATAATAGTGATAATATCATAATCCATGTTCAAAAAATTATTAAATCCTTCATTTGTAATAATGGGGACAGTAAACTCTTTTGTGTAAAATTATTAATTCATGACGACATAAATATTAAAATAATTCATAATTAGACAAGTATTTAATAAAATGGGACCTAATATTAAGATAATTAAATCTACTGGCCTGTCACGGGCAATCCTTTCATGCCCAAATACTTACTCCACCCAACTATTATAAATAATTATTCAATTACCAAAAGCAATTTAAAAGTTCAATAATTAAAATAAGAGTAATTACTCAAATTATTGTATAAATCTTATATTTTTGCATAGTGTATCGTAATTATATTTAATATACTTATAAACCACAAAGTATCATTTTATTTATTTTATCGCAATAGATTTATTAATGATGTATTTAACACGTCAACACAAAATATTTATAGTATATGCAAAAAATTTAAATATGAACTAATAATTTTTTCAAGCATTTTAAATTGAATGAATATTTCATTTATTGGCTGCATTGAAACATATTAAAATCCTAGGAAAAAAATCATTGTAGAGAATATAATTCCCGTACATGTGAAAAATAACATATGTCCAAATTTACTAAATTAAAGGATTAAAAAAACTATTTTTAAAATATAAGGGGCAAATTGACAATTATAGTCAATAAATATATGTTTTCCATTTTTATTTAGATATTTGACCTCAATCTTTTTAAATTGGATTGAATCCACGCACATGATCATTTTGAAAAAAATGATTGACACTTTGAGCATCATTTTCCACAAACATTAAATATAAGTATTAGTTTTACTAAAAAATTCAAAATATATGAGTAGTTTTGACTTTAAAAAATTTTAAGTACTAGATTTGTCAAAATTAAGAAATAAAATAAGCTAAATTTATCAAATTATATAAAGTATAAGGACCTTAAATACAACAATGAAACATATTATGATTTGGTAGTAAAACAGTAAAGATTGAGTTAATTTGAATGTTTTTTCGAAATACCATTACGGTCTAGGCATGTGTAACCGGTACGACAGGTATACAACCCGGTATACCGCACAATACCAAAAATTTATTTTTCTTTATAACCGGATTCCCAATCCGAAAATCGAGTACCAAGCGTTACCGGTTAATATACAGCGTCAGTATGTTTTGGCAATATACCGGCCGCCAGTAAGAAAATATGGTAATTGAGGAAAATACGATAGTGTAGACATACACGTTGAAAAAATTAAAAGGATTTGAAATAATGTTAGGCAAAGAGGAAAGAAAGCTATATCAATGGAGTGGACCTTGTCTGCATCTTGCTCCCTTTCCACTTTTTATATATAAAACTTTTCTTCTCTCCATTTCACACCACAAATTTGATCATGGCCGATGATCCAGGTGACGTTAAAAAGGAAAAATCAGGCGGCGCCGCGGCAATCGCCACATCATCCAGATCAGCAACACCGCAGCTCAGCCGTTATGAGTCACAGAAGCGTCGAGACTGGAATACTTTTGGTCAGTATTTAAGAAATCAGCAGCCGCCAGTTAATTTAACGCGTTGTGATTACAGTCATGTATTGGATTTCATACGTTATCTTGATCAGTTTGGAAAAACTAAGGTTCATATTCAAGGTTGTGTCTTTTTTGGACAAAATGAACCCTCGAAATCTTGCGCTTGTCCTCTTAAGCAAGCGTGGGGAAGTCTTGACGCGCTTGTCGGAAGGTTACGCGCCGCCTATGAAGAGAACGGCGGTTCCCAGGATACTAATCCGTTTGCTAATGGAGCTATACGTTTATATTTACGAGAAATTAGGGATTTACAGGCTAAAGCACGGGGAATCTCGTACAGCAAGAAGAAGAAAAGGAGGAAAACTAGGGAATCTGCTTCTTTGAACTCTGCTAATTTACAGAAAACGCAGTCTTCTGGAATATGATTTTTACTGTGCTGAATCAACATTTTTATACATTTTTCAAGCTTTTGAAATGAATATGATTTACAAAACTAGCAGTTTTCTATTATACTCATCATCTTCTTCTCCAATAACCCTAAAACCACGCCTGCGTAAACCCTAATCTCTTGATCGGAAAATATTGCAAGTTTCAATTTGGGAGCACAAAACGCTTGGCGGTTGAAGTAGAAAACTCTAATTATCATCCTCAACTCATACGTATTCTTTCGTATATATTTTCAATCTCATCGTAAAATTGACGCATAGAAAATCTAAAGGAATTCTCCACGAAATACATATTAATTCAGAATACGACCATTGGATCTACGATATACTCAAATATTTTATTTTTTTATGAGATCCGATTAATTTTAATGGATCATGTGAAGAGTTGTAATGTAGTACAATTCTAATAATTGAGTAATGGATGGAGATCTAAGACAAGAGTTTGAATTAGGAGAAAAATGTCATTAGCTTTAATGATTATTGCTAATGATGATATTTATTTATTAATCCATTATATATTTTGAAAAGAATAATTTTCAGTGGATGTCTTTATCTTCCTAAAAGCAACATGATTTTTTGTTCTTTTGTCTGTTCAACAAAAGAATGAGAAGGTGATCACTCGTGAGTTTGTTTTTTAATAGAAACAAAAATGTTGCTAATGATTAATCTATTTAGGGTAGTTTCCATATTTTCATAGTTTTCGTAATTTTGATCCATAAATTTTATTTTTATGACAATTGTGATTATCAAAATATGACGATTATAAATTCGATCACATAGTTTTAAATTTTTGTCAAAACTAGAACAATTTTGATATTTTAATAAAAAGGCATGAGATTTAGACATCCCACCATAAAAAATGCTAGTCATATCGCATGTTCTAGCATCTGTGTTTAAGACACCAGTGCTCTTAAAATGCAATCCTAAAGGTACCGATCTGGACCGGTATGAGCTGTACGACCTGTATACTGGATGGTATAAAATTTTATTTTTTAAAAAATTAATATTTAATTAATTTTATAGGATCATACCCGAAAAAACTTGGAAATCGACCATAATACCCCGTACCGGGCGGTACGAAAAAAATTACCGGTAGGAAATTTGACGTACCCGACGGTATACCGCCCATTGAATGTGAGTGACAAAAGAAAAGCACTTAATCTTGGATTTTCATTCATAGAAATTCAAAACTATATATCTCTACATACTATCCCATAAGCAATTTATCAATTGACGATTGTGTTAGAAATGAAGGTTTGGTGATAGTCGAAATGTCAGGACAGCGAGTAGACAGACCGGGGAGATCAAACACATTTAATTTGGAAGACTCAATTTGATAGATTGGAATGGCCGACCATGGGTGCCGAGTGGTTAATGTCAACCGGCGTGAAAAACTAATAAGGGAAACCTAAAATGAAGAAGTGATGTTGATTAGTTTAATCGGTTCTGTCGACCAATCAATGATACTGATCGGGCAATTGTGATGAGTCTATTTGATATCGTAAGGATTAGACTTGGATCGAGATTCGAGATTGTCACATGATAAATATTCTTTCCTTAATTTACCACGAAATATATAAATAAGATACATTGTATCTTGTTGGCTACATATATGGAATAAAATCGGTGTTTGTTGACTACATATAAAAAAGATATGAAAGATTAAGAGGTGATGATACACATTCAAAAGACTTGATCAAATCTTTTATGTGATAGTTCAGACATTTTATAAACTAATCAATCTTACTTCTCTAATAATGTGAAATAAATTCACACTCCACTCAAATCAAATCATAAATTTTGACTTACGAATTGAAATGAATCAAACGATTCCGATATCATATTTAAATTATAGAATTTGATAGAATTACGATTAAAACAGTGACCTAACGATCTTTGTCCTTCGGAATTCGAAGTTAAAGGTGTCAAAAAAGTGATGAACATATCTATTCGAAATATTTAAATAGTTACCAAATATTAAATCACTCCCAACCCAACTTTCAATTTTCAAATTCACACGTCAAAATTTCTAGACGTTTCGATAGAATGCCATTCTTGGCATGATGAAATAAATGACTTCCAAATTCTCCGGCCACACCACGGTTTCTCCTTACCGGACTCCGCCGTCTTCTTCAATCCATCTCCTTCATAGCACTCCACTTTTCTAGATCTCCGTTTCACCTTTGGCGCTACGGCGATCAACTGCCAATTCCTCGAATGACCATAACTCAAAATCAATCGATTCTTTCTCCGATCGAATACTTCATTATTACTGGTACGAATCCTCTTAGAATTGCAATTCGCGCTCTCACGCGGATTTCTTAGGTGTTGTCGCCGGAATTGAAAACACGTTGCCGGATTTTCTCCCGCCGGTCTCCATGGACTAATTTAATTGACAGTAGAGGTATTCTGTAAAATCACACAACTATATATATTGCAAAAAGAAAAGAAAAATATTTGGGCCTGGTCTCTTTATATGGGCTTGGCCTTTTAAACTCAACTGTCATGTGCCGAATGTTAGTTCCATAACGGTGTTAGTTCCATTATGGTGCGGTGAATTACCATAATTACATTTAATTTTAATCAAATATTATTAATAACTACGTTCGTACGACGTAGAAAATTGCGATGAGTTTACAGTTGGTTTAACCCAATGGCCACCAGAACGAACCTAATAAATGTCAATTTTACCATTGGTAAATTATAATTTATTTTTTTATAAAATAATTTTGATCAATAACTTCTTATATTCTATCAATTATATGTTCAAACTATAAAAATATATATATCAATTTAAAAATGCATGTTTAACATAAAGAATTTATCATTAAATAATATGAAATATAATATTTAAGTTATGTTATGGTCCCTTTTTAGGGGTACCAACAGTCGTCCTCATTTTTTTTTTTTGTGGTCGACGATTCGAAGCTGGAAATAAGTAAATGCACAGCGATGTATAGTGGAAACCCCAGGAATTGGGATGAAAACCACTTGAATAAAAGCAGATTATGCTCTTAGCTTGTTTACTAATCGAATAATTCATAATCAATACAGCAGAGGCTAAATGAAAATGACAAGGAAAAGAAAGCGGTAAGAACTCCGGTAGGGTAACAGCCTGTTCTTCCACGTCCAAAAGGTCCTGCTATTTCCGTCGTCTTGCCCTGTATTTATATTCCAACTTCTTATTCGAAAATTACCCTAGCAGACGGATGAAGAAATAGGTGGCATTTCTCTTTCTCCGAAGAAACTGAGGATCAATACAATAGAGCCGGGGAGCCAACTACCTTCTTATCCCCCTTTCCCCTTTAAGCTCTGAGGTAGCTAAGAGTTGCAAATGTGATGTCTCCAAAGTTTGTAAATTACGTAAAAAGTCCCCGAAGTTTCAAAACCGTTCAAGAATGACCTCGAGTGAATAGTAACAGTTTTCGTTTTTTTTAGTATGAGTGGTTTTGATAATTTATGCGTTATTTTTAAAATTTTCAAAGTTTGGAGACATAATCATTACATATTTTCAAGGTTAATGAGTTAAATACAAACTCATGAGACGTTTAAAATATTAACGAATATAAGATTCAAATATAAACGGTTTTGGAAGTTCGGGAGCTACCATACAATTCTTAAACTGTGAGGGCATTGTGTTTATAACATTTAAAAGTTGAGATGCCAACGACGCATAGTATATCAACTTCGGGGACTTTATATGTAATTTGTAAACTTTGGGTCACTGTCTTTACACTATTATAAAGTTTATGGGGTAGTTACAACCATCACTCATTCGATAATTTATACATAATTATTCTGGTTCTATTTTTTATTAACTAAAAATTTTATATGAGTCATCCATCTTAATACTTCGGAATGGTATGATTATTTTTCGTATTTTTTTAGAAGTGTATTCTTTTAACATCGCATCCAACTATTTCGTCCCAAAATTTCATTATCTTTTTTTACATTAGTTTTCTTTCTATACACATCATTTTTATTTATTTTTAATATTAATATAAATATTTATATAAATAAATTTCATCTTATCCTTAGAACACTTATAATTTTCAACTGTAATTTTTTATATATTTTAAAAATTTCTAAAAATGCAATATTCTGCCTAATTTGTAAAATGAAATATTTGTATTGTATCGATTATAAGTGATACTATCAAGACGATGGGTATATGTTATAACAACCAATATACCCTAATACTCATTATATCAACAATAGTAGTTTACCAACCGATCTCAGTATTTAAAATTAGTACACCGATTTTAAATCTATATATTTCATACTTATTTTAAAATTTAAATACTTTTAATTTTTTAAATTATTTATTTAAAAAAAGCATAATTTGGTCTATATCATATAAGATAATTAAGTAAAAAAGTTAGCAGTGATTTCGATTGAGTGATGTTTGTCATTAACCCATAATCTTTGAAATAGTGTAAAGACGATACTCTTATAGTTTCAAAATTGTGTATGAAGCACCTAAAGTTTACATAATGTGTGTGGTTGACTCTCTAACTTTTTAAATTTGTAAACATCATATCCTTAAAGTTTAAAAATTGTATGGTTGGCCTCCAAAGTTTCAAAACCGTTTATATTTGACTCTCATGTCCAGTATTTTTTTGAGTTTTTTCGCAATTGACCTCGTTCTTTCCACATGTTGAAATTGACCGATTTTGTTTACTGATTTGATATTTAGCCCCCGAATATATTAAAGAGTTCAGAATTGACTCGGAGAAATATGTACTGAAGAAATATATAACATCCGCTTGCTAAAAGACTAATTTGTCTTACAATGTTTTGTTATTATATTTCATGGTAATTTTACTTTGTATATAAACTCAAAAAAATACCGGACGTAAGGGTAAAATATAAACGATTTTGGAACTTTAGGTGCTTCATACGCAATTTTGAAACTATAAGGGCATCGTCTTTACACTATTTCAAAGATTGAGGGTCATCCTTGCAATTTTCTCGATTTTGATTACTAAATTACCCGGTTTGAAATTTAATTGCATGGGTAATTTTGATATATTTTTATGAAGTCGAGTTGAATTATATTGAGATTGTATTTTTAAAGAATAAAAAATTATATAAAAGTAAATAAATAAATAAGACCCCTCCCTAGTGTAGATTATTGAAAAGTTGTAAAATTAGTGTAGTTAATTATTCCTTATATTAATTACTAAAATGGCTAACGTACAAGTCATGGAATTGTACACATCTAGTTTTGCTAGAGGTGTTCACTTAATAAAGTTATACCGGATGGTATTGGCAATTAGAATTACAAATATTATAAATTAATAATAAATACAATATATAAATTTCAAATATACAATATGTCAAATAAATAGATCAAACAATTTGTGATTGTAGTGGCTAATACCAAGGATATCTTTTAGTATAATTTCATTGAACATAAATTTTAAAGTTATTACACTTTTATTTTGATGTGGAATATCGTAATTGTTGAAATTATAAAGTCTGAATAAAATTACGACGTGAGTGCATTAACCAACGGAAATAGGGGAAGAATGTAACACATTTAAAAATTTGATCAAGAATTTATGGTGTGATCTATTCCCTCTTATATTTTATATATGACCACACTCCTCTCGTAAATTGACTTGATTTTAGAAATTTAATATGGTATCAAAGTGTGTTTGAAAAATCTTGAGTGACCTTGTAGGGGTTAATCCGACTTAATGAAATTAATCGGTTGGTAATTTGTCGATTTGAATTATCAAGTTTAATTTATCAGATGGTCGAACTTAAAGGGGAGTGTCTTAAAATATGAAATAATTATAACACATCGAAAATGAGATGTGATTTGGATTAGTTTATAAGATGAATTGTGAACCATTGTAATTGATTGGATCATATATTTTAAATGTGTGGTTTCCTTCAATTAATCTCGTTCGTTTATATCTTCTCGTTGTAATTTTGGTCAAATTCTATAATTTCAATACTACTTTTCGAGAATTTCGTACAGACAAAACATTAAGTACAATTTCTCACGTTGACAAAACTTGTCCAAGTTGCTTAAACCTACATTTAAGGTCAAAGCGTGACATATTGGAATAAAATTACAATTCAGACATAGATTAGGAATTAGGGTTTTTGAAACTTAACAATTTTGCCCCTTTTATTGTTAATGCCAAATGATTTTTCTTCTTATTACGACATCAAAGTCAGTATAATTCTGGATGTTCTAAATACATAATTAAATGTTAATTAAAGAGAATCAGGATTAGAATCAACCTTAATTATCAAGCCCACCTCATTTTATATTCATTTTATCAGATTAATTACAGCTAAACTAGAAAAGATTAAAACTGTAAGAAGTTTTAAGTGTCTGAATAAATGCCATCTTTGTCTTTCTCATTACATCAGAGAAATGGCAAGATCTGATCTAAAAGCCATTCTCTTTGTTCTTTTTTTCATACTTTTGATACAAAGATTCAATGGAGAAGAATCATTTGAATACGAAGATGGGGTTTGGGTCGAAGACGAAGAATACTTACTCAATTCTTCTACGGATTACAATCTTACGAGAACAAGCCGATTCTTGGCTTCTCACTCTATGAAGGTAAAGAGAGGAGATAAATGTAAAGTTGGGAAACATAATATTTGCAATGGTGTTAAAACAGATAAAGGGAAGAGGGTTTTATATTGCTGCAAGAATCATTGTAGAGATGTTCTTAGTGATCATAATAATTGTGGTCGATGTGGTCGAAAATGTAAGTCGTCAGATCGTTGTTGTCATGGATCTTGTCGGGATGTTCGTTCGGATCGACATAACTGCGGCAAATGCGATTTGAAATGCAAGAAAAAGACAAGATGTGAGCATGGTATTTGTGGTTATGGTGAATGAGTTTTTATTGTAATTATGATTTTTGCTTGCTTTTGTTCTTTCATATTTACAAAATATACATAATTGATCTCATCTAATCTGATCTAATTCGATCCGATCCGATTCGATCATGTAAAAGTTAGTACTTCATTTTTTATCAGTGTGAAATAATAATTTGATATCGAGTTAATGTATTCTATCCAAATTTGAGTGATGAAGTTGCATTTTCGAATGAATGAATGAATAAAAGTTTCTAGTTAATTTTCATGGTTATATTGGAAAATATATTAAAAAAATTAAAATATACAAATTGACTAATCATTCTACAATTGAATTATTAGATTTATAACATATGATTTTATCACTTTTTACCATATTTTCATACCGGACGACACACTAAATACTAGGCCGTATCGGTATTTTTTCAGTACCACCACGGTAATTTTTCGAGTTCTCGGGTGGGACTCTAAAAACTAATTAAATGTTATTTTTCCAAAAAGTTAAATAAAATTTAATCCAAATAGATATGTAATTTTAGATGGATATAAAAATATTACTTTTATAAATTAGGGTTTAAAAGATATTTCCATCAAATTCGTGTGGTTGTATGTGGGTATTGGGCCTTACCAATTTATCTTTAATGGGCTTCTACTGGGCCAATATATCAGAGCATGAGCTCAAACGTGTACATATTTTTTTTTATTAAACTCAAATTATCATATTTCTTTATTGACCTCTGTATTTGTCAGAAATTTCAATGTTACCCTTATATATAACGCAAATTATTACTTTAGCCTTTTCCCGTCTAACGAAAGAATTCACAGAAGCACTTTCTTGAGTTGGCCAGCATCTTTTGCCCTTGAAGATCTCTTTATTGACTGAACTGCCACCCCTTTGCCTTTGTGCACTTTTACTTTAATACCCTCAATTGTCATGATCCACCTTAACAATATTTTATATTTATATTTAATTTAATATTTGTTAAAATAAATTTATAACCTTTTAATACCAATTTATCTTTAATGGGTTTATGTTTGAAAATATTGCTATGAATTAGTGTGATGATGTTGATGAGAAAATGGCGTCCGTAATCTCCAAAATTTGATAATTTTGGTTTCCACTCTTTTTGTTGTCATTTGCAGTCTACAAACATTGAATGATTTTCACTATTCATTCCCAAAATTTATAATATCACACAAATTTGATCATCAAAATTCAGAATTAATCATCAAATTTGAATATGCCAAACATGTCCTCGTAATGTGTACTTAATTACAAACTAAACCCCTTTTTGGTAATGTGACAAAAAAGATTTCCGATCCTTTTAAATAACAACGTAAATGTCTCGCTTCTTATACTTCTTTAATCTGACGTGCTTGCATTTATGTCTTCAAATCTACGAAGGGCAACGGATGCAAAGTCTGTCATATACGCTTTAGAAACTAATGTTGGACATTTAATTGGATTTACGGAAACTAATTGTGCTAATTACTTTTATTAAACTCCAATGTCAAAGTTGACAATTTTGGGAATTAATTTTATTACAATAATTAAACATTGACGATCGGTTTTACAAAAAAAGAACAAAATAAGAGGACCAAATTTTTTATACAAAACTTCAGGGATCATAATGTCACAATTACAAAATTTCAGAGAACAAACTGTAATATTGTGAAGAAACAAACTCGGGAATGCATGTTTCTCATCATCGAAAATTATATTATTACGAACTCAGTGAATGAGAGTTTTGCAAATTAATGGGGCAATACTACAATAAGTGTAAAAATCGAGGGTAATAATGAAATTACCACAAACATACAAAGATTTGGAGTTATCCTAAAAGTCAAGTAAATGTAGGTATTAAATTTAGAATTAATAAGAAGATTAAAAAATAAAATAGTAAAACAAGTAGTGTGGAAAAATTAAAAATCTACTAAATAAATAAAACTTTATTTATATTGTTGGACTTATAAAGCTAATGCCTATACATAACTATTCATGTGTTGACATTTATTTCATTAAGTCTTTTGTTGCTTTAATGTTTCCCATAGTAAAATAAAACTCTTCTTTGTTATTGGGTAATTTTACGTATACTTTTATCGATCTAAATATATAGGTTCAATCTACGTATTTAGATTCAAGTACGTAGATATTGCGGTATCCTAAGAATTTTTTTAGAGTTATTTCGTTAATTCAACATGTAATGTTTTTGTTTGGACCAAATACTAAAAAATGAGGTGCAGTGAGATTTGTAAAGAGCAATTGATATTTAAGGTTCTATAATTTGTATGATTTGACAAATTTGGTCTACAAAGTTTATTAATTTTGGTAAAATTAGACTATGTTGTACATACATTCTCAAATTACATTTTGATGTTAGAATTCATTATTGCAGTTTTTACAAAACTGTTATGGTCCCTTTTTAGGGGTACCAACAGTCGTCCGGTTCGTTTAGCAAACAAACTCGGTTCTGATTTGTTTTTGTTGTGGAAGACGATTAAAAACTAGAAATAAACGATTGCACAGCGATATATAGTGGAAACCCTAGGAATTGGGGTGAAAACCACTTGACTAAGAGTAGATTATACTCTTAGCATGTTCACTTAATCAAATAATTCGTAATGAATACAACAGAGGCTTAATAAAAATGACAAGGGAAAGAAAGCAGTAAGAACTCCGGCAGAGTAACGGCATATTTTTATGCGTCCAATAGGTCCTGCTATTTCCGTCGTCGCGCCATGTATTTATAGAGTTAACGGCGTGTGTAAATCACGCTCTGTAACCGTCTCTGACAGGTTTGTTAGAGGCTGTTATTGCGGGATGTAAAACGAGGTCGGGACCGAGGCGTGGTCTGCGTGATCGGGCCCGAGGCGTGGTAAACGTGTGGAGGCCCGAGGCGTGGAAAACGTGAGTCTGTAACCGTTCGGACCGAACCAAGAAGCCAGTTACCAGAAAACGCTTTATTTCGCCTAAGGTTATCTTCGGTCCTCTCGTTAAACATCGGGCCGTTTTTCCTTAAGTGTACAAATGGGCTGCAANATTCGTCGCTGCATATGCTCCTGATCATTTCCAGGAGCGGGAGTTAGAGCTCTGGCTGGGGGAGGAGGAGTAGACCGATATCTAGGCCTCCTCATTGTTATGCCACGCCTGATGATTTCGTCTTCATCATTACTGCGCTCGTTAGGATCACTCTCGTATCCTCTGCTTTTGGGAACAGGACTTGAAACAGCCGGTGGTTCTGTTCCACTTTTCTCCGACGTAATTTCCAGTACCACCTTCCTGACGACAGCTTCCAGATCCTGTAAAGTGAATGTTGGTGCTGGGAGACTGTCGGGAAGCACGTCACTATCATTTGTCGGAGTTCCAGTCGCCATGCCTTTGATTATCCTATCCCTGGTAGAAAACTTAAATGAGATTAGAGAATCGTCCCCACGGACGACGCCAAATTGTTATGGTCCCTTTTTAGGGGTACCAACAGTCGTCCGGTTCGTTTAACAAACGAACTCGGTTCTGATTTGTTTTTGTTATGGAAGACGATTAAAAGCTGGAAATAAGTAAATGCACAGCGATGTATAGTGGAAACCCCAGGAATTGAGGTGAAAACCACTTGACTAAGAATATATTATACTCTTAGCCTATTCACTAATCAAATTATCCGTAATACAACAGAGGCTTAATGAAAATGACAAGGAAAAGAAAGCAGTAAGAACTTCGGCAGGGTAACAACATGTTCTTACGCGTCCAAAAGGTCCTGCTATTTCCGTCGTCGCGCCCTGTATTTATAGAGTTTATAGCGTGTGTAAATCATGCTCTGTAACTGCCTCTGACAGGTTTGTTAGAGGTTGTTATCGCGGGATGTAAAACGAGGTTGGGACCGAGGCGTGATCTGCGTGATCGAGCCCGAAGCGTGGTAAACGTGTGGAGGCCCGAAGCGTGGAAAACGTGAGCCTGTAACCGTTCGGACCGAACCAAGAAGCCAGTTACCAGAAAACGTTTTATTTCGCCTAAGGTTATCTTCGGTCCTCTCGTTAAACATCGGGCCGTTTTTCCTTAAGTGTACAAATGGGCTGCAAAAAAGCATTTCCACCATTTGAATTAGCCCAATAGTTAACGGGTCTTACCCATCATAAGGTATCCGATCCCAGAGTTCACATAAAAAACATTACAACATTTACATTCTGATTATAAATAAAATGTATTTTCAAATTGTTATTTGAATGCAGAATAGGGTAGGAGGTTGAATTTGGAAATTAGAATACATTCTCGTTATTTAAATTATAAATATATCATCTAAAAAATCATATTTTCTTTCACCTTCAATAATCTCACATTTACAATGTCGTTGGACATATTTTTAAGTTGTCTATTCTAATGTATTTTTAACGTGCAACTATAACTATGCATAATTTCTTTCGTTATATATATACCAGTGACGATGAGTCTAATTTGAATAAATCTAATTTTATACCAAACATTATTCTTGTTATGCAATTCAATTTATCAATTACAAAACATTCAATACATTCTTGAATTATAATCACATTTTGAAAACACATTCTCAAACTGAATTCTAATTTTCAAAACGGATACAAAACATAACCTTAGTTCTTAATGTTTATGATAACAAAACTAATTTCAATATTTTGCAAATTTTGGTAAATTTTACATAGTATGTGTGATAAAGTTGTTTTTCAATGTTTAGAAATATGTAATCGAACTTTGAGAACTAGTTTTGAACTTCGAGGATAACTACAATTAAAAAACTTTGGGATCAAATATATCAAAATTTTGAAAATTTGGAGACTATAAATGTCAAAAATTATATATTAAATTTACCAAATAACGAATTTTTGATGACTAAACATTATATTTTCTCATTAGTGATTGTCACTCTTTTAAATTTACGATATACTGATGTTTGTCGTTATTTAAACAAAATACTGCCAATATGAGTTTTAAGTTGGTCTGGTTGGATAAGATCTAATTTGTTTGATTAGAAAATATATAGATTTAGTAGATTTTTTAAGAACAATATAAATTTAAAATAAATTTTATTTAGTTTAATAATTTGATTTATTTTATTATTTAGGTAGATATTAATTCAAAATCACCATGTTTGGCTTAATATCAATGTGGAAAATGTGATTCTTTACCTATAAATGCATTATAATTTTATTTTTAAATGTGGGTTAATAAATAAATTGTTCTTATTTAAGCATAAAAAGGCTAATATTTGAATGATCAATTTTCAGCTACCACAGTATTCTATGGGAATGATGGACGTAATGACTTGTGGACATAAAATAGCAAGATTTGGTAGAAAAAATATAGAAAAAGGAAGATTTGGTAGGAAAAATTGAATCTTGAACTTTCATGGAGCTTAAAAGGGCAAAATTTCAACAGATTAGGAAAATACACCGTCGAATTTCTAATGAGCCAGTAAAGATTAGGTGAATTAGGGATGGTGGGGATCGGATCCCGGCTTCGATCTCCGTGAGTGTCGCCGGAATGAACCCAATACCCAAAGCACTAGCTTTCGTTTACTTAATACAGGAGTCAGACTTTCTCCCCTCTGAACTTACGTGTGTGAAAATAACTGGATCTCGATCCCTCATGCGAATTAAAGAAAAAAATGTATCAAGTCAACGACTTGTGTCATGAGTTCAAATGGATGTCCAGCTGCTACTTCTGTCTTTCCATAAATCTGAAACCAGAGGGAAGACATTTGCGTAGAAGAAGCAAACGCGCCTGCTTAATTTGATTGCATTCATTACTGGGTCTGGGTTTCTTCAGTAAGAGTTCAGTTATCTTGCTTCTTTTCGCTTTTCAGCTTTACAAGGTTCTTCAAGGCTCTTTTTTCGCAAAAGTATGTTGATGGCGTCGCTGTATTGCAACTCTTTTCTTTATTTGAATCCCAAACTTGGGATTCCCAATTCGCTTCAATCGCAAGCTATTTCTACTTCGTATTTTGATGATTAGTGCTGATTCTTATTGAGTTCCTTTCTGGTTTATCTCTTCCGATGAGTCTTCTGAATTTGGGCTTCTTATTTTACTTAATTACTGCACTTTTGGGTCTTCCATTATCGTTACAAATCTGTGATCCAAATGATTCATCAGCTCTACTAAGCTTTGCTGAAGGGATTTTCAATAGCTCTGTGAAACTTTCATGGTTTAATTCATCAGATTGCTGTGAATGGGAAGGTGTTTTTTGTGAAAATAATGGATCTTCTTCTTCTCTAAATAGAGTTACAGTTCTGAAGCTCAATGGTGAAGGCTTAACGGGTAATATTTCAAGGCTTATTTCAAATTTGGATCATCTCAAAATCCTTGATCTTTCGAACAATTCATTTGAAGGAGAGTTACCTTCAACATTTTCAAATATGATAAACCTTCAAGTTCTTGATCTCAGTAGCAATATGCTTGTCGGGTCACCGTTCTCTGCGATTTCCGGGTTAATTTCGATTCGATCTCTTAATTTATCCGGAAACTTCTTCACTGGTAACGTGACTAATCTTCGGATACTTCCAAATCTTGTTGCTTTGAATATAAGTAACAATTTCATGGATGGTCAGCTTAACTTTCAAAACTTATGCTTTTCGGGTACAACCCGCAGTCTCGATTTATCATCGAACCAGTTTTTCGGTGAAATTCAAGGAATTAGTAACTGTAGTTCATCTCTTGAGCTTCTTTACTTAGATTCAAATGGTTTTTCGGGTAATTTACCGGAGTTTATCTACTCGTTTTCGTTCTTGAAGGTGATTTCGATCTCAAGCAACTTTTTTTCAGGCTTTTTAAGTGATAAGATTAGTAATCTCTCTAATCTTAGATCTTTAATTCTGTCGAGAAATGGATTTTCTGGTCATATTCCTGATGTTTTTAGCAACTTAACGAAACTCGAGATTTTATCTGCGAATTCGAA
Organism: Utricularia reniformis; assembly: GCA_009725065.1. Classification (NCBI taxonomy): domain Eukaryota; kingdom Viridiplantae; phylum Streptophyta; class Magnoliopsida; order Lamiales; family Lentibulariaceae; genus Utricularia; species Utricularia reniformis. The sequence goes on from RWGZ01000946.1 coordinate 319,259, forward strand.
TTCGTTCACTGGATCAGTACCGTTAACATTATCTCACTGTGTTAAGCTTCAAGTTCTTGATTTAAGGAACAATTCTTTGTATGGTACAATCGATCTCGATTTCTCTCGATTCCCGAATCTTCAAATCGTTCAACTTAGTAGTAATCAATTCTCTGGTTTATTACCAGATTCATTATCCTTTTGTCAAAAGCTTACAACTGTGAATCTTGCAAGGAACAGTTTTACAGGGGAGATTCCGACAAGTTATGTGAATCTCAGACATCTTACGTTTCTTTCATTGTCGAAAAACAATCTTGTGAACTTAACAAGTTCATTATCTACAGTGATGAAATGCGGAAAACTTGCTATTCTTATACTTACAAGGAATTTTCATGGTGAAGAGATTCCTCAGAGTATTTACGCATCGAAAAGCTTATCACTTCTTGCACTCGGGAACTGCGGATTAAGAGGTTTTATTCCCGATTGGCTTTCGAATTGTACGAAGTTACAAGTTCTTGATTTGTCTTGGAATTTATTACACGGGAGTATTCCTTCATGGATAGATAAGCTTGAAGGGTTGTTTTATTTGGATCTTTCGAATAATTCGCTTACCGGATCGATGCCAATCGGGATTACGGAGCTTAAGGGATTCATTACTGCAACAATAGTTTCACCTAGTTTAAGTACTCCAACTGGTATTCCTCTTTATGTGAAGAGAAACCAGAGTGTTAATGGTTTACAGTATAATCAAGCTTCGAGTTTTCCACCTTCGATTTTGTTAAGTTATAATCAGATAAATGGTCCGATTTGGCCGGAAATCGGGAGGCTAAGGCATCTTCATGTATTGGATTTGAGTAACAATAACATAACTGGTAACATTCCGAGCTCGATTTCAAACATGGTTAATCTCGAAACACTTGATTTGTCGAATAACGATCTTCAAGGTTCGATTCCTTCGTCTTTTAATGCTCTTACGTTCTTATCGAAGTTTAGTGTTGCGAATAATGAATTAGTTGGACCGATACCTACCGGAGGACAGTTTCTTAGCTTCCCGTATTCGAGTTTCGAAGGTAACTCTGGACTTTGTGGTTCTTTAATGTCACCTTGTCCGAATGACACTGGTAATGATGGTACACAGAATGATGAACCAGTTTCTTTAGACACTGAATTAGGTAAACTTGCTATTATTGGAATAACTGTCAGTATAGCAGTTGGGATTTCAGTTATTCTAGTTATATTTCTTCTTAGAAGATCGAAAAAAGTAGGTATTCATATCGAAGATTTAAACGAAACAACGAAATTATCCGAATATCCGAAGTTTGTACTCTTCAAGAACACTGATTCTCAAGGTATGTCAATTACAGATTTACTCAAAGCAACAAATAACTTCAATCCATCGAATATTATCGGGTGCGGTGGTTTCGGATTAGTTTACAAAGCCGAACTACCCGACGGATCAAAAGCTGCGATTAAGAAGCTTTCGGGTTACTGTGGACAAATTGAACGTGAATTTCAATCTGAAGTTGAAGCATTATCAAAAGCACAACACAAAAACCTCGTTTCATTACGAGGTTACTGTCTCTGTGGGAACGAAAGGCTCTTAATTTACTCGTACATGGAAAATGGGAGCTTAGATTATTGGTTACACGAGAGAGTTGAAATGGGAGCATCTTTAACGTGGAAAATTCGATTGAAAATAGCACAAGGAGCAGCTCGTGGATTAGCATATTTACACAGAGAGCCGAGTATAATTCACCGTGATATTAAAACAAGTAATATTCTTCTTGACGACAAATTTGAAGCACATTTAGCAGATTTTGGGCTCGCGAGACTATTACCTCCTTACGACACGCATGTTTCGACAGATTTGGTCGGAACGCTGGGTTATATCCCGCCGGAGTATGGGCAAACTTTAGCGGCGACTTTCCGGGGAGATATTTACAGTTTTGGGATCGTGATTCTTGAGCTAATTACAGGTCGCCGGCCGGTTGAAATTGGGAAAGGGAAGAATTGCAGAGATTTGGTTACGTGGGTTTACGAGAGAATGAATGAGAAAATGGAGAATGAGATATTTGATTCGTGTTTAAGGGATAAGAGTTATGAGAATGAGGTTATGGAGGTTTTGTGTATTGCTTGTAAATGTATAGATAAAGAACCGAAGAACAGGCCTTCCATTGATGAGGTTGTTTGTCTACTTGACGCCATTGATAAATAGAGATGAAGGTTGGAGAATGGAAAGATTAAACGTTGAAACGTAGTGTTAATTACTTTGCCTTGTTTGAAATTTTATATAGATTTGCTTCTTGTAAATTTATATTAACTAAAATGTTAGCAAAAAATAGATTTTTACTATTGTTTTNCGAGCATAATGAAATGATCCGACCCGTTAGAGTGTCTCCACGGGTTCTGATTTTTGACCCAATTGAGCATCGCTGTCGCGTGGTAATCGCGATCCTTGGAGGTGTAATTGAACCAGAGGTACTTCCCTACGGCGAGGCCTGCGTAGAATGGGATATAAAACGCTGTCGCTTGATCTTGATTCTGCGTTCTGCACTTGTGATCCAGCATTCTACTATGGTAAATAACTTCGGCAGCGTACATATCTGTCCAGAACCACGCCGCCGTGAGATTCGCCGGTACAATACTGTCAAGACCTGTGGCTGGCGGTCCAAATCCATCGTTCGACACCGCGTTGCATCGCGAGTTCCATGGGTCCAAGTCTTGGCAATTTTCCAGCAGCTCTTTATTGAACATCGACGGGAGTTCGTACACGTACACCCGTCCAAATCTGCAGGTTTCATCGGTGAGAGCGGCGTCGGTAGCCCCGGATTCAAATCTCTGTCGGTCAACGGATGGAAGAGAAGGTGGCGGAGAAGACCGGCTGAGTGAATATATGATTAGAAGCTGTAGAAAGACGGTGAAGCTCAGCCACGCGCATTGTTGGCCGGAGATGTGAGATTTGACGGATTGAAATGTACATCTCAGTTCCAGTCTCTTGGATACCTTTGGCGAGTGTTCTCCAGCAGCCGAATACGGCACCGGACTGCTGCTCGGCAGCATGAAATCGACGGTGGCGCGGAGAATATAAGGAAGGAGAGAGCGCGTAGAAAATCTGCTGGGAAATATCGAATTCTCAGAATGATAAGCCAGCTCAATTTCACCTATGGGTATTATCGTCATTTTAAACCCTCGGGCGTTTGACTATTGGTTGAGGTTCTGTTGGTAGGGAAACCCAATGAAATTAAGAGGCGACCAAGGTAGTGAATTCCCGATAATATTCCTCTTTATCAACAGCACCGACAGGCGTAATAATGACAAGATGGAGAAACACAACTGCAGTCTGACGACAGCATGTCGTCCCTGGAATTGAGTTATTTTATAAAACTACCACTTCAAGGTAATTTTTGTCGATCTATCAACTCCTCTGTGATGGATGGAATGGCAATAAAGGCCCTGGAATTGTGGTTGAAAGTAAAACTCAAACTCTAAAAAGCTTCTCTTTTTTGCTACAGGCCCTCACATTGGATCATCAAGACAAAATGGATGGTGAGACAACACATGTAAGAAAGCTTATGACTTTGCTACGGTAAGACAACACATGTTGAATTTTGTGACCAGAAAGTGAAATTGATTAAATTTGTAATAACGAGAATTCCATCCACATGATCAAATCTATTAAATGCGTGATTTTCTCTTCTTAATCTTGTTCGTTCAAGCTCTCTCATCGTAATTCTAACATGGTATTGGAGTTGGTTCGATTAATTTCAATTCGTAATTCCATACATTATGGTTGGACTTGAGGGGAATATTTAATGCGTCTCACATTGGCTATATAAGTTGATTTATTAGATTTATAAAGGTGAAGAATAACATCACTTAATAGTTTGATCAAATTTTTTAAATGTGTGGCTTTCTCCACTTAATCCGTTCGTTCACGCTGCTCGTCGTAATTTCAGATAGACTTCATGATTTTAACATGATATCGGAGCTGGTTTGGTCAAAATCATGATTATATATACCGGGAAAGTCCGGTTTATTTCAATTCACAAGTCCAAATTTGTCAAATATCTGGAGCAGATTGAAATATGACATTATCCCACATTGGAAAATAAATATGGTTTGGATTGGTTTATAAAAGGAAGTGAGTACCATAGTAAATGGTTTGTTCACGTCTTTTACAGTGTGGTCCATTCCCTTCGTTATTTCGACTAAACTCTATAATTTCAAGAATGCATCATTCTCATATATAGAGATCACATGAATCAACTAGTAAACATTTTTTCCAGTTTCCAGTTACCAAATATTTGATTGATGCATCATGTATTTTTAGTCTGGCTATGACGATCCGGTATCGGCTTCTTAGAGTTCTTGGGCTTTAATTAAATTGTATTGTTGTATGAATCTAATCCGATAAATACGGATATATAGTCCGGGTTGTATTAGGTTCTAATTATCGAATCAATATATTAATTTCTCGTTATCTCTCTACCGAGATTCTCTCCCTTCTCTCTATCATTCTCATTCTTCCCCTTTGCTGCATGCGGTCTTCTTCCACACAGCCTTCTTCCATCTAAATCTCCCATTGTTTCTACCCCTCTTATTTCCGACTTAAGTACGTGACATTGACATTGCGCTTTGTGAATGAATCATTTGTAAATACACTAATGCTGATTTGATAATAAAGATTGATATTCATTATGTTAATGAATCAAGATTCAGTCTCTTGTTTAAAATTTTGCAGATGAAATCCAATACAATACTGCATCACATCTACCTTACAAACAAGTGTTCTATCTGTGAACAAAAGACCAAAAAAACAGTCAAGAATCATCGCTATCTTCTCCATCTCGATACTCGGATACATTTCTCTCGTAATCTTCATCTTCATCTTCGTCTTCGTTTACATTGCGATTACCATTGTTGAATAAATGGCTTTCTGTGATGTGTTTTGCTTCCTGTTGTTCCTGTGCAGTTTTAGCAAGAGACAAGAGAATGTTCTTGGCTTTCTGATCAGGTATTACACCACTAGAAATCATCTCATTATACCATGAAACTCCACTATCAAAATCCTTATTCCTCCCAAAAGCTTCCATAATTGTTGTAAATATAGTTGCATTTGCTTTAATACCAACACTAAGCATTCCTTCGTATTTCTCCATCATTTTCTCAAGATCATTCATTTTTGCATACCCTTTTATTAAGTTTCCATGTGTAACAACATTTGCTTCAAAACCATCTTGTTTTATTCTCTTGTAGAACTTTTCGGCACCTTCCATATCCGATGCGTTAACATATGCTGATAGCATCGTTGTATATGAACAAAGATCCGGAGCGCATCTGCAACATTATGATAACTGATTAAGAGCCACAATCATGATCAAAATAGAAGGTATTAAAAGGACGACACACAAATTTGTCCCCCATAATTTCATGGTTTTGGTATTTATGATCCCTAAAGTTTTATGTTCTGTGATCGATGACAAAACGGATCCTCATACTATGTAAGTTTTAAGCAAAACTAGTCCCCAAATTTTAGTATGTATGGCATATTTGATCCACAATTTCGGCAAATGAGATCCTCGGTCAAAATCGAATTTCGGGGACCTAATTTGCCAAAACCTTAAAGTTTGGGAACTAAATATGTCATTACAACTTATGGGGAATAAATTTGTCAAAACTATAAAATTTGGGGACTAAAGATGTTATTTTCTCGTATTAAAATGACTTACTTATCTCTTCGCATGCTCCGAAAGACGGTTCGAGCTTGCTCTACCATTCCAGAGATGGCAAATGCATCAAGCAAAATATTGTATGCTTTCCTTGTTGGTCTGAAATAAAGACTACTTTCAGTATGAAACTACTACAAAACAATTCTTTTTCACATGGAGTTTCTCTATAAAACCTGACTCCAGCATCAAGCATCTCTTCGAAAACAGCTAAAGCCTCTTCTTCCCTCCTTGCTTTCCCATAAGCATTAATAAGAAGTGCATAGCTAACGACGTCGGGTCGAAGACCCGATTTTTGCATCTGGTTAAAGTCAATCCATTTCTCATAAGATTTCATGCACAAAATGAAATCCATTGTATGTTACTCTTCGAATTTGAAGTTTTAAACTATCGGATTCGGGTCGAATACGGGAATATAGATTATACCTGGCCAAATATATTTGCCACTTCCTTGTAGTTTGTCTCAAATGACATCAAGCTATTATAAGTAACTGTAGTTCGAGGCACACCTCTATCTTCCATCATCGAAAACAACTTACGAGCCTTATCGTAAGCTCCTTTTTTCTTGTACATATAGATCATCATGTGAAACATTTTCTGGTCTGGTTTTATCGTTGGAATCTCTCCATTTAGAAGCTTCTCAAATACTTCTTCAGCTTCTGTAAATTTTTCTCCCTGCAATATCATGCGATTGTAAGGCGAAAAACAAAGTTTGTAAGGAGATTTATTTTCCGGTACCTCGACAAATATTTTGAAAATTATTTGATATGTCAATGCAGATGGCTCAGGACCCGAAGACTGCATCCTTCTAAATAACGATTCTGCTTTACTATATTGACCTCCTTTTCCATATGCTTCCATCATTGCTGTATAAGATACAACATGAGGTGAATAACCTTTGCTGTTAATGTAGCTTAAAATCCTCTCAGCTTTAATGAAATCTCCTTGTTTTCCATATGCTGTAATAAGCATAAGAAAATCCAACTCCTTGAAATCCCACCAATGTTGCGTCCTCAGCCATTCGAGAATCTATATACGAATTTCGATGAAATAAGATTTGTTACGATTATAATGAACTTGAGTTGAGAAATTATAGATAAACCTGGCCAACGAGGTTCCATTTTTTGAGCTGTTTGAATCTAATGAGAGTTCCAATAACCATATCTTTAGGCAAAGCTTGATTCTTAATCCTTCTGCTTTTGAGTATCTCAACTGCAGAATTGGCTTCTTCTATTTCAAGCATTATTTTTCTCCAATTCTTCTGATCTGCTTCATCTGCAGCATCCTTGAAAACTTCTACTTTTTTTCTCTTCTGCATAAACTTCCTTGGAGCCAACATTCCGAGACACACAACATTTCCCCTTCTGGTTATAATATTGCACTTTCTGAAAGACAAATTCGTGAACTATTCAAAAAATGAAACCCTAGCCACATTAATCAACATTGATTTCTAAAAATTCATCCTGAATTGAACAGCCCATTCGCATAATTGCCTTAAATCCAAGAAAAATAAACAATCGATGAAGCCGATTTAGTTCAAGCTGCTGAAATAGAGAGAACTGACCTGGAAATAGAGATGGAAGGAGAAGAGATGAAGGGATTACATATAACAGCTAAAGTTTGCGGCATTCTTGTTAACGAGAAACACCTTGCAAACTTCCTACATCAGTTTACAGTACCAGTCTGCGTCTTCTTTGGAAGCGCCGTACGCCGGTACTTCTCAATTCTCATTGCTTCAGAGCTTCAACTTAAGGATATATACTGATATATCTACTGAACAATGGAATTCATGGTTTATGAAAACTACCGGTCCGATCGAATCAATCTTGCCGGTCCGACAATATTTTTCAAAGCGGCTCGCCAACAAACCGGGTTGTAATTGTAATTTGTAATTGCAATTCGCTCCTAAATATTGCATTTAATTTATACTCTTGTTAAGAATGTATACTCTTCTGGTTCGAAAACTAGGGGTGTCAATAGTCGACCGGTTCATTGCGAGACGAACTCGGTTATTATTTGTTTGATGTGTGGAGAACGATTATGCATCAAAGGTGGAAAGATGCAAGGATTTTAAAGTAGAAAACCTCGAAACCGAGAAAAAAACCACTTGACTAAGGGCTAAAGGAAGTGCCCTTAGTCGGTTCAATAAGCACAATAATGAGCATACAAGTCATGTTTGTTCTTTTAGGCAACAAAGAGAAAGAGAAGAATCGAAAATAAATCGAGAGACACTCCTCAATGCGAAAGCTCTGAAGAGAAAACGGAAGAAGATCATTTTCTCACACTCTAAGTGTCCTTTTTATACTCACACTGTACTGTGTATAGTAGGGTGTCGTTTTGTGTCTGTTCTTTGCTGCTAGGTCGGCTAATGTCAGGCGGAGCAGCCGCCGGAAACGGCTTCACAGAGTTGCATGGCGCTAGATCTTTCGGCGCTACTAGCCGGCTACTCTATGCCACTCGTGGCTCGTACGCCTTCGCCGGACCACGCTTCTGACAGGGCTGTCGAGGGTTGTCGTTGCATGGGATGAGTGAGAATGACCCGAAGCAACGCCTGTAATATGTGGACCGATCGGTCCGGACCCGTGCGAAATGCTGGGCCCTACACATCGGGATCGATCGCCATAAATTATCGATCGGACCACAGGATCTGAATGAGCCATTCACTAATGTGGGCTGGCTCTGGGCCTCTAAGTTCGGCTTACGTTGTCTGGGCTTCTCTGACCAAGTTTGGCCCTGACCCTGTCTGGGGTACCGGGTTCCGGGGATCTCATCATATACCATTAGCATATATCAATGTTTTAAATTTTAGGCATACAAGTTTTGGACAGTATTTAAATAAGATACCGATCGATATGAGTTCTGAGCATATCAAATCAGATCTAACTTGTTTGATTTAGAAACAAGAAAATTTTATTATTCCAATACAGATCGAGTACATATCGGTATACCGATGCACTGAGCTCGTCCGATATAGAGAAAAATGATATGTTTGATCCCAAAGTTTCATGATTTTAACAAATTAGTATTAATACTTTAATTTGGCATAAATGATCCACAAAATTTGCGGTAAATTCAATTCACATGTGACAAATTTGATTCTCATTTGGTGAATGATCCATAAATTACAAATTATGAGCACCACAAAAATTCAAAGTATAAAATTGTTTTGCCAGATATTAAATTTGTTAAAATTTAAAAAATTTGAAATGAAATTTATTAAATCATATAAAATAACTTAAATAAAATATGATCACGTGATGATGATAAAAGGGAAGTTGTAGAAGAGCAGAACGCGTGTAAAAGGATAAGAAAATGGAAGGACTGCAACAAGTTGGGTTTCCGGTGCTGGGAATCGTCGCCGCCGCAGCTCTTACTTTCTATGTAATCAGCTTCAACGAGCTCCGGGAGGTAGGGTACCTTCTTCTTCATTCCCTCTACTTACAAAGCTTCTGTAATTATTTATTATCATTTTCATTCTCAGAAATCTCTTAAAAACATCGATAATTACGACGACGACGATGACGATGACGATGACGATAGCAATCGGGACACGCGGAGGAGGAGAAGATCAAGAAGAAATACCAAAGGAAACCAGACTCGATGATTTAGAGATCTTCTGATGAAAGAAGCTATTTTTTAATTCAGATTTTGAGTTCCATAATCTCAAACACTTGTTCATGAATCCAATATTCCATTCAATTATCATTTTTTATTGATTAATGAGAAAATGGCTAGTTTGGTCCCTATAGTTTAGTAATTTTGATAAATTTGATCTCCAAACTTTTATTTAACATTTATAGTCCATATATTTTGATATTTTTGACAAATTTGATCCCCATGTGGTAAAATTAATCCTCAAAATTTGAAGACAAATTTCGCCACATATATGAAACTTTGAAAACTAGATTTGCCAAAAGTTACAAAATATAAGGACTAATTATACCAAAAATACAAAGTTTGGAAACTTACTTTGCTTTCACAAAACTTTAAGAATTAAATTTATCAAAATGAAGAAAATTTAGGGACTAAATTTGCTAAATCATTCAAAGTTTGGGGACCTTAAATACCATTCGCCCATTGATTAATAAAATGAGATATCTAACACATCACAATAGTAGATGAATTTACATAGATACCCTAAATTTTATTTTTAAATCTTAATTGATGAGTAAAAATTGTTATTTAGTTGTATGAAATAATCTTATAAAATTATAAACGATAAACTCGTTCCATAAGTTCCTATGAATTAAAATTTTTAAACACTGAAATATGATTAAAGTANATATTTTATTATATAATTAGAAAATCAAATCATTTATATTAATTATTTTATAATTTTATATTTACACTTCTTAAATAGAATACTTCTAGAATAAGTGATCCACGTAACCTCGAAGCCCGCATCATGCACCGGTACCCAACCCGTGAAATATAGTTTATATTACAAATTTTTAGAAGAATATTGGATCATAAATTCGTAAATTTGATGAGAACTTCTGAACCCGTTATCCCGAACTAGATAAGGTCCAAGCCATTGCAGGCCGCCATGTGACAGAAGCCGAACCTAAAGGCCCTATATCCAACTTCTAACAGAGATTCAACCCAACAAGGCTATCGGGACCCGAAGGCCCACTGGACCTCGCCCAGTAATTGATAGCATGGACCGAAGCATAGCGTTGCGTGTTATCCATTGCTTCGGGGACCGATTCGAAGGATCGGTCCAGATGGTTACAGCCCATGTGTCTTGCTCTCCAGGCTTAACTACGCCTTCCACGCTTCGGGTCTAATCATGTAAACTGCACTTCGGACCCATCCATGTTTTCCAGCATGGGAAAACGACCTTGTCGCAGCAGTTACAGGGCGTGGATTACACGAGATTTTTACTGTATAAATACAAAGTTCGACTACGGAATATAAGATGACATTTTGGACGTGTAAGATCAGAAAACACTCTGCTGGTTTATCCCCTTTGCGCTTTCTTATTTATCTCGTTATCTTCATAAGCCTTCTTGTTTGTAGCAATGATCATTTCTATTAATGAATCGGCTAAGAGTTTTCTCAACTCTTAGTCAGGTGGTATTTTCCTCTTTTCCAATTAGTTTTTCACTCTAAATTTGTTATGTCGAGTTTTCCTTTCATTTTTAAACGTTTCCCGATTTCAAACAAATTCAAATCGAGTTCGTTTTATTACGAATCGGACGACTGTTAATACCCCTGGTTTTTTGACAACACAATCTCTTTTCTTCTAAGTATAAGTTCGTGGTCGTATTGAACCTAGACCGTTCGGTCACCTTAACTTAGATCGAAATTCTGCTAGGCTTAATAAGTTAGAGAATCTTAATCGTATTAACAGATCATTCTTTATTCCGTCCATACTAGCCATTATGACTTTGGCGACGTTGCTTTGGTTCTTTATGAGTTCCATTGGCAAGCTTTATCGAAGCTCCAGTTCTAATACAAGTCCCATGTTAGGCTTCGGTCGAGCACCGGTTCTGCATAAGTCCCAAGATAGGTTTGTGTTTGTACTTTGACTGACTGATTCAATCCATGTTATCTCGTTTATGGCTAGATACAAAGAGGCAAGAGTCATTTCCGAAGGGTTAATGTCATCGAATGGGAGATTAAGTTCTTGGAGTTTCGCTATCCATCCGAGTGCTCAACAAGTGTGGAGGCATCTGACTCGTCAGAGCAGTCACAACTACTTGAAAGTCTCATGAATGGACCACGACAGTCACCAGTCTAAACTCATCCAGAAAATCCAACTTCAAGATCGATCGATCACCTATCTATAAATAACTTGTATTGTGTCTATTGTATCTTTTTCATAATTTGAGAAACATTTTTATGGTTCAGAATTATCACTAATGTCAAAGACTTTATAGAAAATATCGCCGTAAGTTCATAACGTTCCAGGTTCGGGGGATCTCATTCCCATGTAATGTTTCCAACTTATAAGCTCTAGTTCCTAAGTTTTTCAAAACCCAATAAGGCCATTCCCAGTTTCTATCTAGTTTCCCAACATTCATCTGAACTCTTACATTCCTGATAACAATGTCGTCTTATGAAAATTCTCTGGGTAAGACGCGCTTATTATGAGCTCATTCCATAGTTCGTTGATAAGAACACATGCGCACATAGATAACGTTTTTTTTTCTTCAATCATTTCAAGATCTATAGACCTCCTTTCATCATTCAAATCCTCGTCATACTGATTTATCCGAGGTGACCGTCAAATTGATAAATAATTTGTAGCAAAATCATTGTATTGTATATGTTGAATTTGAAATAATTTTATGTGATAATGCTTTAATCATATTCTTTATTTTAATATTTTAGAATTAGAGACAAGTAAAAATGATATTTAATCTCGAAATAAAACTCAAGATTAAATATGTGTTTTCGTATGTTCTTAACTAACAACCCAATTGGGATGTTTGTATTTATTATTCGAACATTAATTATATTTTAATTTGAACGAACAAATACAAATATGAATAAATCAAACACTATATTTAGGTGGGCTAACATTTCTTAATAGCTCTATATACCCACACACAATATCCTAATTATTATTTACTATTGTAAATAATAATTAAAGATTAGATTATATTATTTATAGATTAGATAACTAATATATATTACTAATATTAATTATAGTTTCTAATATATAATTTAAGATATTAGACTGTTAAAATGCCTCAAGAATAAAAATACATATATTATTAGCTTTTTCTTAATTATAGTTACTAATATTAATTATATGTACTAATATAAATTATAAAAATTTATATTATTGTAATCTATAATAAAAAGATTAGATTATATTTATGAAAGACCTCTCCAGACACCCAGAATCCGAGTCGGACTTTCATCGGACACCGATATTCAAATCCTATTTATATTGAAATAGTTAGTATTTAGATTTATTATTGTTTAACTATATTAATGTCAATGTTTTAAAACCATACTATATACCCATAATATATGGGTCTGCATACACTTATATTATTAATAATATTGAAATATATTATACCCATCATCTTGACATTTTACCAGTGTAACAATGCATACTTTCTATAGTTACATTCTTAATTTATTATTTAACAAAAATATTAATTATAAAAAAATATCAATCTCATGTTCGAGTGTAATTCTTTTACAATTATTTTAATATACGAATCCAAGTTCTTGAATCCTCGCACATAAGGCCATCCTCAACCATGTCCGCCCGGAAATTTCATTTTCTCATTCACATCAGTTTTCTCTCTGTACACATCATCATTCTTTAATTTTATAAATAACTTTCCTCTTATCCCTACAATAATGTCCGGACACATATAATTTATTAATTTTATTTTTTAAACATCAAATATATAAAAATTATAATATTATTAATAAAATAATTATATAAAATTATTATAATTTTTTGTATTTTTTAAAATTTAATTTTTTAAATTTTTTTTAAAAATAAAATTAGAGGAGATATGACATTCTCTTTTCTCCGGACGGAAGAAATTTTGCATCGTTGACAATCCAATCAAACTTGGCGGCCAACGATGTGATGACCTAAGTGGCAAAGTCTGTCCATATATTATATTATAAGGTAATGATGATGGGGCCTTTGTTTCTGTAAGTGTAATCTATATAGCTTTTGAATTCCAGGCACTATCTTCTCTCCTTCTTATTCCCATTCCCAATTTTTCAAATGAAAATATTACTATTTAATTGTTCGCGAATTCAAAGAGGGAGACAAGTGTTATAAATTATACTTTCCAATCATGTCCTTGGGAATGCTGTCCGATTTAGGACATGTGAATTAGGAAGTGTTGTGGTCAAGTTTATTATAAAATTTGTATGATTTTTATGGATTTAATGTAATTTGTTGAAAAATTAAGTCATTGTATACATGTTATTATTTTAATTAAAAGTTTCAATTTATGAAAATTTAAAAATAGACAACATTTGTTTTTGTTGCATTATAATTTATAAGGTCATTATATATCACTAAAATGCTTTTTTTAGTTATAAGTAACAATATTACTTATTAATTAAAATTCAAAAAAAAATAGATTGTCCACCATTTTATCTTCTATTACAGATCGGTTTTGGATTATTATTTTGTTGATCGGTACATCATATCCATGGTAGGATGTACGATCGACACACACTCTTAATAAAAGGTATGTAAATCATTTACTTTGATCTAAAATCATTCATAAAAATTAATTCAAATTATATCACACTTCCGAGGTGGTACAATTTTCATATTTTAACCGGAAAATGACGGATTTGGTCCCTAAATTTTGTTAATTTTGACAAATTTGAAAGAGTTTGAGGACTAATATTGCCAATTTTGATAAACAATAGGGACTAGTTTTGTCAAACCATACAAAAGTTGGAGACTTGTTTTACGATACTAAAACTTTGGGGTTCAAAATTGTCAAATTTTCAAAACTATAAGAACTCAATTTGCCATAACCCCTAAACCATGAGGATCATATCTAAGCATCGCCCTATTTGAACACAATTCACAACGCTTATAAAATAAACACAATTTCCAACTCCAACTACTTTGCAAGTTGGATTTGATCATTTTAACCAATGGATTAACAACCGATCAATTTAATTAAGTTAGGCTAACTTCCAATAAGATCACTAAGGATTATATAAACATATTAAATTTATGAAATCGAGACAATTTCATATGGGTATAACGCTCGTATATAACATATAATAGAAAAAATAATACACCGTAAAAGATTTCAACAATTAATCTATTAATGATATTCAATCAATTTTATAAATGAATCTAAATGGCATCTCATTTTTCATATTTGAGAGGCATATCCGTTCGTCTATATAATCCAACAGCCCCCCCAAAGCTCTTTTCACCTCTCAAATTCAATGAATTATTCTTTCTCCTTCTTCTTCTTCATTAGAACAAAAATGGCGTTCTGCAAATGCATCGGACAAGGAAATCATTCTCCTCAAAACAACCTTGTCCTAATTCCTTATTCGCGAGTGATGAAGATGAGAGGAATGTTGTCTGGCTCGAGACTCTTCTTGTAATGATGTGAAACTCGGACCAGGCTTCATTCCCCTCAACCACCATTCGCGCTCTTCTTCTTCGTCTTTCTGTGAGTTTTCTGTGTATGTTTTGTGTGAGTTTTGTGAGTTTTTCTCGGGTTTCGGGCACAATAATGAATTGCGCGAAACCCGAAAACCCATTTTCATAGAAGAAGCAATATTCACTTCACGACACTCAACTGATCTCACGATACACTTCAATTGTAATCTCTTTCACTGAAACGTCATACCAGACAAATGCTTAATGGCTAAAACTCCAGTTTCGTGTTTTCTGCAGGTAAATACAAGGGAAGAAGGAAGCATTAATATGAATGTTTTTTTTGTTTATTTTTCTCAATTGATGTCAATTTTGCGTATATGGTTACATAAGTAATTGTTACTCTCTCCTTTAAGCTAACTCCTACTCCTTCTCCACTTCTCAATGATTATTAATTTGAAAATATAAAACTATTATTNTTCTCTTCACCATATTCTCTTTCACTAGAATAACTACAATCATAATCCCTTTTCCTACGATTCTTATGAACTGATCCCGCATCATTTTCACTTTCATCATCCCTGCCCGATCGCATTTTGATCTCACCTTCATCGGCAACACTATCCTCAGATCCTTCCGTTCTTGATCGATACTTCCGTTTCAGGATCCGTTCATTATTTTCTTCACCGAAATAATTTGTACCTGGCTTTAGTGAAGAATAAGGACCACCACCATCTGCAGGTGCTGCATTGCTTTCCCTTTCTTTGCCATCATGATTATCTTCACCAGAAGACTTCAACACACCCGAAACTACAGGCTCTAGAGACGAGGAACGTGTTTGTCCTGATTTTAAAGGCACTTCACGATTTTTCAACATGGCCACAAAATCTCTTGCCCTTTTAAGCCTCTCGGCCTTCAGCTTCTTCTCTTTGGTTAAGCTTGTAGCCGAAGAATTATTCTCACAAGAATCAACTGGCGAGATTCTTGAGATAACAGAGCTTTTGATGCCTCTAGTGGCAGCTTCAAGTATAGCCGCTGCAGCTGCTGCATCGACAGTAAATTCAGGTTCTCTAGGAATATCAGTGGATTCCATTTCTGATGTTTCCTTTTTTGGCTTATTTATAACCATTTTGAACTTCTCATTTTTTTCGAAGTCAACTGGGATGCCATCAATGCCAGAATCCGAGGACGAAAAATCATTTTCCCTCCGCATAGAACGATTCTTTTCCTTGGCAATGGGATTATCATCCTTATGAGAGGATGTGCCTTTACTCTTAAATTTTAACTACAAAACAGATAAAAGATTCAGACTGAGATGGAATAAATGCAACAAAGCAAAGAGAGATATACAAAGAAAAAAATCCATGCTGTGTTTAGACTTTCCCATCTAGCTTTATTTAAGATATCCGAAAAAACTACTCAGGAACAAAATGTAAATAAAACACAGTAAAATGTGGTGTTTATAGCGAGCGATACAGTCAAGGTTGGAAATACTATTTGAACTGTGAAAATAAAAACTATCAGCATTAAAAATGGCTACATAAAGGTCACTAAAGCAAAGAAGCAGCCATCAAATATCATTCAACAAACTAGATTAAAATTCTACAAAAAACATTTTTTCAGAGTAAACTTAATGAATATTGTTAGGGATGAAAATTTACCTGTCGACCATCTTGAAGGATCCTTAAGTAGTACGAATGAAACTGATTGGATGGGAGAAGAAATGGAAACCTCTTATGATCTCGATCTTGCTCAATTATCATTGCCTCAAACTGTTTGCCATTTCTTATAACATATTCGACAAGCATGGTAATCAATCTTTTTACCTCATATGGAGGCTTCAACACTGATTGTTGGCTCTTTGACTTCATTCCAATATCTAAGTTAGACATGTCTGTCGCAGCAGGCTTATCATCCAGGCCTTTGACACGACCAGATTTGGATGAAGTGATTGAAGATTTTTTCACAGCAATAAGCTTATCCTTATTGTTAAGGATTGACATTTTAGACAAGGATTCGCTCTTCTCTATATCAGCCTTAAATTCTATTTTCTTTGAATTTTGAGAACTGCTCTGGTCTGCAGGTTCAATGCTTCCCTGGAAAACACCACTCTTCAAGTTTGCATTATCATCGACATCATCTTCCTCTCCGGAGTCGTATACAGATCCAAGCAAGGACAAAGCTCCAGCACTGTTATGTGAATTAGACGCATTTAGATTAAGAACACCATTATTCAGATGATCATTGGAGCTTTCTTGAGAATCAGATAGCAATTGTGGATTCTCAACAAGATATCGAAAATATGCGTAGAGTTCGTGGCCAGGCATCAAAAACCCAAATGTTGGATTATCTCCCTGCTTCACCCGCAGAATGATCTCCGACTGCCCACCATGTCTGCTGACAAATAATGCAGTCTTTGCAATAATCTGATGTACTTTATCAGATTCAGGCTGTAAAAAGAAGTGGAAAAGAAAGAAATCTTTAAATATGAGTTATTCCAAGGACATTACTCCCAAAGCATGAACTTGGGACTCAAACGCAATACTAAATCACTGTAGAAAACCAGAAAAAAGCACTAGGAAATTTTTACGTAATATTTCCCATCTTTAATTTTCTTTTCCGCCGTAACTATAATTTCTGCATTCCTAATCCCACCTGCAATGCCTAGTGATGGCATCAAAAGGAAACAAGGTGGCAGTGTACGGAAACATATCACAAATAGTCCTTTCCTGCTCCAAGCATCTGAAAGCTTGACATGTAGAGATTTACAATACAAATTCACTTTATGCTATAGTTGAAGGCCACGCTGGTAGATTATTGTTAGAAAAAAGATATCAAACTAAATTAGAAACACAAACACATTTCACTTAAAAAGCGACATCTTACCAAGGAAGGGATATCTTCTGGAATAGGAAAAGGAGGATGAAATCCAGTCCCAGAACCTATATCCTTCAGAGCAGCAGAATCATCAACATTTCCATATGAAAAGGCAACAGATCGATAGTCTGCATTTGATTGACATCCATCCTTCTCCAAATCTGGATATTTAAAAAACACAGCAGCAGTTAAAAATCATAATAGATTGATAAAAAGAAGTATAATATATGCAAGCTTTTCGATTATCCAGTTGACAGGCATTAAAAAGGTTGCCAGTGAAAGGATCACAGAAACCTTACTTGTAGATCGATGAAGGCTTAGTTTTACTTCCCTCCTGAAAATGTCAGAAATAAAGCACAGATATATTCTACCAGAATAAAACATAAAAACCATTTTAAACCTTGCACCCTATGTGCTAAAAATATTTATCCACCCAATTGCATGATTCTTTGTACAAAAAAATGACCCCGCTGAATAAAGGACGATAGAAAAAACACTGGTCGAAGAGAAACAAGTTTATCTTCAGCATTCCTTATTCATGGGCACATCTTTATCCGACTACTTTTCTTTAGGTTAATCCTGTAAAAAAGCTTTTGACAGGATTCAAATGAACCAAAAAAACCTTTTTTCGTATCCCTCGTCATTGCTAAAAGGTATCATGCAAAACATGAACTTAACAAACTACTCGGATCAAGCCAAAATACATTTAAGACAGGGATGGGTGTTGCCAGTTTGCTTCTCAGGGATACTCAAATTATCAGGGTATTAGCGTTCTCACCAAGAAAGAGATCACAATTCCAAAAAAGTATAAACACATGTATATATATACCTGATTGTTCGGTAGGCACAGGTAGATCAAGATATCGCTCCTGATCGAGATCAGCTTCAAGGGACAATTCATCCATGAGTATGGGATCAAACTTGCGATTACGACGGCGCTGCGGAGGTGGCGAAGAAAGAAGGTGGCGAACGTCGTAGCGGTCAATACTCAAGGAGTTCCATTCCACAAGGGCTTCACTGGAATTCGCGAACGCCGCCATAGCGTCATCGTCAAAGAGAAGAGCATGGCGTCCTACTACCTCGAGATTCATATTCCTTCAAGAATCAATAAATCGTTCTTGATTTTGCGAAGAGAAGAAAGTAAATAGAGGAACAATTGAGTTGTGAATAAAACCCTAGATCTAACGGCTATATCTCCAGTCTTCTTATCTATTTAATTACACGGACTTTTATTGGGCTGAATGAAAGCATGGGCCTATAAAATAAAATAGGCCCAAACTAAAATTGGAATCTTATCTCCTTCAACTTCCCAGTTATTTTTGTAAGGCTTCTAAAATTCAACGCGTGGGAGAAGAAGTATCGTAGATTGTAAAATGGCTGCTCCGGCCATGGAAGGCCTGGCAGTTACGGCGCTGCGATCAGTGCTGCAACGTGTACGAATGGCGGCGGAGAAGTCCGGACGGACCGTCGATGATGTAAGAGTGGTGGCTGTGAGCAAAACCAAGCCAATTTCTCTCATACAACAAGTCTACGACGCGGGTCATAGATGTTTTGGAGAAAACTATGTTCAGGAGATAATCGAAAAGGCCCCTCAGGTGTTTACTTAGTGATCGAATTTTCTTGAGAATGCCGTGTTGGTGTTATTTTGTTTGATTAGACTCGGTGTGCGTGGTTATGGTTATGAATTCAGCTTCCTGAAGACATAGAGTGGCATTTCATCGGACATTTGCAGAGCAATAAAGTAAAATCGCTGCTGAGTACGTTAACTTTTTGAAATTGTTCAATTCCACTATTTTAATTCTGAAACTCTTTGTCTATATTGAAATTCCTGTATGATTATTCGTCAATTTATCTCTAATTTTGTGTGATAGACGCTGTTCCTCATCTAGCAATGGTCCAAGGGGTTGATAATGAGAAGGTACAGTAGTTAACTCAATGCTTGTTAGCAAGGATTTTAAAGATTATATTTGAGATCAAAATGTTGGTTCTTTTCAAATGTTGAGCATGTAAGCTTGTCACTTTTCTAGGTCGCAACAGTTCTTGATCGTGTAGTTTCGAGCATTGGAAGGCAGCCTTTGAAGGTCTGTGTTCAAGTGAACACAAGCGGAGAACCATGTGAGTTCGAAAACAAAAAAAGTCGCATTCTTGTTCTTATATATGCAAGATACTTTACTCAGCTAATATATTATCATCCCAAATGTGTTGTGCAGCTAAATCCGGTGTCGATCCTATAGAATGTGTTGATCTTGTTAAATATGTGAAGCAAAGCTGCCAAAATCTAGAATTTTCTGGTTTGATGACTATAGGGATGCCAGATTACACATCAACTCCTGAGAACTTCAGGGTACTTGTTACATTAAAAAACCAAACAATCTTCAGTATTTTTTTATCTTAAATTGAGCAATGTTTCAAAATCATCTCGAACACCCCTCGGAATCATTCACTCATTTCATTCATATTTAGCAGAAAGTGGCATTATCTGTGTTTAAACTTTCTCCTCCAATATTTTCCTGACTGAATTTATATACCAATTTGACAGACACTGCTGAATTGTAGAGCTAAGGTGTGCAACACATTCGGGATTCAGGAGTCTCACTGTGAACTATCAATGGGTATGTCCGGTGACTTCGAGCAAGCGGTATGATCCCAATCTTATAACAAAAATTACATGATACTTGAAAGCAGCTATTGATGCATCACAAGTTGCGTTATTCGATAGATTGAAATGGGAAGCACGAATGTTAGAATCGGATCAACAATCTTCGGACCAAGAGACTATACAAACAAGAAATAAGTGTAAGTTTTATGTACTTTTTAAGCATTAGATATTACCATGTTCTTCCTTATATTGTTCTCCTATTTTTATGCCTCGCGTGGTTAAAAAGCAATATGGGAATTGGTGTATTCATAATCAACATGTTTTCTTTATTTGAAAACCTTAATGGGATGTGGGAATTGAGATTGTACTTTATTGGTCCCTTCTATAAAATATTTGAACATAAAATGTGATTATAATGGATAGTCTTAGTACTATATAATCCTAGGGGTGGGCATGAGTCAGTCCAACCCGTTGGGTTGACCCAATCTGTACAAACAAGTCAACTCGTGGATTGGTACGTTAAATATCATTGTACGAATTGAGCCACGATTTTCAACCCGATCCGTACGGGTTGAAGTTGGTTAATTTTGTTTTTTTTTTAAATTTTAAGGTTAAAATTGAATGTTTTTAAATTTTAGGGTTTAGGTTTTTCAACCCGTTGACGGGTTGGGCCGTACTTTCAATTCGTCGGGTCAAGAAAAATTCTCAACCCGTAGGGGTTGGTGGGTTCAACGGGTTCGACCCGTAATCCGTTGGGTCGGACCCGTAATCCGTTGGGTCGGACCCGTTCTCACCCCTATATAATCCTAATAGTTGAACGAACTAGTGTGATGATTGTATTGTATTTGTTTTCTGCAATGATAACATTCTGGAAATTAGTAAATTCGGGATGATAATGCAATCTTATAGTGATATACACGGGATGATGTGAACTTTAGGATCGGGTAACTTGTGATGGGTAAGGCCCATTAACTATTGGACTAATTCAAATGGTGGAAACGAATTCTTGCAGCCCATTTGTACACTTAAGGAAAAGCGGCCCGATGTTTAACGAGAGGACCGAAGATTACCTTAGGCGAAATAAAGCGTTTTCTGGTAACTGGCTCCTTGGTTCGGTCCGAACGGTTACAGACTCACGTTTTCCACGATTCGGGCCTCCACACGTTTACCACGCCTCGGACCCGATCATGCAGACCACGCCTCGGTCCCAACCTCGTTTTACATCCCGCGATAACAACTTCTAACAAACCTGTCAGAGGCGGTTACACAGCGTGATTTACACACGCCGTTAACTCTATAAATACAGGGCGCGACGACGGAAATATCAGGACCTTTTGGACGCGTAAGAACATGCCGTTACCCTGCCGGAGTTCTTACTGCATTCTTTTCCTTGTCATTTTCATTAAGCCTCTGTTGTATTCATTATGAGTTATTTGATTAGTGAACAGGCTAAGAGTATAATCTGCTCTTAGTCAAGTGGTTTTCACCCCAATTCATGGGGTTTCCACTATACATTGTCATGTCATCGTTTATTTCCAGTTTTTAATCGTCTTTCACAACAAAAACAAATCAGAACTGAGTTCGTTTGCTAAACGAATCGGACGACTGTTGGTACCCCTAAAAAGGGATCATAACAGATAACATTCTGGAAATTAGTAAATTCGGGATGATAATGCAATCTTATAGTGATATACACAGGTTGTTTTTCGATATGAACAATATGAGTTTGACTTATTCATGTTCGTTTATATTATAATTTGAAGGGAAAAACGTGTTTGAACATTGTTAACATTTCTAGCATTTTGTTTATGTTTGTGTTCGTGTTTTTCTTAGTGTTAATATTCATGTTTATTTGTGTTTTGATATGTTAGTATTGTCTTTGGATCTATTTGTTTGTGTTCATGCAGAAATAATATAAAAAACTCAAATTCAATTGTTCATAAATATGTTTTTATTCGTTCGAATTTTTATTCGAGTTTTTATTGTTAGTTTGAATAATATTCATATTTTAATTTGAATAAATAAATATAAATGTGAACGTGTTAAATAATGTATATTTACAAAGTATTTGCACTTTTTAACCTCCATAATTATACCAAACAGGTACATAATGTAATCTTTATTTTAATTCTACCTTTTCTCCTACACTTACAAATAACAAACGAAGAATACATCATTTCGAATACTTTTTAATTGAATATTCATTAATTTAGGGAATTATTTTTAAATCATTATCTTGTAACAAATTAACTAGTAAATGATAAATGTTGAAGAGCCTTCAATTTAGGGTACTAATTCTTCAATTTTTCACTTTTTTCCGTATCGGACTCATTTGACACAAAACGACATCGTTTTGATTTCTTCCTTAATTTGATTTTTTTCTTTATCGGAAACATATCTTATGTGCTTTCACGACTTTATTATATTGTCGATCTACTTGTGAATTTTTCGTGCAAGCGATAATGGATCAAAAAGTAGTTGTTTTTTAGGAGATGGTAGAATCGACGAACAATATTCATTTTTTATAAATTAAATCTTCTTATATAATATATTGATAAATATTTGTAGGTTATGCAACTTTCTACAAATTCTAACAATTATTATTTTTAATTTGCATTTATTTAATATTATTTTATTTAATAATTTAATACGAATCGAAAATCCGACTCTTATATTCTTGTCGAGTCGTGTTCGGATTAATTGATGCCGCATAGAATAATTAATGAATAAATAGAAATTTTAATTTTTTAATCTCCCTTATTGGACATTTATTTCTATGTGTTTAATATTCTCCTCAATTTATTTCTATTTTCTCTTGAAAATATATTTTAAAATAATATAAAAATATAAAAAAGGTCTCTACATTCGTATATAATAACCAGAGAAGAGTGTGAGAATTCACTTCACCATTTTCCATCTTCGTCAACTCTCTGCAAATGACTCACGACGTCGTCGTTTCGAAGATGAAGCTTGAAAGAATGCTGAGCATGAAAGGAGGAAAAGGAGAAGACAGTTATCTCAACAACTCTCAGGCTCAGGTTTTACTCTCTACTGTGTTTTCTGATCCTTTAAAAATGGTGAGTTGATGATTTTTTTACAGGCACAGCACGCTCGATCAATGTTACATCTATTGAGAGAAGCTCTTGACGGCGTTCGCCTGAGCTCGCCGGAGATGTCGTTTGTGGTGGCGGACCTTGGTTGTTCCTGCGGTAGTAACACCATTTTCATGGTAGATTTTATAGTGAAACACATCACTAAGCGGTACCAAGACGGCGGCGATGACCCACCGGAGTTTTCAGCTTTTTTCTCAGATCTACCGTCGAATGACTTCAACGTACTCTTTCAACTCCTCCCACCTTACGGTGGGTGTAGCATGGAAGAGTGTCTTGCTTCCGATACTTACCGGTCCTACTTCGCTGCCGGAGTACCGGGTTCTTTTTACAGACGCCTTTTTCCGGCGAATTCAATTAACGTGTTCTATTCTGCTTTTTCACTCCACTGGCTTTCTCAGGCGAGTTAACTATTTCTGTACATGAAACTGTATATTCCCATATCTAAATCTGGTAATTCATGCAGGTTCCTGATACAGTAATGGAGAAAAGATCAACGGCGTACAACAAAGGAAGAGTATTCATCCACGGTGCAAATGAAACCACAGTTAAAGCATACAAAAAACAGTTTCAAACAGATTTAGCAGAATTCCTCAATGCAAGAGCTAAAGAGCTTAAAAATGGAGGATCCATGTTCTTAGTTTGCTTGGGTCGAACAAACTCCGACCCGACTGATCAGGGCGGTGCCGGAATTCTCTTCGGAACACATTTTCAAGATGCATGGAATGATCTTGTACAAGAAGTAAGTAAAATCCCTATTTTCACTGTAAAAATCTGATCTTTGAAGTAAAACTCTCTACATTATCACAGGGAATTATCACAACTGAAAAAAGAGACAATTTCAATATCCCTGTTTATGCACCAAGTGTAGAAGAATTCAAAGAAGTTGTAGAAGCAAATGGATCATTAACAATAAAGAAACTAGAACTCTTCAGAGGAGGGAGTCCTCTAATTGTTAATCATCCAGAAGATGAATGTGAAATAGGGCAAGCATTAGCGAATACCTGTCGAAGCGTTGCGGGAGTATTAGTCGATGCACACATAGGGGATCAGCTTAGTAACGAGCTGTTTAAACGAGTCGTTAGTCGAGGTACAAGTCAAGCTAAGGATCTTATGGATAAGCTACAATTCTTTCATATTGTAGCATCTCTTTGTCAAGTTTAGTAGAATTATTACCTTATTCCATGATTGCTTGTCTGAAGAATGATGATCAAAATTGAAACTTGAACATTTTAGGGGAAACAAGTCTGCTTTCTACTTTTGATTCATTGTCTTTTATGTCTGGTCTGCAAACTTGACTGTTTGTTGAGTAGTAGTGGTCCTGTTTATGTCCCTTTATATCTTCTTCATCAGCTTCATACAAAAGTTACAGAGAGACAGAATTATTGTACTTAGCAGGCTCATTGCTAGAACACAAAGCTTCAGTACAATTATGGACAAGTTAAGCAAATAATCAGACAGCAATATTGCATCAAAAGTTCAACAGTTTATTACTAGGATTCAGAACATGTACATAGCTTAAACTCAGAGATATGGAAACTACCAATCATTATTCAGCTTCACAATGAAATATTCAGTATAATTCACATAGCACAGAGTGTAAAAGAGAATGATTTGGCACTATTTTAAACTAATTCAGTGTAAAAGACACAAATCTCTAGAGGGGAATTTCTAAATTCAGTGTAAAAAGAATTTAAATAAGCATAAAAGAGAAAAAACCATGGAAATTAAGGTGTACTAGGATGGGGATCTGTGCGAGAGATTTGTGATGAAGCATCTTCTTTTGAAATTGCTACGTAGTTTAAAGGAGCAGCAGGCCTGCTGTCCCTTCTCCCGTTCTGAAGGGAGAGCTTTCGCGTGGAGTTATTACCATTTGTTCGTGGTCCAAACACTTTCTTTATGCTTATATGTTTTGTGGGGGTAAATGCTGAGCCAAATATAGTTTCTTGTTCTTTATTCATCTCTTCATGGAACTTTTTTTGGTCCTGCAATTTACATGTAAAAGAATTTATGTTTTGTTTGATCAAAAGTGTAAAATAAAGATTACATTACCCTCACTCTTTTCTTCTCCTCTTCTCTGTCTTGTCGTAACAAGATGTATTTGTTTAGCATTGTAAGAAGAGGGACACCTTCGTAAATGAATGCAATCCCGTGATCTTGCTCCCATGAATGAGTTTTGAAAACTAACGTTTCGACTAGAGCTTCATGAACGAAAGAATAACGAGATAATCAATCATGAACAAAAGTTTTGCATGTGTAAATGGTATCTCGAATAAGTACCTGGAATTTTATTCACTAGAACTCTTGCTTTTTCGGCCCTCTTCAGATTCAAATGTGCACCTCTACTGGCATTATACCTGTTGTCATCCTATTGTACAATAAAAAACACTTTGAACTAGTTTTTCGATTACCGAAGAATCAAGAATTAGAAAGGAACGCCGACGATAGTCGACAAAATGACAATAAATAGTATAAGGAGAAATGCAAATGTATTATAATCAAATGTTCATCTCTGAAGAATAAATCACATCGAGATGAAAGTAACTGAACGTTCAATACCCGATTATAATCGTCAAGCCAAATTTCTTCTTCACAAGCAGACATCCATTTTTCGACTTTATCCAATATCTCTTTTCTACTAAAAGCTTCTTCTTTTGCTCTTAATATTTGATCATCCATGTCAGTCAAGAGCTCTGTAGGTTCAATGCTTCCAGAGTCTATAATTGACAAAAGTTTGTCCCGAGCTGCCTCGGTATCAATCTCTATGTGTGCATGAGCATAAATCTCCTCGAGTTCGGACTGCCTTTTAAAAGTTATTTCCTTCATCCTGCTAGCCTTTAACTGATCAAGCCGATCAACTTCCACTTTAGCCTTTATAAAATGTGAAACATTTTCAGTTATGATCGATTCACATACAAAAACATGAATAATTTAAAATATCGATTAATACCAGTTCAATTAGTTCGAAAGCAAGTGCTCCAGGAGTAATAACTTCATCAACTGAAGCTGATATATTACAAGTTACATTGTCAAGCAGGCTGCATTCTTGTGGAGAAGTGTCCATTAAGTTCCAGAGATCAGTCAGTTGAGTCGCCAAGTCTTGAAGCTGCAAAGAGACGCATAAAATGCAGAAAAAATTGCATGTAACACAGAAAAATACTAATAGGAAATCGAAAAAAAAAGAAGATTATGCCACTACCTTATTTAATCTCTGTTCCTTCTCTTCGTTTAGAGTCGAAACAGTCTTATCCAATCTAGATAAAGTGTCATTGCTTATGCTTTTTGTCTGAAAACCAGAATGGCCATTTAGGCTCGGATGCACTTCTGCTATGGTGTTAAGGAAGTCCAAGCCAAGAACATCACAGAGATCGTGAATCAAGCTAACTAGTTCGTGAACTTTGTGCAGTCTATCATTCTGGAAGAGTAAATAAATATGAGAAAGAAAGCTATAAGTTTTCACAGCCTGTGAGAAGAAACTGAAAGAGCCTGATTAAAGAAAAGATATAACCTTTTCTTTCTGGAGTTCTTGAAGCTGTGCATGAAATATATCAAATTTCTTCAGAGACAAATCAGAATCGTCAAAAATCGGACCTAAAACCGAGTCCGTAGATCCTGAAATTTCAGAATTAATCTTCTGTATTTGAGATTGAACATTAGAAAATTGACTAATTCTCTCATTCTTCTGTTTCCAAAGTTTCTCTAAAGTAGGAGATATAGCTGCAAGCTGTTCTTTGATTGTTCCTGGTGTCTTCTCATGCTGTTACGAGGCCATTAATCGAAAAGAAGCTTAGCAATAAGTCAAAAGGCTAAAGATAAATTTACTCAATTTAAAGCACATGTGTTTTTAGCATAATTTACTCACAATTTCACCATAAGTCTTCTCTCCAAGAGCAGATTGAAGATTTGTGAGCTCAACTCGGGCATCCGCCAATGTTCGCAGAAGATTTGCTCTACCTTTCACAGCTAGGTCAACTTTTCTAGTATACAAATCTAAGCACTCCTGTTCTAATTGAAGAAGCATTCTGTCACGTTCCTCATCACTTTCACCAACTTCATCCCAAATTTTCTGAATTGAGATATCAACGGCATAATCAGAACAGATATAAATATGAGGGATCTTTGTAAAATTACCTGTAATTCTTGCAGTAATGTACTGCAAGTAAATTGCCCTAGAAGAAGCTTTTGAGCTTCCGCTTCTGCCATAGAACTCTGGCACGACCTAAACCAGGGGAAACATCAAATTTACACTCAAACTATGTTCCCAACAACGTATTTGGCACGAAGATCTAAGGCACTCCATACCAAGAAAAGGAAAGTAAAAAAGCTTCAAATTCACAAAAAATCCATCAAGCAAGTGCAAAACTTAAACCGCAATAGATAAAACCCATCCCTACGCAAACATTTTTAACGTAATCAAAGCAAAACACAACCATTATACGAGCATTGTCGATTCATTAACTTAAACTCAATAGAGAATCAGCAAGGGTAACAGAATCCTACCTTGTCTCCAGAAAAATGAGTCAGTTCGTGAAGATTCTGACCCAGATCTAGTGCTCCGTCTGCAGCACCGGCACCGTAAGAAGCTAAGTAAGAATTTCTAAAGAAAGAAAGTAAGAGAAGATTTAGACCGTGGCCCAATCAATGAAGAATAAACGGATAATATATTATAATTATTGATTACTGGACCCCCAAAAATTAATCATTTTAATATAAATAATCATCCTTAAATTTTTCTATTTCCATTTTAAGAATTTGTTGATTTGTTATCTTCATTTATAAATATCCAAAAAAGTATTTTTTATTAAATATATAAATATTATAAGTAATAACAAAATCATTGGATGTACAATAAGAAAATTACATAATAAACCCCAAATTTTTGAGCAATATAAACGTGATGTCCCTACAATTTCGAAATTGCAGTATTGATCCTCTAAGTTATCCAAATCTTTTAAATTTGTTAGTCAATTTTTTTATATCAGTTTTCCGTTACTTATTTCTGGTTTTGTCAACCGTTAACGTTAACAAAAACCAGCGTTTAACTAAGGTTTCGTTGTGGAGGAACCAAATGCAGAAAGCAACGGCTATTTTCCCAACTTTGTAGAAGAAGTTGAGGCATACGCCATTTTCAGAAATTGCTATGAGTTCCATTATTGAATCGTCATTTTTCCCCACTGGTAAACGACATTACTCATTTGATTCTTGTTTCCTGATTCCTTATTTGGGTTCCTGATTTGATAAATTAGTGTTGTTTTCTTGTAATGGTCCTCCAATATCCAAATAAGCTTTTGGGATTTATATTTTTTTCTTAAAGACACAATATCTCAATTGCTTGACCAGTGAACCCCATACTCAAAGAAGTTATCTAACTTCCGAACTAGAAGTCTCAATTTGGGATAGATTCAAAAATATTGAAAACAAAATATAAACGAGAAATATTGATATCATAACACTAAAATATATAAACGATTTTGGTAGTGGTTTCGTAACTATGTAAGGCTACGAGACAATATCCTCAAACCAACTCTCAAAGAAAAACTTGAAGAACAAAGACGGTTTTTTATATTGAAAAGAAAACCTAATACAACATTAAACAACATAACAACATTTAAATACTACATAATTTGGTTATGGCTCAATACTAAATCTTCAACCCGAGCCCAATATGTAAAATCCATCAACATAATTCAGCATTAATCTCAACATTCCCCCTTAATGCTGCAATTCGAAATCATCTGTATTATTGTTCATTTCTTTTTTGGTATCATCGGTAAAACTTGGTTTTGACATTGTCTTGTTCTTTTAACCAACTTGAGGTTAAGATAATTTTTGGTTTGTTCATTTTAACCTACGAACTTAAGGTCAAAAAGAGGTTTTGGTTTGTTTATTTCAACCTACGAACTTGAGATCAAAAGAAGGCTTGTAGCTTCAAAAAAAAAGTCTGGCTTAAATTTCTTCCGCCTACAAATTGAGGCTAAAGTGTCGGGCAATGCCGATAAAGTTTTTTGTCATAAATTTCTTCGGTCTATTAGATGTTGAAGTTTTGAAAAACCAACAAATATTTTTTTTTTGTTTTTTTTGCACCGATGCAACCTCTGGAGATTACAACCATCTTGTTTATGCTGCAATATTCATTTTGTATCGCTTGAGGTTGAGATTCATGCATTTTCCCTTAAACCGTCCCTTTGAGCCTTCATTTCTTTTGGTTTCTAAACCTTTATTTTTCTGAAATTATCATATGACCTATTTCTCCTATTTTTCACTGCTTTATGCCCATGACTTGTTCTCCGGATCTCTTTTTGTTGTGCTTTATTTTCCACGATAGCCATTGATTGACATTATACAATATTTTGGGAAAATATACGTTCCTAAAAAAGCTCCAACCTTTCTTTCACAATAAAATTGAGAAAATTGCATAATTAACCCCCCAACTTACGAGCTGTGTAAATGGCATGTCCTCCAACTTACAAAATTACAAGAATGACACCTAAAGTTATCAATACCGTTTGTTTTTTACCCCTGACATTTAGCACTCAGTTTTCCGTAAGTTGAAAACCGTTTGAAAACTCATTACAATTGTCGAAAATATGACCCGTTTGAAAAATTATACAAAAATTACCCTTGATGTTCGACAATTGTGCATGAAATATTAAAAATTTACGAGTTCATTAAAGTGTCAATCATAAACGGTATTGGAAACTTGAGTTGTCTTATTTGCATTTAATTGAAGTTGGAGAGCTATAAATGCATATTTTTTATCAAAAAGTGTATTATATTTGTAATTTCGTAACTTCGAAGGCATACCTTTTACACAGCCCGTAAGTTGGGGGACCGTGGGCAAACATCACTCCAATAAAATTAGTGGGAAAGTGGTTTCTAAATAAAACCGTCACTTTCTCAAATCTTTCAAACTTCCTCATGGAATAATGGAATATGTAATTTAATCCATTTATTTCACCCAATTAACCTCGGTAATGCCTCTCTTTACTTCATTTATAGCAACTACTCCATATTCAAGAACAAAATTTTAAGATTTAGAACTTTAATAGGCAAATCTCTCCGCAAGTGTCTTCTCTAATTTTCTTCATGTTGCATGCTCATTTTTTTAAAGAATAAGATGTAGTGGGGCGCAACTTTCTCTAACCTCAATCACTTTCTCCGTATTGAACAGAAAACTCCATTGCCTCATACCAACGTTATGGGCATCAACTCAAAATGAGCATAATTCATATGAAAATATACACATTCATATGAAATATCCAACATTTTCGAACAGATCCCACATCCTTACGAATATCTCACTTCTGACACCATGAAAGAAGTTATGTAGATTCCGAACTAGAAGCCTCGATTTGTGATAGATCTGAAAATGTTGAAAACAAAATATAAACGAGAAATATTGATATCATAACACTAAAATATATAAACGATTTTTGTGGTGGTCTCGTAGCTATGTAAGGCTATGAGATCACACCCTCGAACCAACTCTAGAAAAAAAACTTGAAGAACAAATACGGTTTTTTATATTGAAAGAAAATCTAATACAGCATTAAACAACATAACAACATTTAAATACTACATAATTTGGTTATGGCCCAATACTAAATCTTTAACCCGAGCCCAATATGTAAAATCCATCAACATAATTAAGGATTAATCTCAACACTTACCGGGTTGGTGCCATGATTCTGCAATTAATAGTGGAAGCTTTTCATTTTTAGTGTATTTTAGATATTTGTTGCATATGGAATGGGCGGCTTGTCTTCCTTTATGCCGTATTTGGGGTACTTTGAGGTGAAGCTCTTTCATATGGATTATGCATCAATGGTGTTGAGTAGCCTGTGTTTCTCTCAAAGAACTGCATGCTTATATCTCTGTATGCTTAGTCGCTTTCCAAACCAATTGAGTAGTTTAACGTTAACCATTTGAATTACTCTTGATTCATTATTTGTGCTATTGCTCTCTTATTGTGATTTGCTTAAGCCTTATGACTTCATGTGTCCATTGTGTAGTTGTTTGGAATTATGCACAACTTTGATGATTCAACAACTAAAGATGATGTTGTCGAATCATGTGGCCAAATGTAAATATAATAGTATCTTTGCTTATGATTATGGATCATATAGATTTATTGTTACCAATGTGTTTTTTGCATTGATTTAGTTTTAGATTGTTTTTTCCTCGTAATATTACCTTTATTAGTATCAAGGAGTAACTTCAAACGGAGTGGAATAGATCATTGTTTGCATGTTGGATGTGAAACATGGGGTGTGGACTAAAGCTTTTTAATTTTTTTTTAATTATCGATTTAATTGTAGGTGATATTGTTTAGCAATTACTATGGAGTCAAAAAAGAGACAAAGGAGTAAGTAGTTGGATCTACCGCACAGTCTAATAATGTGAATAAAAGAAAAGATGATTTCTTAAACTAAAATAAAGACAACATATGTAAGGATTCCCATCATTTATTCGTCTTGTGTGAGTCATTTTTTTGTTTATTCGGTTAATATGTTTTGCATGCATGATTACTAACACTTACCGTCATTTGGATTTGTTTAGATGATTGAATCTTGGTTTTGCGCAAAAGATGTTGAGGAGTTTGATGCAACGATCGGGATAGTTAGAAAACGTTAATATGATGTAGTTGTTGTAGTACATTATTTCGGAAATATATTAACAATGTATGTTATCGTACAACTTCATTTTGTGACTTTTAACATTATAACCGAAGTATGATATCAAATCGATATGCACTTTGTTAATCTAAACCACATCATGTTGATTGTAAATACACATGATGAACATCTTTCGATGACCTAAATACATGAATACGTCTTCCGATTCATATTATTTTATAAATGCTACTTTCCGATCAATAAGTTAGCGACACTCATTTTTGTCACTTTAACATCAATCAATACAATAACCAGCTTAACATGATGTGTAAAACTGACTTATTGATCAAAAATTTACTAATATCTTCATTTTAAGATACTTTAACATTATATAATTAATCAATACATATCCGCACTTATTAGACAAATAGTTTTTTATCAAATGTAATTAAATGGCATATGTGATTGAATAAATATACGGAAAACATATTTCGTGCCCGAAATGCACAAATATCGAACTTTGAGGGTCACAATAACATGTCTTCTCAAACTTCGGGTGTCAAACTTGCATAATTATACCAACTTCGAGGGTCGTATACCAACTTGTTGGAAACTTTAGGGGTTAAATTGTAACAAATTAAAATATAGTGTCAAACTATCGTCATTTTGTAACTTTGAGTGTCATATGCAAACTTTAACGATTCCGTTACCGGGATTAATCTTAAACGATATCCAAAAGTTTGAATATTTTTTTGCATTTAAATAAAGTTGGAGGATTTTATATGCATATATTTTCTCGAATAGTTGATCTAATCTGTATTTTCGAAACTTGAGAGCATCGTCTTTACACAGTATGTAAATTGGAGGTCGTCAACAAACCTCACCCGATGTACAATATCGTCTAATTTTACATCATAAATACATATGATACAAATTCAATTCTCATTAAAAATTCATAAGTAGATCCATCAAATCTTGATTGATTTTGATTCTTACATAGATCTTTACATTTTCGACAATTAGATAAATAATAATATCAACAAATTATATTTTTGATTAAAGTAAATAATAGAAAATACAAATAAATTATTTTAAAAGACAAAATGTATAATTTTCTATTAATAAATTGTACATAAACTCAAAGTGGAATCAAGGCCTAATTTTGAATATCTTCTGCATCTCTTCATGGAAACTAACTAAAACTTGCTCTGCAAAACCTTGTTCATCAATGGCGGTAAAGGAAAGCAGAACAAACAACAAGGCAAAAGCATTAAAGAACATGCCCCAAAAACAAATGAAATCTTGAAAACAAGTTCTGAGGAACACAAATCAATTTCACCGGCCGGAAATATAAAAAAAGGAACAGAATTCACAGACCTGCAGCTTCATTGATCTGTACAATTAGCATTAAAATACACTCGTAGAAGACAGAGATGAGCATACACCAAGTAATAAAAAGGGGCGATTTGTTCAGAGCCTGAGTTCCGTGCAGGGAAGCTCATCTCGATCAGATACCGCCGTAGGTACCTCATTAAGGTCAAAAGGAAGCAACTTTGTACAAGGGGAGGAGTAACCGATGTCACAGTCAGTATAATCGATCACGGTGGATGAGGAGTCACAGTCACTGTGACAATCATCTACAGCAATAGGTGAAAACCTTCTTAGCTGCATCGGCGGCATCTGCCTGGGACGGCTTAAGGATTCCACCGTACTGCTCATGCCGCTGGAGGTAGGCCTTATCTGTGGTTGATTAGGGTTTTGAGGATTAAAATTAGGGAAAATGGTAACGCCGTTCGCCGGCAGAGGAAAATTTGTCTTAGCTTTCGGGCCACGAAGAGAGCGAGCGGCATCATCGTATGCCCTTGCGGCGTCCTCCGCCGAGTCAAAGGTACCTAGCCAGACGCGTGTCCTCTTCCATGGGTCTCTTATTTCCGAAGCATATTTTCCCCAAGGTCTCTTCCTCACGCCTCTAAACCTGATCTCATCACAAACGGTAGATTCATCGGCGACTACTCCGGGAACAGCCTCCGATCTCTTGGAAGCCGCTCTCCCTCGCCTCATATCCAAAACCCAAATCAAAACTAAAAAACAGAAAGAGTGAATCCTCTTGTCCTGCTATTGAAAATTCAGCAGAGGAGAAGAACAGTAGAAAGTAGAAACCAGAAACACAATCTGTACCGAAGAAACACAAACAGATCTCCGATTTGTATTGTCTCTTTCTTTTTTCTCACTTCTCTGGTTTTTAATTCCCTCGACCTACTGTACAGAGAAGAGGAATTTGGGGGAGACTCAAGAGAGTGAGTAGAAAAGCTAATTTTAAATTTATATATTTTATTTAAAATTTATAATAATATATTTTTACATCATTATATTTTTTATAAATTTTATTTAACTAAGTTTTCTAAATGGATAATTAACATCCTTAATTTAAAAACATTATAAATTAACTAACTTATTTTGTCTTATTTTCAATTTGATCTTATGGACTAAATTACCCCTTAAGTTTTATATATTTTATATCATATGTTCGATATATTTAACATTACTCAATGGTCATAAAAGAATCACATTTGATCATTTTAAATTTCAAGATTTTTCAATTTGCATAATTTATTTAATTACTAATACTCAAATTCTTCTATAATAACTCAAATTAATAATATTAATTTAATATAAAAGACATAAATTAAAAAATGAAAGATTAAATATCCACCATTCGTATTGTCCGGATGGATAGTATATATCAAACTATATATTAGATGATATCAAAAATATTTATTTATTATATTTTTAAAAAGATAATAATTAATATTTTGATTAAAAAGAGTTAATACTATTTTTTTAGCAACTAACATTTGTACTAAGAAAGTAAGCATAACCGTTTTTAAACGATTATTCCAACCCTATACCAAACAATTTTGAGAAGATTTGACTTATTTTAAAGGATATTTGAAGCCCATAAAACTCCCAAATTCTCTTACTCTATTCACCGCAAACTGAAACTCTCCAAGAAGCCTTACGTCAACGCCGTTCCTAATCAACGGCGGAAAGAAGAGCCAGAAACTGGTTCCGATCACGAACGCTAACGTCACCGGCCACCCAACAAACCACGGGATAACCCTCTTCCGATTCAATTTCAGCCCGTACTCCGCCATAACAAAACCCCCTTGTAAGACAAAAAACATGGTCATTTCCCATGACGGTTTCGCCCTAGTCACATACCAAAGCAACACCTCATGCATTATCCCCGATACCACAAACACCGCCATCCCCGCCGCCGCCGCTTCCCATTTCTTCCCTGCCGTAACGGATCGAACAGGACGATACACGGCGTCTCGTAGTATTTCGTTAACCGCTAAGTTCCAACGCCGGCCCCAAAACTCCCGTACGGAGATTGATAAATAAGGCTCATCCGACGCAGGCTCAATCACTAACCCGAAGAAAGCTTCAACGAATACACCGCAAACTCCGATTAGAAACTCGATCAAGAGAAAAAGGAGACAACAGTAAGAGATCAACAAAGTTGTAGGATGAAGACGCGATTTGTAAGTAGATAAAGCCGATAACAAGATGACTGAAATCGGAATCTCTGTTCCAAGATTAAGAGGTAATTTCTTGGAGTTTCTGAGAGATGGATTCTTAGGTTTAACCTTGAAAGGAAGAGCAGCCATGGCGATGAAGAGAGGCAGAGATTTCGTGGCCATTTGATCGAAAATCGGACCTCGATCGAAAGCGAAGAGGAGAAGCTTGAAATTAGCGAGCCATGTGAGGAAGAAAGAGGTTACACCTGTACAGAAGGCAGAGGTTGTATATAAAGGAAGAATGGAGAAGATGAAGATTACCGGGAGAAGAGAAACCAGACGCCATTTTCCACATGGGAATAGTTTTGCTGAAACAAAATAGCAGTAGATAAGAGAGGAGATGACTGTGAGGCAAACAATACACAGAGTCTTGATTTCTTCTTCCATTGAAGAAAACTAACAGCTTTTGAGTAAAGAGAAGTGGAGCAAGTAAAAAGAAATGCTCGGCCTGCTTTGTGAATAAGCAACTGCTTTTTCAAACATGGAAAAAGCAAGTCAAATATAATGCATAGGGTAGGGTTACAAAATTAGATGTGTGAATCGTGTAATTGATTATTGAAAATATTAGATTAAATTAATTATTTAATATATCATACTTCTTACATTGATGGATCTATGGAATTTGATATCACTAATTTTATAAACTATAACATTTCTATTTTCACATCCCATATGAGACAATAATTCATCACTCTATTAAAGTCAAACTGTTTTGGTTCGATTCAGACTTGTTTTAATAAACTCGATAATGTACAAGTCATAAATCGATCTATTTTATCGCCTAAACAAGATACTCTTTTCTACCCAGTTTTCTTTTCATCTAAATCGGTATGATCATACCGAAACCCACAATGGAACTTAGATACCATGTAGAAATTTATAATTCAATGGACCAAAAAGTGTTTATATAGTCCAGTTTATAAGAGAAATCAATCACATTCAAAATGTTAGATTGAATCAAGCATTCATAATACACTTCTTATAAACTAGAAGATTTCTATTTTCATAATCGATAATCGATATGACACAAAATATTTCAATATACTCCATGTGAACCGAAGATTTCTATGGGACAGCACACAGGGTACGGAATGTAAAAGATGAGATATCGTACCTTTTCAACTATGTGATGCTCTTCTTTGTATGTAGCACGGCCAGCACAAGTGCAGGTAAACACTTTTATTGAGGTGCATAAAACTGGCTTGTTTACCATTGTCTAAAACCAAAACTAACAAATTCATCATCTTCACCAAACTTGTCCAGGTAAACTAAAACTTACAGTAAGTAAACTCTCTGTGTTCTTCAACTGGGGTAGCTGATCTTAGCAAATGCTTTTATAAGCTACGGTAATGACTGGTTGCTCTGAGGACCACCAAACAATGGTCTCATGTAATTGTCATCAAATTTTCTCCAGAAGGTATGGATTGTATGAACAGGGCGTTCTAATAACATTGTGAAGCTCTCTTTTGCTCGGAGAAAATTAGTTTCAGCTGACTCCTCCAATGAAAGAAGGGGTAAGATGAAGTCATCATCTAAAGTAATACTTGGTTCATGTTCCAAGTCATTTGGCCTTCTGTCTGGTACTAGATGGTTCACCAATGGTTTAGTTAAAATCCCAAAAATCTGCGACGTAAAAACGTGCTGTTATTACAAGATGGGAAGAAATAGAGCATGTTTTATCAATGGGATCTCACCATTGTAGTGAAAAGGACAACGATGACGACTGTGGTAACCATTGTCGCATTGATGGGATCCAATGGAACACCATAGTAAGTGAACTTTTCCATGCAAGATTGGATAGATAGATAGATTGATCACTAAGTACAGTTTTAAAACTAAGAAATGATCGTCGAAAGAGCGTGTTTACCTGTTTAAAAGCCAAAGCAATGGAGACTGCTCCCCTAATCAGGCCAGCCCACCAGATTATAACCTGGTTAAGCATACAACTTTAGATATGAAGTACTATTCACATATAGAAGATCACAAAAGATGCTGTTCATGAATATCGAAAGGTAAAAGCAGGACTAATTGACTCAGAAATGACGCAAAAAAATCATTTGATTCTTTTGGAATTGTTTAGTTACCTGGTGCTTCAAGTTAATTGAAGATGATGTTGATCTTCTATTCATGCAGTTGGCCAAAGCTGAAAGAGGAAACACAAAAGCAGCACGCCCTAGCAGAATCAGGAACAGAACAGTACTGTACAGTCCAAGCAAGTTCCAAACACTGGAAAATGAGGAAATATCAGGAAAATGAAAAAGAGCATATGAAACTACTGCACAGAAAAATGATTTCATACCTCAGCTTGTTCATTTTCCATTTTTCCTTATCAACTGCGTCCATTCCCACGTATAAAAAGATAAACATTTCTGCAATGTACGACATCATTGCGAATACATGCCTGAAAAAGAGCACGGTAACAAGAGTTGACAATGGAATTTGCTACTGCTAATTATCATCTCTTGATGAAGCTATTGATTTTTGAAAATTAAGCGCACGTATTCTGTCTATCAGAAAGCAACAAGTGCATATCAAAGATGCAGAAGAAATTTAACTACAAAAAGGAGTTACTTAGTAGTTATTCTTGAACTTTCAGTGATGTTATGCCATGCATAATGTGACATGAATATCCCAGCAAAGAAGACAGTAAGTATACCACTTAGATTGAGGAGCTGAAACAATAAGAATACTTCCATAAAGCACACAGGTGCAAGCATATATACATACCATACAAAGGAAGATGTGACAACAGGTTAATTACCTCGGCTAACATGTAGGAAAGATAAGCCATAAGAACCATGATTGAGATTTCACGAATAGTTGAATGTCTGTTGAGAGAAATATGCACCAGAGTCCATACAAATCATTTACTAAGTTGCTGCAGTTATCCAACTTCGCATATCAAAGCTTACCTTTGCAAACCTTTGAAAACATACGCTGTCAAAAGACCAGCCTGAATATGTATAAAGGAAGAAGATATAAATACATTTCAATTTTCAATTTTAAATGACAAAATAATGCGATTGGCTCCAAAAAAACTCAAAAATGAACATTCTGTATGCAAAAGAATGACTAGGAGTGAAATCAAGAAAAAAATAAATCATTCAACGGAGGAGTATCATTCATGACTTGCTGTAGAAAAAACCCGTACTCACAGCAACTCCTAAAGCAGTGCTTGTACAGAACAAGTACAGAAAATCTCCAAGAAGTCGGACAACCCCCAAACCATCAATTCTGTTCATGTCGATTTTTTGAACTGCATTGAACAAAACCACAGATGTGGCATCATTTACAACCCCCTCTCCAAAAACAAGGCTATATAGCAGGGGCGTTTCATCTTGATGCAAAATCTAGAATCATAAATTCATTGTCAGTTATTGAGCATGACCACACATGGTAACATAATCCCATGAATGAAGTTATACCCAACCTGCAACGTGCATACTGTGTCTGTTGACGAGAAAATTGCTCCAATGCCTTGATCAACAGTCAAAGCATCAAGTCAGTTAATACTTGTACACCACCGTTATTAGGTAAAATTCATCACGTCAATCACAGATTTCGAAAACTAACCAAGATAACCACGAACAGTAAGACCACCAAATCCAAACAATGGAAAGAGCAACCAGCTACCTGTTGACACGATAAATCAAAACTTTACTGGGACGATATAAAGTGAAAATGGACGTTAACTACAAAATACCCGTTGTAATTATGGCTAACGATATAAATACACCAATCACTCCAAACAGCATAATGGTGAAGAAGTTATGAAAGAACTGCTTCTTCTTGACCTGAAATCTGGACGAATAAAACCACCAAAATTACTAAGCATGCAAAAAACACCCAAAAAAATAAAATATAAAATCCTAACCCTGCATTAAATATGATCGCCGGCAGTGGATAATTGAAGAAGAGCTGTTCATCAAACCTCAAAATATGAGAGCTCTTCCCTTTACTAATCAACAGTATCACAATCCCCGATACGCATCCCTTATTTATAAGAGCATTACAATTCCAAGTAAAAAATCCTCAATAAAGAAAAACAAGAAAACAAAGCATAAACAAGTCGATTACGATCAAAAGAGCGGTAATGGACTCGTTCACCCATCCATTCTCACGGAAGATATGACATATCACCAAACAGAAGCAGACCACCGCCACGAAGATGGTTAAGGGAAGCACCTGCTCATCGATCCCGCCTATATTACTAAAAATCTCCATAATCCTCCGGTGGAAACGGAAAAGTTCCGATTGAAGCGACGGAGGAAGAAAATGAAAGGCGGAAGTAGATTAATCTGGCCATTGGGTGATGAAAGTCGTGCAAAGCGCAGAGGAAACGGCAGATGTCGAGAAATTGCTGCGTGTAGTGATACGTGGCCAACCTTATCTTTATTTAATATTGGTGTTTTTAATTGGTCCATAAATTTTATATTAGTGTAAAGGCGTTGTCCCTAAAGTTTGTAAATTGCACACGAAACTCCCGAAGTTAATATAATGTGTACGGTTGGCCCCTAAACTTTTAAATGTTGTAAATACCGTATCCTCAAAGTTTAAGAAGTTGACCCCCGAACTTCCAAAACCGTTTATATTTGACCCTTATACTCGTTGATATTTTAAATGTCCCCAAAGTTTATATTTGACTTATTAACCTTGAAAAAATGTTATGAATATATCTCCAAACTTTGAAAATTTTAAAAATAACATATAAATTATCAAAAACACTAATACGAAAAAAGACGAAAACTGCTACTATTCATCCATGGGTCATTTTTGAACGGTTTTGAAACTTCGGGGGCTTCTCACGTAATTTATAAACTTTAGGAGTATCGCATTTACATTATTTTAAACATTAAGGATCAATTACACAATTTTCTCCTTTATTTAATTCCTTATTTCTATGTAAACTTTAATATTGATATAATTCATTTGTTTCATTTTGTTAATATAATAAATATATTATTTTGTATAATAAAATATATTTCAATTTTCAATCATTGTATTATATCGTTTTTACGATTATCAAACTAATATTGTAATATTTTTATGAATGGTTTTTTTAATTTTCTAAAAAATCATTATCATTTCATTTCATATTTTGATAATTTTAATCATTTTAAATTGATGATATATTCTTAATTTACCCAATCATAATTTAAAAATATTTACCACCTTACAAATTTTCAATTTTTCTAAATTATCTTGTGCATATTTAATTCAATTATGTAAATTTATTTAGAAGTAATTATTCATTTTTGATTAACTTTATATTCAAAAAATTCATTAACATGAAATTTAATTAAAACATTATTAATTTTGATAAATTTCATATTCAAACTTTAATATGATATCCTTAGTTTTTTTCGTACTTTAATCATTTTAGCAAAAACAATCACAAAGTTTTCCCAAATTTGACAAATTCGATAATCGAAATATAAACTAGTTATCAAATTTTGGGAATCAATTTTACCATAAAAAATAAAATTTTACCACTATTGACACATAAATTAAAAGAATTATGTTGTCGAAATTTGAATGTAAATTAATGAGAAAATGACGACAGTGATACTCAATATTTAAAATAGTGTAAAGTTGATATCTTCAAGTTTTGAAATTTCATACAAAACCTTCGAAGTTTTAAAATTGTTCAAAAATGACCATTAGAGAATAGTAACGGTTTTCTTCATTTTTTGATTGAGTGTTTTTGATAATTTATGTGTTATTTTTGAAATTTTTAAAGTTTGAATGTATAGTTATTAATCATTTTAAAGTTAAAATGTCAAATATAACTATAAATGTATTTAAAATATTAACAAGTGGTATAATCAAATATAAACAATTTTGGAACTTCAGATGTTAGCTACGCAATTTTTAAATTTGAAGGTACGATATTTACCACTTTAAAAAGTTGAGAGGTATACAACGTGCATTATATCAATTTTGGGAGTATTTTATGTAATTTACAAATTTTGATGAGATCGTATTTATATTATTTTAAAATTCCATATATCAATCACAAACAACCATTCTAAATTAATTTTGCCATCCTATAAAAACAAGCCCTAAATCTGATTCTAACCTGTGAAGAATCTTTTCCAGGATTGCCATGGCAAAAATCCACCTGCAAACAGACGCTCCGCCATTAACAACACAAGTAACTGTAAACTGTAATTTCTGCATCTAATTTGATAGTGTTTTTGTTGGCTATCTCACCACAGCTAGGGCACCGAAAATAGTCTTTATTATCCCTCATAATCAGTCCCGATCCTTTACACACATCGCAGTTCTTCTGCGCAGCCTGCACTTGTAAAATAATCAACGAAGAAGATGCCATTTCTGTTACTAATATCTCTATTTACGAAAGATAACTTCTACCCACAATTCTCTTACTGAACTCTATTCCAGCAACAGCAAAAGGAACAACACCAGCTGCAAATTGCAAGGAATTCACCATTGAAACGAACTTGGGAAGATTAAAGAAGCATCATTTAGTATACCTAAAGCACCAACGAGGATCTGCCATGTGATTTCTGCTTCTGAAGGATCAAAAGTTATTGTATTAGAGACAAGTTCATTCATAGCAGAAGCAGTAAGAGGTGTAGTTGATTTGAAGCTTGTTTTTAGATGCGGGCTGTGTTTTCTTTTTATGAAGAGGAAGCTTCGGGAAGATGAAGATGAAAGGCATTGGTTGAAGCAGGGAGATAACTGAAGAGCCGCGCCTTGCAATGGCATTTTCTTCGTTAACTTCGGATCAGATTGCAGATCTCAGCTTTGTAGCTTCACAATAAGGGTAATGGTTAAGATTAGTCCACGTATACAAGAATTAATTTAAAACGTTCGGTTTAGAGTACTCCACGTGTTTCATCATTCGATGAAATCATATACATATGATTTTATATATCGTTGAAAATTTGGGAATATAAGGATTATTTATATATTAGACTTCTGAATTTAAAGACATATTTTTAAATTTCAAAACATTAGAGAAGATTTTGAATTTGAATTCAATTAAATGTTTATTTTGTATTTACAATAGTTATTAATTTAAACAATCAATTTATATTTATATTTTAGATAATTTGAAATTCAATCAACAAAAACATAATAATAAACAAATGAGAAAATTACGATGGCGATACCATGTATTCAAAATAGTTTAAATATGATTCCCTCAAATGTTAGAAATTATGCATTTAACACATAAAGTTTCGTAACTGTTCAAGAAATATCATCGATTAAATTTCAAATTAATGAAATTAGTGTTTTTGTTATTTTGTATGAGTAATTTACACAATGTGTTATTTTAAAAAATTCAAATTATGAGTGTTTAATTATTACATCCTTTTAAGGTTAAGATGTCAATACAAACTATGAATATATTAACTATTTTTAAAATCAAATATAAACGTTTTTATAAATTTGATGACCAACCACGTAATTCTTATATTTTTAATGTATAATGTTTACAATTTTAAAAATTTTAAAATAAAAAACACACATTATCAATTTCAGAGTTTTGTATACAATTTACAATTTTTTTTGTCATTTTTTATACTATTTTAAAATTTGGACCACTAACAAACACGCTATAATAAAAATACTATGTGTATTCAAGTTCAATCATATACATTAACTCGAAATTTCCATAAGGCCATCCTCAACCATGTCCGTCCGGAAACTTTATTCTCTCTTCCACATCAACTTTCTCTCTGTACACATCATCATTCTTTAATTTTATAAATAATTTTCCTCTCATCCATACAACTATGTCCGGACATTTATAATTTTTAAATTTATTTTTTTACACATCAAATAAATTATAATCATAATATTATCGATAAAAATCATTATATAAATATATTATAAATATTTCGAATTTATAATTATTTTAAAATTAATTTTAAATTTTTTTTAAAAAATAAAAACAGATGAAAGATAGTACCCTGAAACACTCTCTTTCCTCCCAATTTTCCAGACAGTTTGAGTGGACTCCAGCTCAGCAGGAGATGGCCTAAGTTCACTGAAATTTCTCATTCGTCCAAATACTTTTAAATTTTTGGTACATTTATTGACTTATATAAATACTTTAAATATAAATTAAAAAGATTAAGTCTGATGGGCATCTTAAACAGGGTCATAACTATTTGAAAAATAAAAAAACTCACGAAACAGTAGGAACTGAATTGAAAGCACTACAAAAGTAAAGGGGCCCGTTTGCAATTTACAAAGTCACTGATTCAATGTACATAGAATGACGGGACAATTATTACGAGTTTCTTTGATTTAAATTTTCAAGATTTTATCTCACTTATAAAGAAAATAATATTTCTTTATAAATTTTTGTATTTATGAATATATTTTTTTATAAATTAAACAATATTTGTATTAGGATACTTAAATGTTGAACTTTTTTGTTAAAGAAATGAGATTAATTAGTTTTATGCGAATCATAAATATTATCAAATAATGTTTTGATCAAAACTTATTTTTTTATGTGTGTCATCATCTAATTAATCTTGTTCGTTTATGTTCTCCTGCCATAATTTCAATTAGATTATATAACTCAACATGATATCAGAGTTGGTTTAATTTATTTCAATTTATAAGTCCAAATCTTATAGTTTGATTTAAGAGACTATTGAATTTGTATCACATTAGTTAGAAAAGTATGATAAATTAGGTTTATATGGATTAACTTAAAAGGGTGTTTAATATATGACATCCTCCTCTTAATCCCATTCGTTCACTATCTTCATCAAAATTTCCACTAACTCTATAAATCCAATATTAATAAAAATACTTCTATATTGAAATTTCTATTATATCAATATTAAATTTGAAATTATTAATAAAGATATATTCAAAATGATATAATTGTTTCTTGTATTATCATAGAAAAAATATGATATAATCACCATATTATAATACTAGATAGATAGATTGCATTTGCATACCATTTAAAAAAATAGTATAATAATTTAGCATAATTTTAATCTTGAACACAAATGATATTGTAATTACATACAAATTTTAGATTTAATTTACCATATGGTTTTATAAAAGCTTATTTACATATAATAAGTTTGGCATACAACAAACGCTGCTCAACAATCCATCTTTTTTCATCCGCCATTGATATAACCATTGAAATTGTCTGAATATTTCTTCTTCCTCTTCACCTTGTCCAAATCACATGCAACAATCCCGTTTTCTAAGCAATCTGCAACACCCCACGTCCGCGCCCACGCTCCAGTATTTATTTTCTTCACGTCTACCTTCGCTTCTTCTGAATCCGCGTTACCGATGACTTTCTTCAGCTTCACTTCGCCGGTTATTTTACTAGTGATGTTTATGGCAATCGGAGCTGCTGCTCGCAGAAATCCCAGAGATTACATTACGTGGA
This sequence comes from Utricularia reniformis, assembly GCA_009725065.1. Taxonomy (NCBI): domain Eukaryota; kingdom Viridiplantae; phylum Streptophyta; class Magnoliopsida; order Lamiales; family Lentibulariaceae; genus Utricularia; species Utricularia reniformis. The sequence goes on from RWGZ01000946.1 coordinate 364,213, forward strand.
AAGACTTGAAAGTAGCGCATAACTGGGGATTCCTGTTTATGGACGGCGGCGGTGAGCGGAGTAAGGTGATCGTCGTTGATAAAATGGGTAACGGCGATTCGTTAACAGTTCAAGGCGCCGTTGATTTGGTTCCGGTGAATAATACTAAAAGAGTCAAGATTCATATCTACCCAGGCGTATACAGGTTTGATTTCCGCAGTTAACTTAACTGTATTATCATATTATGTGATTAAGTGGGTCTCCTTCGTGGGTTCATCTTCTTCAACCGCCATTTTTTTGCAGAGAAAAAGTCACCATCCCTGAGAACAAACCATACATTTCATTAATCGGTAAAGAAAACAAAGCAGAAAAAACCATAATAACATGGAGCGATAAAGCTTCAGATGAGTCTTTAAAAGGAGGAGATTTAGGTACATGGAACTCCGCCTCCGTTACTGTTCTATCAAACTATTTCTGTGCTTCAGGAATCACTTTCCAGGTACAATAAAAATCCAATCTTTCTTCTTCATTTTAAACCGTAATTACAGATAAACTATTCTGGCAGAACACCGTCGTTCAACAAGGCGACGGAATCGAAGGTTACCAAGCAGTAGCCTTCAGAATCAGAGGCGACAAAGCAATGTTCTACAAAGTTCGTTTTCTGGGTTCACAAGATACCCTCTTAGATGAACTGGGTTCTCATTATTTTCTTCAATGTCTAATTCAAGGATCAACAGATTTCATCTTCGGTAACGGGAAATCTCTTTACAAAGATTGCATAATCTCCGCCGTGGGTAACTCATACGCGGTGGCGGCGCACCATCGGAATTCCCCTACAGAAGAAACAGGCTTCTCTATAGTAGACTCAACCATTACCGGAAAAGGGGAAGTTTATTTAGGAAGAGCATGGGGAAACTATTCACGGATAGTGTATTCGCGGTGTGAATTTGACATCAATGTCCGGCGCGGAGGATGGGATGACTGGAACTATCCAGACAGACAAAAGTAATTAAAGTTATTACATTAAGGATTTACAGTTAGTTAATCTGGTTTTTTGTCTGTAGAACTGCTGAATTTGGAGAGTATAATTGCAGAGGAGTAGGAGCTGATAGAGAAAGACGAGATGAGTGGAGTAAAGAGCTAAATTACATTGAAGCGACGCCGTTTCTTACGACCAAGTTCATCAATGGAGATCAATGGCTGAGATTGTAATAGCCACATNAGAGTGTGGATTGTTGCTGTCTCTATGAATATGATCAATCCAGAGGAAGAAACAGTGATATTATCAAGATTGTTCTTATTTGCTGTGTTCGGAATTTTATTTATATTTCAAAATTTTATAGGCCCATTTGATGAATTATTAATTGGGCCGGTTTATACTTGGTTATGGGCCAACCCAATTCATTAGATTGATCCGATTTGTTACTATGGACCGATCCATGGGTCGGATCTATTGAATAAATTGGTTTCACAATAGGCTGGTCTGGTGTAGAATACGGGTTGGATTTAAAATTTATTGTCATTTTAATTAAAAAATAAATTTCCTATAACCATAATTAGGGGTGTAAGTGTAAATGAAGTGAATAGAGATGAACTAATTTTATGGTTAATATTTGGTTTGAGTACGATATTTTAAAAAATTATGCTTTGAGGTTCGATTTAATTGAAATTCAAGTTCGACTCTAGTTTAAAGGCTGCGGCGGTAGATCGGAGACCAATACGGTGGTTGGGCAACGGAAAGTAAAGAGGAAATAGTTCAAGTGTAAAGCGGCGCGTTTAACTTATTTTGTGATCAACTGTAGCGTTGATGTAAGAGTCCTTCCCTTGTCTCCTCTCATCGTTCCTTGCAAAAATGGCGGTCTTTTCTGGGAACATTGCAATTGGGGTAGTCCTATTCAGTTACCAGCGGCTCTTCCGGTTTTCCAGGTAGAAACCCTAAATTAATTCTTCATCAAATTGGAATTCCATTTTCTCAATATGAATGCCCTTTCGTTCTCCCAAATCCATTGTAGTATTGGAAGTAGTTTCCCCATCTGTTGCTGTGCTGAAGGAAGAGGTTACAGTAGTTCGTTTCCAGTGAAATACATACCCAAGAAATCACGGCAGCAGAACGAAAACGCTGTTGGAACTAGTGACGGCCTGAGTTACTCGCCGGCGACCGACTTTGGGAATGCGATTACTGGTCTAGGGTTGAATCTCAGTCGAGACAGTTCTTCCAGTCAAAGGAATCCAAAGAGGAGTTTTCTAGACAGAGAACCTCAAAATGACGATCTGCGCTGTAGTTCCACTTCGATCGCTTGTATCACTTCAGGTATTCGTATTTTTAGCACTTTCTTCTTCTTCTTCTAATGATTTTTGGAACTTTCAGCAGACGAGGAAGAGATAGATGTGAATCTCTCTAGTGAGAATGATGAGTATATGAAACACAGGGACGAATGGGTTAAGAATAGCAATAAAATACGCGATGAAAATACAGTGAGTGAGAATCTGCAAGTTGCAGAGAAGATGGCAATTCATTTACTCGCTTCAAGGTTCATTACATTTTAAGCTTGAATTATAAGCATATCTACTCTTCTGATATGGAATTTTGATCTTCTGCAGAGCTTTCACTGTCTCTGAACTAAAGAAGAAACTACAGAGCAAGAGATTCACACCCAACATTGTTGATGCAGTCGTCTCCGATTTCCAGCACAGGTTTCTATACTACTCGAAATGAAATCTCTATAGAAGTTTTGAGTTAGAAAATTGTTTAATTGGGACATAATGTTTAAAATAGTGTAAAGGCTATGTTTCTGAAGTTTCTAAATTGTATGAAAAGCCCTCGAAGTTTCAAAACCGTTCAAGAATGACCTTCGAGTGAATAATTGCGGTTTTCGTCTTTTTTAGTTTAAGTGGTTTCGATAATTTATGTGTTATTTTTAAAATTTTCAAAGTTCGAAGAGATAGTCATTACATCTTTTCAAGGTTAATAGGTCAAATACAAACTATGAACACGTTTAAATATTAACGAGTAGAAACGGTTTTGGAAATTCGGGGGTCAACCATTTAATTCTTAAACTTTGAGGGTATGGTGTTTACAACATTTAAAAGTTAAGGAGTCAACAGTGAGCATTATATCAACTTTTGGGGTTTACATGCAATTTACAAACTTTAGGACACCAACTTTACACTATTATAAAATTTAGGGGCTAGTTACAAATATCACTCGTTCATTTTCATTAATTCTCTATGAGTTTCAATATGCAAGTGCTTGTTATTGCTTGTTCATGAAATCGGTTTCTACGTTATAGGGGTCTTGTGAATGACTGTTTGTATGCGGAATCATATTGTCAATCAAGATGGTCCTCTTCAAGATGGGGACCTATCAAAATCAGACAAGTAAATTTCGCTTTCTTTCTTCCATGAACCATTTGACTGTGCATATAAAGATGTTTGGCTGCTGTAAATTTTGTAGGGATTGTTGAGGAAAGGAGTAAGCGTAGAGAATGCTGATAAAGCGATAAAACTATTCTTTAACAAGAATATCGGTGATGATGATGATGAGGATATGGGAAAACGAAGCTTGTCTAAAGTTTGCATTGATGAGTTATATCTTGAGGCATCTAAGCAATGGAAAAGAAGCTCCGGTGCGTCACCGGAGACTCGGAAATCGAGAATTGTTCGTTGGCTTCAGTATCGGGGTTTCAATTGGAGTGTTGTTGGATATATATTGAAGAAACTTGACTCTCAGCCCTCCTCTTCTTTTGCAGAGTAAGCCTTGGCTCATGAAACATTGGTTAGTGCCATGTTTTCATTCGGGCAGGCACACGTATTTCCATCCGTACCAGGTTTCTGGGTCGGAATCCAGATTTTTTCGGGTCGATCTGGATTTTTTTTAAAAAATATAAAAACAAATTATACCGATCCGCGCGTACTATTTCGGTCCAGACCAGTATAAAAACATTGGTTTCATGTCTATTGTGTACAAGGATTGAACTATATATTAGGGTTAGCATAATTCAAAAAGGAGAAACTTACCGTATTGACCTCTAATGTTTAAAATAGTGTAAATATGATATCTCAAAATTTGTAAATTGCATGAGAAGCATCCGAAGTTTTAAAATCGTTCAAGAATGATCCTCGAGGGAATAATTATTATTTTTGTATAAATAGTTATAATTTATACATTATTTTTAAAATTATGAGACAATCAATACATTTTTTCAAGGTTAATGTATCAAATACAAACTATTAAGACGTTTAAAATATTAACAAATATAAAGATCAAATATAAATGATTATGAAAATTCAAGGATTAACCATACAATTCCTAAATTTTGAGGATATTTGAAAGTTTGGAAATCAACGGAACACGTGATATCAATTTTGAGATTTTATATGCAATTTATAAATTTTAGAGGTACTATATTTACATTATTATAAAATTTGTAGTTTAATTAGGAATATCACTCATTCGAAAAGTATAATATAATATCGAGAAGTAGATTGTTATAGGTAATTGGAATAATAATTAGGAATTACCGCAAGGCAAGCAAATTTAACTTTCATGTTATCATAGAATCAGAATTCTACGGCTATTGTTCCTAGCGAAAATGACATAATTTGTTCATATACCAAACCAACAAAAAGCATCACTTATTACATAACTTCTACTCATCCAACTTTTTTATTGCTAAAACACAATCAAAAGACGTGATAAATGAAACAATAAGAGCAGGGCGCTGAAGCAAGAACCAAAAACACACTACTACAATGTACTATACTTCTCAAAAAACGCAATCAAACCTTATAAACTTTGAGATAAATAGAAAATAAAACGCGAGTACCTCGCCCTGATGGTCCGATAGCATGTTCATGAACGGCTAGAACGGAACGGGACAGTCGTTCACCGACACGGAGGAATATATGTAGCTTTAAGATAGAATATTATCCAGTGGTTTTTGCTCTCTTCATTCCAAGACTGTTGTTGAAGGGGGATACTGATCCAGATATTTGAGAGTTTTCTTCACGAAATGTACCATTAAGTAAAGCTAGTTCTCTTAGTTGCTGCTTCTTATAAAAATCTTGAGATTCATCCTGGTATATGAATATTCAGATGTGAATGAATATAAGTTGCTTATTCAAGTTTGTTGATCATGTAAATTTCTTACCATTGGCTTGAGTAAACCTTCAAGGATCTCACGAGCCTGCATTAGACGATCATCGATGATCTCGACTGGAAGTTCTGCCTCGACAAGTATGTGAAGGGGTTCGTTAAGGTGCTCATATCCTGGTTTACCCCTCATAATCTCTTCCTTCAGAGAGTAAAAGAATTAAACAGTAAGAATATTGAAATCAAACAATTTCTAATGGAGATATCATGTACTGAAACTAAATTTCAAGATAAAAGATATATTTCACAAGCTAACAAACAATTTTTTTTGAACGGAATGCAAAGTTTCATTAAATCAGGAATAAGAATAATTATTTCCATCAACCGACAATTGACCTCTAGCAAGTGGCATTCAAAACAGCCTCAAAAGGCGCTTGAAGCTGTTCGTTGAGAAAATATCTATTTTCCGAACAAAATGATAGCATTTCATAACACTTTCTCACTGATGGTGAAATAAGCTGGGAAATATCTCTTTTTTTGAGAAAATATCTATTAAAATGTTAAGTTATAGTAAAGTTACCTTTGTAAGATCCTTGATACTGCCACGACCTCGAATGAGAACACGGCAATCTGTAGCTGCTTCAACTCTTTTCAGTGAATTTCCTCTTGGACCAAGCAGGCGGCCAACGAAATTGTACTGCAGTACGAAAACAAAAAATTACTGTACAATCAATCCAATAGATATATACACACACACAAATTTGAACAACATTGTGTAAGGAAAAGGATAAATACATTGGGATATTGATCAACTGGAATGTCAACCCTTAGTGTTCTCTTGACTATGAGACCTGAAGAACTGTTTTCGGAGCCAAGCCAATTTGGTGCTAATGATCGTTCCAAAAGGCTAGGCATCTGCACATTTAAGATCAATATATTGTAACAAAATTTTCCCACTGATGTAAGGGATTCTTTTCCTATATATGCTGCAACTTTTTCTCGAGGGAAAAGTTGTCTGCAACTATAAATGCAATGAAAAATATAACAAACAACATAAAAAATATGGTGAACTGTGAACGGTTTCAGCATCTAGTGGATCTGAGCAATCAAATTATTTACGTACAAAATTCATGCTGGAAGCTTTGTTAGTACTATACATCAAAATGTATGTCAGAAGTCAGAACAACACACTGAAACTTCTCATAATATCATTTTTCTAAATGTCTCTCTCTTACATGCTATTCTATGTTTAAATCCCACACCAATTAGTAGANGCCGGGATATGCATAAGCAGTGACATTCGCATCAACCCATTCCGCCGCCGCACCTGAATCAACGCTCATTTGGCGGAGCATACAGTTAGGAACCGCTAACATAACTTCAATCCCACTTCCTGAGAGAGCTTCCAGTATTCTCCGATCAGCCTCAAATAACTTTACTCTTTTTAACCCATTTTCTTTCAGCATATTCACCACACTCAACGGAGACAAGAGATGCATAGCCATAGTACCCCAGTTAACACCGACGCTTGCTGTCACCGGAGATATCATCGCCACCGTGAAAATTAACAATGGAAGAAGCTCATTCATCCTTTCAAGATTCCCCCTGAATTTTCTGTTATTCAGTTGGGGTCACGAACATGCAACAAGTGCTCCCAATAAACTAATTTCTGTTAAATATTTTTACATTATCTATTCTCATACTTCACTTGCAAGCATGATTTTTCGGTCAAATTTGAATCATAAAATTCATTTCTATCGTAATTTAAATAAATTTACAATTTTATAATAATTTAAATATTGAACTTAATAAATATTGATTTTGAATAATCAATTTTAAGTTTAAATTTATTTACTTATTTTATATTTCAAGTATAAAGATAATAATGGTGAATATACTTGATATATTCAAAAATCAATTTCACTCATAAAATTTGAGATTGAATAATTTTATCCAAATTTAAGGAAATTTTTGTATAGGGTTTAATCCATAGTTTATCCGAAATTAAAATATTGCTTGTAAGTTCCACATCTAAATTAGATGAAACTCTAAATGTAACGATCCGTCTTTCCGCTTGCACGATATTGTCCGCTTTGAACTAGGCTGACCTTAATGACATCCACCTAGTACTCACTGCTTTACTTTTACCCTAACTCCCACACTTCCCAGTGGGTTACCCATCCCTGAATTGCTCCAGGGTGAGTACGCTTTACTTTCCAGTTCTAACGTTCCGCTTGCCACTTGTCTAGGAAAAAAGCCTCGTGCAATGGGAGACGAATCATTATACTTAACATACGATCGTTCCCCGTTTATAGCCGATGTAGGGATTCGCCTAAGGTGTCCTCTCTCTCACACCCCCGAGAGGACCTCACACTAAACCCTAAACCACGATTTGATTTTCATGACCAATCTCTTTATACTACAATCTATTTTACATTGATATGATATTATATGGACTACGTGCAAAAATGTCCTCATAGTTTTATGACTCTTGTAAATTGAGTACTTATAGTTTATGAATTTTGATAATTTTAATCTCTAAAATTGTAATATGACAAAATGGGTCTACTTCATTTGCATGATTTGTCAAAATTAGTCTCGAATGTTCAACAAATTTGACAAATTTTATCCACAATATTTTCAATTGAGGCAATTATAGTTCCTTAATAACAAAAAATTATATATTTGATCCTAATAATTTCATTTTTTAGATAAATAATATCATTGACACCGTTAGAGGTCGCCTAATGTTTCATAAAAAAATGCAATTAAAGTCCTCAATGTTTTTTTGACAAATGAAGTACCCAAACTTTGGATTCTAGGCAATTAAGGTATGTATTATTTGTTTTTATTTATCTAGTCTCAAAACTTTCGTAGATATTGTAGATTTAGTCATCTTGACCCCAAAACACTGTTATTGTTCTTGATAGTTAATATATTTTTGTGCAAAATACTCCGCTCCTAAAGTACATATTCGCTTAAGTCAAACGAGAACGATGGTAAATTATAGAATGAGATTCAAATCAGTTGTATTTTGCGCAAAATTCATAATGTTATAGAAAGTTGTAGTAACATGCGCAAACGGATATTTTCGATTGGTCGGGAAATATTGGTGTGATGAAAATATAAGAGATAAGATAAATGAAGGAGACATGATGAATAAGTAAAAAAAGTTTCCAGCTCAAAATCAGCATTTGCTCATTCAGATTCAATTTCTCTTTACAATTAAACTTTATTACAACTTTTTATCATAACCTTTTCTTCATCATCCTCACCAGCCACCCCTTTTTTGGGTATTAATATATTTATAAAATATATTAAATAATCAATTTTAATTATATTTTGATCGAAACTTATAACGATCGGATCGTTCGCTTAATTTAATTTTCAATTTTTTGTCCAATCTATAGGGTTTTGTAAGAAAAGAACAACCATTAAGGTAATGGTCTCATTAATTTGGTTCGATCATTTTTATCTCAAAAGTTTCATAATTTTACTGGTCTCAAAGCATATCGAGTAAATTAAATCCCTATAATTTTTAATATTTAGCAGACTCGGTTCTCAAACTTCAATGTATGACAAAGTTAGTTATTCAATTTTGTCATTTGAAGTCATCTACGAAAAAATCCAATTTTGCAAACTTTGAACACCAATTTTGTAAAAAACACAAAGTTTGATGACTTTTCATCTATGTTCTAAAACCGGATCGAAAATACAAACCGGTCATCCCTGCGGTTCGTTCCAAACCGGTTCAAACCGGTTGAGAACCGGTTTGACTCGTTGTTGTTATTTTAATATTTTTTTAATTATTTAACTTTTCTATATTGTATATACATTTATTAAATACAAACATCTAAAATAAAAATTCTAAAAAATTATCATTATTCATATTCTAACACAAAAAAATGATGACTTACCATAAGTCAAAATCGTTATTATCCAAAATTATATCTTCAAATTCTCTTGCAAATGATTCAAAATTCATTATTTTGTCATAAGAATTTTTTTGTGTAATACAATATAATAATAAAATGAATATCTTGTTTAACGTTGTGTTTATCTTTATATTTTTTTGGGATAATATTATAACTAAATATTTAAGATCTAAGTATGAATATTTTTTCGTATGTAAGACTTTGAAGTATATAAAATGATTGACCCTAAACCGGACCGGTTTTCATGTCAATTACTTTCTCAATGAAAAAATAATTTTGTAAAATTAATTTAAATTAATATATCCATAAAAAATAATTATGAAAAAATAATTTTATGGAATTATGAAAAAATAATTCCATAAAATTAATTTAAAACTAAATAAAATTAGGTTTCTTACTTTACTCAACCGGACTGGTTTTGGGCTCGGGTCCGGTCCAAACCGATCGGATCGGTCAAAACCGGTCCGATTTTGGAACACAGCCCAACTCGATTGACTGTCCTAAATTAATGCCTAAAATATTAATACATAAATTTTAAGATTTTAACAAATTTAATCGACAAAGTTTGTAATATTTGACTAATAAAATATTTAAAGTGATAAAATTGATTCTCGAAATTTGACTTTGGTCGATGATCTCAATCATTATAATTGAAAACTTTAGGAACTAATTATGCAACATAGATTAAACTTTGTATGTAAAAAGTATAGAAATCTATTTTGTCATCTTAATACTTTGAGAATTACAATTATCACAATCATAAAATTTTTAAGATCAAAATTGATAAAATTATGAAACTATGAAAATCAAATTTGTATGTCATCCTTTCTAATTATATATGTCCTATAATATTACTGTTGACAACCTTTAAACAGGGTATCAAGGATGTGTTTTTGTTGAGAACCATTAAACCCGGTACCAACGAGGAGCCCTAAGCAAGAATGAAGGTGGTCAGGTCCAATCGAGAATTCGACAACTGAAATTATCAAACAGACCGATCGGTCCCGGAAAACAGCTTAGGACGATCGGTCCAGGCAAACAGCATAGGGCGATCGGTCCAGACAAACAGCATAGGGCGATCGGTCCCGACAGCTTGCTTAGGGGCAGCACACCGATCGGTCCCGACAGTTTGCTTAGGGCCAGCAAACCGATCGGTCCGGCAGACTGCTCAGGGCCAAGCAGATCGATCGATCACAGCAGTTCGCTTAGGGCCAGCAGACCGATCGGTCCGACAGACTGCTTAGGGTCAAGCAGACCGATCGGTCCCGGCAGTTTGCTTAGGGTCAAGCAGACCGATCGGTGCCGACAGACTGCGTAGGTTCCAGCAGACTACAAAGACACTGACAGACTGCATGTGGACCCATCAACATGCATTCTATGTTTCAGACTCAGCCACACTTTCCAGCATGTGGAAAAACACATTGTCATGAGGTTGTTTTAGGATGTGGGCCACACATTGTCAGAGGTTGTTTTTTTTTATCCTCTATAAATGCAGAGCTAAAAGATAAGCTAAAAAATGATGCCAATTTCGAAGAACTATAGCCGCTGTAATTTCATTTCCGCTGCTCTTATTCCCTTTGTATATTTTATTGATTTATTAATGAATTTGTCGTGGAGGTTCTCCTCTCGGCAACGTGGTTTTTTCCCCCTTACTTAAGGGGTTTTTCCACGCCAAAATCGCCTGCATTCTTTCCATTTTCTTATTTCAAGTTGTCTCCACAAACAACAAATAAAACCGATTTTCAGAATCCGGTGACTGTTGGTACCCCTAAAAANGAAATTATACCTCGCCGGAGTAGATCTGGTTATTTTGATTTCGAGATTGAGAAACGTAGGCGTTGAGATGAGAGATATCAGTATTATCAAATCGTTAACGTTTCGATTGATTTGTTGAATTTTGATGAAATGGAGGCGATTGCAGTGTAATCAAGTCGAGCGCTACTTCTCAGGTGATTTGAGATTCGATTTGAATACGTATTTTCGTGTATTTAGTTTGCTGAATAGAACTTGTTGTGATTTTGATAATGAATTGCTTTTGGTTTAGGAAATTAGGGAAACGTGGGTTGTGAAAATGAAATTTATTATTGATCGAGCGTATGAAATTCATTTTGAATTGTTTGTTTCATCAGACGCATTTTGATCCTATCCCACTACTAAATAAATGTTTGTTTGATTTTGTTTGCGACGTTGATAGTGAATAGAGGTTTGGTATCATGGCATAAAAAAACTTATGTTTAGAGAATGCAGTCAGCAGAAACAGTATCCTAGAGTTTTCTAGTTCATGTTAATTCTATGAACATGAACTTATGTTGATATTCTCTGCTTTTATCATATTATGTTCCTCATAAGTCAATGGCTAGCTGATCTATGCTGAAAGTTGCTGATTCATTCAATATATGTGTAGACATCCAAATCATACACCAGAGCTGAAGTTGCATTGCACAAAAAATACTCTGATTGTTGTATCATCTTAAAGAAAAGGGTATTTCAGAATTCTGTCTTTGTTAGTACTTAGTTCTGTAGATTTGAGGTTTACTAAAAACTACAGTGTTTCCAGGGGTATGATGCCTCTTGAAATATGAACAATTGTCACACTTCGAAAGTGAGATGTAAGTTGGATTGGTTTATAAGAAGGATCATGGACCGTAAAGAATGATTTGTTCAAGTTTTTTACGGTGTGGCCTCATTCTCATATACATTATATCCGAGCATGTTCTCCAAATGAAATGGATCCAACTCTAGAGATTTAACATGGTATCGAAGCAGGTTCGAAAAATCCCAAGTGACTTTGCCTGGGTTAGTCCGACTTAATGAAATTGACAAGTTGGTAATCCACCGTGTTGAATAGTTAAGCTCAACTTGTCAGGTGATTGGACTTGAGGGATATGCTGAAACATGAAAAATTGTCATGGATTTATTTATAAGATGGATTGTGAACTATAATAAATGATTTATTCAAGTGTTTTACGGTGTGTTCTCATCTTCTTCGAGCACTCCATGACCCTTTTACGGTTGGTAATCTACTGAAGGCTTTTTTGGGTATTAAATCATTCATTTTTATTTTTCAAGGGCTCTCATTCCGCGCTTTGATTGTTTGTTTTTTTCAGCATGAACCCTCTTCATTGTTCATGTCAACTAATTGGTTTCACTTCATATCATGACAGAGCACAGCATGGAACCCGAGTCTTTGACATGACTTTCGGATTGGAGAGCTTGTGAAATGATTTATATGGTTGCCAGAGTTTCAAGCTTTGATTTTAAATCAAGTTAAAATTGTCTGTTCGGGTTTCACTACAGGTAAGCTTTAAAATTCAATGAAAAAAAGTGATTTTTTAATGCTTGATACAACAAAACCAGCTGATTTAATGTTCTTACACTACTTCATGCATATTAAATGGTTTAGCAGAACACCTGCCGCAACACTTACATTTAAGCTTTCCACAGCCATGAAGGACCTGAATTCTTGATCTGCATTCTCCACATCATCATCATCATCATCAACAAATACCTCAATTGGCTGGTTCCCTGGGATTCTGATCAAATCAGTGCAGGATCTTTCAACCAGCGGTCTCAACCCAGTTCCTTCACTGCCCAACACCAGGATCGTAGGAACACCAGGTACAATTTCACTTAAAGGAATTGCTCTATTTGAAACAGAGGCACCCAAAACTCTCCATTTGTTACCAGCTGATAAAGATAAGAACTGCATCATATTCTTGCAAGATCTGATCTCCATCAGTTCAAGTGATCCAGCACTAGCTTTGCTCACAACTCCACTCAAAGGGGCTGAATTCTTCGCACACAACACCACTCCAGATGCTCCGAAAAAGTAAGCAGAACGGATAATGGCTCCTAAATTTTGAGGGTCAGTAACTTCATCTAGTGCTAGCCATACAGGACCCTTTTCTCCATTGCTAGAAACAGGCTCTAACTCCCTTATACCAACCATTTCTAATGGTGAAGCATCGAGAACCAATCCCTGATGAGGGCGGTTATCAGCAACCATGTTTAGATCATGTTTGGACACTTCTTTTAAGGTTAGTTCTATCTTGTCTGCAATCTTTAATATCTTCTCTAACCCTTTCTTGTCTTTCTTCTTTTTATTGTTACCAGTGACATCCATTCCTTCCTGGATATATAATGCATAGAATTCTCTACGTCCAGCTGAAAGTGCAGCAAGAACAGGACCAACTCCATATACTCCTTCTCCTACTATTTTAGGTACTGTAGATTCCTTAGCTTCTTTCCATGTATTTTTACCCCATGCTTCATGCTTGTTCCAGTTTCTTATCTCTGGTTTTTCAGTTCCCGTTCTTACATGGTTCCAATTGTTGAACTTCTTCTTAATGTTACTCCACCTTGGGTTATCCACTCCTTCGTCCCCAAAATCATCTTTAATCCCAGAATCATCTGCAAGTTGTACCTTTTCTGCTGAAACTTCCCAAGAAGACATTGCCCCTTTTGTTCTCTGAGTAATTACAGCCTTCCTTTTTCCTCTTTCCAACCAAGGAAGAGGATTTTTGCTACTATCATCTGCATTATTCGATACATGACTGCAAAATCTTCTTCTGGTCAAATTTTCTGTTCCTGAACACCCTAGAGTTGGAATAGTAAGAGAAATTCTACTCTTCGAAAGAGGCTTATGCTCGATGAAATTTCTCGCAATTGAAGTTGGCCGCAGCGATGTTCTTAGAGCTAAAGGTAAAGCTCGGGGGTTTCCCATTTGACGCAGAAACGTCGGAGAATCAGAGAAGTTCTTCGCCGGCCTGAAGGGTTTGTGGGTTTGTATTCTTTTATATATATATTTGATTTTTTATCCTTCCATTAAATAACAATTTAATATATTTTGTCGGTCAGGGAGCGGAGCGCATCCACCAATGGCAACGGCGACCTACCCGCCACCACCGCCTTTCTACAAGCTTTACAAGGATTTCGCCGAGGACCCTGAATCTGCCCCACCCCCGCCGCCTCCTATCGAAGGATCTTATGTTCTCTATGGCTCAAATTACACGGTACCCTCGACTTTACATTCTCTTAACTGGGCATTCTTGATTCTATTTCTTTTCTTCGTGCACTTTTTGGTAGTGGGAAGAATTGGATTTCATCGAGTGACTGTGGAATTGAAAAACGAAGTATTTGAGTTGGATTAGCCATGGCCAAAATCCATTCCCCCTCTTTCTAGGGTTTTATTAACTGAATTTAATATCTTTGTACATTGTGGCTCGCTATTATGTTATTTTTCTTCCTAGAATTTGATTGTTAACGACTGAAAGTGCACAATCCCTCTTTTTTTATTGAATATTAGCATCTTAAAACCATCAATTTCGTGCTTTTAATGGTAGAGAGTATGAAATCTACACTAGTTCTTGCCCAGTTTTGCATATTTCCATGTAAAACAGCATACTCCTTTTGAGAAGAGCAAACTCTACTTTACTATAACTCCAGATGTAATTTTGTTGAAATAGTGGATATTGTCCCACATCGGAAAATGAAAGTGGGATGGATTGGTTTATAAGAGGGATGTGAACCATAATAAATGACTTGTTCAAGTCTTTTATGGTGTGATCTCCTCCCTTTTATACGTTATATCCGAGCACACATTCCACGTAAATTGACCCGACTCTATAAATTTAACAAATTTGCTATCTTTTTTCAGCCTTACGTTTTGGGTCATGAACTTTGGTATTCTTATATATTGTAGACTGATGATGTGCTTCCAAGCCTAGAAGAACAAGGAGTCACTCAACTATACCCAAAAGGACCCAATACTGGTAACTTCATTATTGCTTTTACATGTCAATTTTGTTCCTAATTTCATTCTTGTATAGATTTCAAGAAAGAGCTCAAGTCACTTAACAGAGAATTACAACTATATCTGTTAGAGATGGCTGATGTTCTTGTAGAACGTCCATCTCAATACGCTCGCAGAGTCGAAGACATATCTCTTATATTCAAGAACATACACCATCTTCTCAATTCTCTTCGTCCTCATCAGGTTACAGTTTACTGTACCATACTTTTTCAAGCTTCAAGATTTCTTTTGCAATGTAATTTCTCTTCTCTATTAGGCTAGAGCTACACTTATACATATCCTAGAACTCCAGATAAACAGGCGAAAGCAAGCTGTGGAGGATATTAAGAGGTATGTTCATAGTTTCCCTTAATGTACTTGAAATTTGACATGCTAAGAGTGTTTTGAATGAGAAAATGGTGCTTTGGTCACTAAAATTTAGTAGTTTTGACAAATTTGGTTCTCATTTGTAATGAGATAGTTGGGTGAGACACAAATTTGGTCTTCATGGTTTTGGCAATTATGGTCTCTAAAGTTGTATGGTTGCGGTAATTGTGATCCCAAGGTATGAATGAAGATGGAAAAACTGGTATATATACTTTGTATATTTTTAGCAAATTCAGTTCTCAAAGTTTAGTCGGTATAGCATAATCGGCTCCCAAATTTTCAATTTTAGCAATTGAGACAATTGGCCAAAATCAAATTTTTTGGGATCGATTTTGCCACTTTAGGAATATGATGTGCCAAATGTTGCAAACTTGTAAGAACAAATTTGCCAAAACCGTAAAGATTGAGACTAATTATGTCATTACAAACTATAAGACTCAAATTTGTCAAAATTATGAAAGTTTTGGGAAATACAACATTTTCTCGTATATATAGTCATTAAACTTTAATGTTTCGATAAATTTAATCATTTAAGTTTTGTAACATTTGATAAATAAGATCCTCAAAATATTTTACAGCCTATAAGTACTTATTTTTCCTTCTTCGAAACCAAAATTGTTAAAATCATAAACCATGGAATTGCTTATATGAATTGTTTATTTTTAGAAGGAATGAATAAGCACAAGTATATTTTTTTGTATTTTTACGGGACAAACAGGAGAAGACAGGAGGCACAAAGACTTTTAAAGGAAGCACTCGCAACACTTGAAGGGCAGTAGTATCAAAATCTGAGGGTATAATAGTCATCTCCAGGNAATGGATATTGCCCCACATCGAAGAATGAAAGTAGGATGGATTGATTTATAAAAGGGGATGTGAACCATAGTAAATGACTTGTTCAAATCTTTTACGGTGTGATCTCCTTCCTTTTATACGTTATATCCGAGCACACACTCCACGTAAATTGACCCGACTCTATAAATTTAACAAATTTGCTATCTTTTTTCAGCCTTGCGTTTCGGGTCCTGAACTTTAGTATTCTTATATATTGTAGACTGATGATGTGCTTCCAAGCCTAGAAGAACAAGGAGTCACTCAACTATACCCAAAAGGACCCAATACTGGTAACTTCATTATTGCTTTTACATGTCAATTTTGTTCCTAATTTCATTCTTGTATAGATTTCAAGAAAGAGCTCAAGTCACTTAACAGAGAATTACAACTATATCTGTTAGAGATGGCTGATGTTCTTGTAGAACGTCCATCTCAATACGCTCGCAGAGTCGAAGACATATCTCTTATATTCAAGAACATACACCATCTTCTCAATTCTCTTCGTCCTCATCAGGTTACAGTTTACTGTACCATACTTTTTCAAGCTTCAAGATTTCTTTTGTAATGTAATTTCTCTTCTCTATTAGGCTAGAGCTACACTTATACATATCCTAGAACTCCAGATAAACAGGCGAAAGCAAGCTGTGGAGGATATTAAGAGGTATGTTCATAGTTTCCCTTAATGTACTTGAAAATTGACATGCTAAGAGTGTTTTGAATGAGAAAATGGTGATGTCAGTCCCCAAACTTTCGTAATTTTGACAAATTTGGTTTCCATAGTTTGTAATGACATAGTTGGGTGAGACACAAATTTGGTCTTCATGGTTTTGGCAATTATGGTCCCTAAAGATGATTGCGGTAATTGTGATCTCCAAGGTATGAAGATGAAAAACCGTCACCATACTGTGTATGTTTTTTATAAAATCAGTTCTCAAAGTTTAGCCCGTATGACATAATTGGATATCAAATTTTCAATTTTAGCAATTGAGATAATTGGCCAAAATCAAATTTTTGTAATCAATATTGTCACGTTAGGGATTTGATTTGTCAAATGTTGCACAAAACGTAAGGCATAGACTAATTATGTCATTACAATTTATAAGAATCAAATTTGTCGTGAAAGTTTGGGGACTAAATGCTGCATTTTCTTGATATATGTAGTCTCAAAATTTTAATATTTTGATAAATTTAGTCATTTTGTAATATTTGGTAAATCCTAGTTTGGTTGAAGAACTCAACTGCCAAAATTGTTGAGAATCAATTATATTATATACATTCAAATTTGGGGTTTAATTTTGCCAAAAACCGCAAAGATAGAGACGTTTTTCTCTTTTGTACCTTAGAGATCAATATTTTCAACAAAATCTTAGTTTATATGAATTTTCTATTTTTACGGGACAAACAGGAGAAGACAAGAGGCACAAAGACTTCTAAAGGAAGCACTAGGAACACTTGAAGGGCAGTAATATCAAAATCTCCTGGTTGTATTTAATTTACTATATTTTATGAGTATTATTCGGGCATCAAAATTATCTCCAAATATCTAATTTCCAATATTGGAGACTAATTTTGTTGAATATGAGAAAATTGTGCCCTTAGTTTATAGACTTTGATAATTTTGATAAATTTGATCCCTAAAGTTTTTTTTGTTATTTGTAGTCCTCAATTTTTTACATTTTTTTTCCATTATTCATCCCCAAAGTTTATATAATTTGACAAATTTGATCCCCAGAGTGGTAAAGTAGGTTCTCAAAATTTGATTGTTATAAAACTAGTCTCCATAATTTACACGCGGCGGTAGTATAGGTCTCCAAAGTTTATTGATTTGGCAAATTTAGTCCTCCGATTTAAATAATGTTATTTGACGCATTTAGTATCGTTTGACATTTAATTTGATTTCCATTCGACTTGTTTTAGGTTGAATGATGATGCATTTTATAGGTAGAAAGTAATCGGTAGAATTAGTTAACCGAACGAACCGAGTTATGACCGACAAATAGACTTCATTTGCATTATTTTTAATAAAGAAAATATTAACTTAAATTGATTAATTGAACTAGTTATGAACGAAAAATCGAATATTTTTTTATTTATATAGATCCGAAAAATGATTTATGTTTTACAATATCATAATCGGAAATCGCTATCCGATCCTACAACTCGATATTGGGATGTAACAGACAAATTCGGGTGCCTCCCGATTTCCCACCAATCAATATAAAATCAATGATTATGTTTGATTATCGTTTACTATTTTGAATCGTAATTATTGTAAATTCAAGCTTTAAGGATTAATAAAGTCATTAGGGATTAAATTTGCCAAAATTAGTATACTACGGAGACCAAATACACCATTATTCTAGTTGTGGGATTTCAATTGTCAAAATTGAAAATATTATAGATCAAATTTGACACACACATTAAACATTGATAATCGATTTTGTCAAAATATTGAAAGTATGGAGATTGGTTTTGTCAACTCAAAACTATGACGATTACAATTGCCACAATTAAAAAACTTTGAGACCAAATTTGTCAAAACTATAAAACTGTGGAGATTAAATATACGCGATGCCTTATCCAAATATTATCAAATAAACGAAATTTGGAAATAATTTTTGCCTGTCTCCCTAATTTAATGGAAATAATTTATTATCCCATTTTTTTGGGTAATTAAATTATTATTTTAAATTAGTATTATTTGCAGGCTCAAATTCCAGTTAGGCGGGAGAATTTAAAAAAATGACGTTGGATTCAATTAGGGCGCCAATTTATGCAATCACGATCCTGATTTCCGCAGTTTTGGTTCTGTTCGTGTATTTTGTTCTCTCTTTGTACAAGGAAGAGTCGAAGATGTTCTACTCGCACACTTTCTTGGCAAGGAAGGGCCCTTTGGGCACTGTTTGGTGCGCTGCCCATGTGCAAAAAAGGCTAAGGAAATCTCATTACCTCTCCACCAATGTAGCCTCCATTATCGGTAAATTTTTATGTCGTTCTTTTAAAATTTGATATTTGACCCAATGTGGAGTATTTCTTATCATCGGGTTTAAGAAAAAATGATCTTGCACTGGTTGACGCTTCCTGGAGATGATTCATATGTAATTTCTTGATTACTTTTGCCTGTGTATTGAAAAATGCAAATTTCTTTCGTAATAAAGATCTAAAAATGTGAAGTTACATTCATGAATAATGCTTTTGTGTGTTTTCCCTTTGAATTAATGCAGAAGATCACATAATTTATCCAGCCGTGCCTCTTGCACTAAGAATGTCTGGACATCTACTTCTCGGAGTTGTGCGGATATACTCTAAACAAGTCGAATATCTCTACGAAGATTACAACTTCATACAAGTTACTATAAACAGGGTTCTTCAATCTAAAACTACCAAGCTTCCCGATTCGCCTGTTTGTACAGTCAATTTGCCGGAAAAATTCCGACTCGACTCTGTAGAATTGGAGAAAAGTTCTGATAATTTGTATGATTTTTTATACTGAAATTTTGATATCCTTTTTGAACACTGTGTGCTTAATGATTTCATTGCTTTTTTAGGCTTAATTCTCATACTAAGAGCTGGGAAGATATTACACTAACAGGTCTTGTAGCAGCACTATTAACTCATCATTCATTTTTTTCAAATTGAAGCGTCCTAATGTATTTTTGATTTCGTAGATCGCATGCAAACCGAGAATGATTCATATGTAGTACGCGAAGTTTTGTTGGTATGCAAGTAGCTTATACGTAAACTTTTACAAGCTTAATTTTCAGCTATTATTTAAAAACAATGCTCTTTTGTAGCCTGATCCAGGAGCTTCTTTATTAGAACAACAAAGTTTAGGATCAGAGGCTGTGCCAATGGAAGAAGAGTATGCAATCTATTACACCATTCTTTGCATTTGTTTCTTATTTATGGAATCGATTTTTCAGTGCCCCTGCTCGATATATAGATGAAAGTAGTGTTTATGAGGTTCCTCATTTGGAACAACAACTAAGTATTGAAAGAATGAGGGCTGCTGGAGATGATTTTCGGTTAAATATTTCACCGATATTGNTCAGTCCCCAAAGTTGCGTATTTTCGCAAAATACATCCCCAAAGTTTGCGAATTGTGGCAAATTAGGTCACCGGACGAAAATTAATTTGGGGACCAAAATTGCCAAAATTCGCAAACTTTGGGGACGTATTTTGCGAAAATACGCAACTTTGGTGACCAAAATTGCCAAATCATCAAAACTTTGGGGACTGTTTTTGCCACTGAAACTTTGGGGACCAAAATTGCCAAATTATCTAAACTTTGGGGACCCAAGTCGCCTTTTTCTCTTATAATTTATTTAGTATAAGTAATGGTAATTTCTTAAATCATTATGGTGTTATAATTGATTTTAGTATTGAAATTGTGATTTTTTACGATGAACATATCGTAATTTATTTTTGTGTGTATTAAAAAAATAGAGATTTAGTGATCCAAGTAAACTCCAATGCTATTTTTATTTAAGCATCAATATATTTTGTATTGTTTTAAATTTTCAGTATATTGGAAACTTAGAGCATATTGGTATGGTCGGTGTTTAAACAAAATATTAGTCGGTGCGGGTTTTAAGCAGCTTGGATCAAATATAACTTGTTTGATTTAAAAAAAAGAAATATGAATTTTGTATTTTTATTTTTTCGAAGTAAGAACAAGAATAAATTAAAAAAAATATTCATTTTTTATAAGTTAATAATTTATTTTATTTTATTATATTAGTATAGATCTAATAAAAATTTGATATATTGATGTAGTGAGCCATCTTATATATGTATGGATATCGATTTTTAAACATTGATATTTGAGAAAAACGGGAAGCCCAAAGAATGTTTTTGAGGCCCAATATTGATGAAGTACAATTATTCGTAAGACCAATTTATTCACGTTTCTACGATTAGGGTTTATTTCATCTCGCAATCTTCGTTCTTCAATTTTCATCGGAATCCAGAATTCCGGGGTTTCTTTATTGTTGTGGCTTGCAGATTCGGATGGCTGGTGGCAATTTCATTCACCGAGTAATGTACTACGTAGCGAACGAGCTCATCGTTAATGGACTTGCCAACAAGTAAATGATTTTGCTTTTTCTACAGTTTTTGAGAATATTTGTATTACAAATTCAATCTGATGTCCCTTGGGGATATGTTTTTTCGCTGATGATGAATTCCGTAATCTTGTAATGATGGCGGAGATGATACGCATCTTTTATCAATATTTTATCGGTCTGAGGCGAATTTTAAGTGTTTTTTTTTGTGTATAAGCAATCGTTTTGTTTGGGTGAGCCGTAATATTTATTCAGTTCATCGTATGTGTTGCTTTCTCTGCTTCGTTTTTTGGATTGGATTTTTTTCTGTTGGAAATTTAACGTTTTCAAAAAAATTGGTCCTAGTCCAAGATTTCAGATGTTTGCTGTGAGGACTTCAAAGAAGATTGAGGAACTTTCTCATATGGGTATCTACCATCAATTTAACCTTTGTTTCTAGTACTGTTTTCGCTGGATTACTTTGTTTTTATGCAGCTGCTGAGAAGAAGAAAGCAATTTCTGAACAGGTAAAGGATGTTTCTAAGAATTTTGAGGTGAGTTATTATTTAATTCTGATATACCCTCAGTTTTTTTTGTTTTTTTTTCAAATTAAACCCATAAAGTATGTTCAAGAAAGGCTTCAAATTGAACCCAAAGTATTTAATTTTGTTTTGTTTTGTTTTGTTTTCCTTAAAAGAAACTATTCCATTAGAATATTCCCTTAAGTTCACTCCTTCATTTTTGCAGTCATTCAAGAACCAGTAACGTACTGCGATGCTGTCCTACTTTCTGTATGTACAGCGTTTATTAGTTCTTCATGTTACTTAAAATAAGGCTCTAGGTTTAGTTTCTTGATGATATACTTGTTATATACCAGTTCATTTAGATTTCAATATTTTTTAGATCAATCGTAACTCACCTATAGTTTAACACTATTACTGCATTTCATGCTGCTGAATCAAGAGCATTGCATTTGCACAATACATACGGTTAATCATTGATTCAATGCCTGCCCTTACATGATTAAAACCGTAAATATTGGATCGAGCATGCTGTTTTAGTTGGTAATAAGGCTTGTTGCTTGTTATGCTTCTATATTTTTCATTAACTCTGAAAACATTGTTAATGATGATTCACATGCTGCTGAATCAAGAACATTGCATTTGCACGCTAGGAAAATACATATGGTTAATCATATAGTTCAATGCTTACTATTCCATGATTAATTATGACTGGAGCATGCAGTTTTAGTTCATAATAAGGTTTGTTGCTCGTTATGCTTCTATATTTTTAACTCCGAAAACATTGTTAATGATGATTCGTAAAACTTCGGAGATTGAGACGTGGCATGATTCTTTTTTTCGATGAATTTAGTTTATGTACTATATGAAGAAAAATGTTCTAATCTAAGAACATGATTCCTACTTGATCTTCGCATTAGTATTTGGTTCTATGGCATCGTATTATCTTACACTTTTCAATTATATATAAAAGAATATGTAATCCTCGTATACCGAAAATTTAAAACATTGATTCTATTATGTTTCTACTTTTTTGAGCAACTTTTTTGCCTTTCCCTGTATATTTGAAACTATGGGCATATCGGTATTGACTAGAATTTAAACAAAATATTCGTTAATTGTTTAACTGATGTTTTTTTATTCTTATTTAATGAGAAAATTGCATAAATAACACCCAATTTACGAGCTGTGTAAATGTCATGCCCTCCAACTTATAAAATTGTAGGAATAACACTTCATGTTATCAAAAGCGTTTGTTTTTTATCCATGGTATTTAACACATGATTTTCTGTTAAGTTTGCAAACATTTTTCGTTGAAATTATTCCTTCTCAATGTTCACAAATTATGCAAATAGGACTTTTATACGAAAAATCATACAAAATTGATATTTCAAATTCAAGAAATGTGCATCCATACATAAAACAATAACAATGTCGTAGAGGAGCAATATTAAATGATATTGTTTACTTGAGATATCGTACATGATTTTAATTAAAGTTTGAGGGTCATATATGTATATTTTTGTTAACTTGAGATGTCATATTTGCAATTTCGTAACTTGGAGGGCTGGTCCTTTATACCCTCCGAAAATTGGAGGGTCACCAGTAAACATCACCCTTATTTAACAATGTAAATTGAGAATAAATTAAAAATTATTTTTTCTAGGTTAATAGTTTAAGGTATATAAGTGTTTTTTGACAATGATATTAACTTCTCATATATTTCTTTAGCTAGGGATGAACGTTCGGTATCAAATACCAAACTAAATTAAATATTGAAATACCGATTACCAAATTATGAACAAAATTGAATATCGATTACAATCCAATATTTTTTTGGTACTGAACCGAAATATTGAAATAATTTCGGTATTTCGTGATTGGTACTAAAATACCAAAGTTAAATCACCTAAAAAAATAATCAAGAATATCTCATGGATGTCTAAAATAAAATACATAAAAAAATATTTTAAAAAGACAATGATTAAATACTGATTACATTATTGTATATATATAATAAAACAATCTTCAATTCTTCAAGTTTATACTCCAATAGCATATTCAAAATAAATTGGGGAGATTGACATAACAATAATATTATGAGTCATTTGAATAAGTATCTGAAATCTCATACTAATGACTTCTCAATATGTCAAGATATCAAAATTCGATATTAATAATGGAATGAATTATGACTCAATTAAAAATTTTAAAATATATAAATATTATATAAATTAATTTGGTAATTCGGTATATACCAAATTTTTATTTTTTTTACTGAATATCAAATCAAATTTCATAATTTCATAAAAATAAATATCAAATTGAATACCAAATATCGAAATAAAAAAATTTCGGTATGGTATTCGATATTCTAAAATTTTTGTTCACCCCTATCTTTATGAAGCTTCATTTACTATTTAGTGGAATGTCTTCATATTGTCCTTTCCTAATTTTTTATTCTCAAATCATTAATGGAATGTTTGATTTAGTTTTTAAAAATCATGGTAGATGTGATGATTGTAATATGCAATGAGATTATTGTGATAATTATGATCCTTATCGAACTAAAATTTGTTGTTATCTTTCTATTAATGTATCTATTATAATTAATACAACTCAAATAAATAATAATCCTTTTGTTATATCAAATGCTTTTTTATATATATTAAATTTTTAATCACAAAACATATAAAATACAGTGACAAATGATTGATCAAAGAAATGACCGGGAATTTAGAAGAATTAATCGTGAGTTTATGAAAATAACTTTAATTGAATCTGAGTTTTAGGGGTTTAGTGTCTAAAAGAATATGATTAGGTTAGAATGATAATATTGACATTACAATAAGTTTGTTTGGTACTGCAATCAAAACAGTGGTGATGTATACAAATCGTGATTTTTTAATGTATATAAAACACAAGTTTAATTGTGATGTAATAATCGTTAAAAAATCACGATATCATCATAGCTGTTAAAATTAGTTGTGGTCTTATCGTGATTTTGGAAAATGCTCATTTACCGTTACTTCTATTAATTATAATATAATTATATTTATTATTATTATTATATATATATATAGGTATATTAGTATTTTTAAATAAATCACGATCATAATATAACAATTTTACCAAACATACTTAAAAATTCAAGATCATCGTATCTTAACACACCTCACTACATCTTATCACACCTCCATACATCTCAATTTCAAAAAGTTGAACCAAATAAACCCAATAACTATAGTGTATTGGCAATACGTGATAACATAAGTTGTATGATCGTCAAAAATCCAAATAAAATCACCTGAGATCACTTGATTGTTTGATAAAGAATAAAATTATAGTCACCTCAATACCAAAGAAATTGAATATATATATATATGTCAATGGTGGGTTGTTAAAGTGCAAATAATTCGTGAACATATATAGTTCGTCTTGTTTATGTTTATATTTATTAATTCAAATTAAATTATGAACATTATTCGATTAGCAAAATGTGCTCAAATTAACCCTAAACATAAACATATGTTGTGAAAATTCGAATTTTATTCTAATTTTAGAACACAATACTAATCCCAACATGGAAATTAACAAAATTTTAGAAAGCTTATCGAAAATAAATCGATAGCTGGCGAAACAAGAAGAGAAAAAAGAGAATCAAAAGAGGATCATTTTCTTTGCCTCCCAATTGTCCTTTTTATACTTCTACTGTGCTGCGTGAACAGTAGGGTGTCGTTTTGTGCTTGTCTCCTACGGCTAGGTCGACTCATGTCAGGCGGGACAGCCGCCGGACATGACTTCATAGGACTGCACGACGCTAGGCCTTTTGGCACTACTAGCTGGTTATCTCCAGACCAAAAGAAGACTCATATGACTCCGTCGGACTTGCCTCTAACATGATTGTTAGAGGTTGTTGTCGCATATTGAGGAATGTGGATGACCCGAAGCATAGCCTGTGAGATGTGGACCGATCGGTCATGATGAGGGGGAGAAAGCATGACTCTATCGATCGGAACCGATCGATAAGAACGAGCATCCGGGCCCGACTGCTTGGCTGAGCCGTCAATTCACATGAGCTGGATCTGAGCCTCCAAGTTTGGTTTATGTCACTTAGGCTGGCCTGGCTAAGCTTGACCTTGATCAGGTTCGGGGTACCAAGTTCCGAGGGTCTCATCAATGAATAATGTTGGAATATTTTTTTCCTTTCATATATAATATGAATAAATAAAAACAAGTCAAACTCGACTCCAATTTAATAATAATAGCCATGGCTCAAATGCCCAATGATGTTGATTGACTTATTGTCAATGGATGTAGGCGTTACAATTTATGAAAAACATAATAGCTAATAGATTTATTTATAAATAAATAACGACATGGTGAATCATGAGAGTCTTGTCACTATCATTCATTGATTACAATATATTAAAGCCTAAGTTGTTCGATAATTGCGAAGCTTAATGTCATTATTAAATTAATCATAATTAACCACTTTATTAATTTGTTTGGTTTTTTTAATTATTTATAAATAATTACTCTCCACATATAAAAAATATGTTTTCAAAAAGTATAAACAAAACCTAATTTAGGATCTTTTTTGGTGTCACCCACAATGGGGCGGTTCCCGATTTAGATCAATGTTCTTAAATACAGATCGTTCTTTGAACCATAATTTTTACATGATCATCAAATCGTAGTCGAATTGCTATTGCAATTTGATGTTTTCACATGGATCCAGAAATTCGTTTTGATACAATTGATATATCGGTCAATACCAAATTATTGGGTTTGTTTGGTACCCCGATTAAAACAGCGGTGAGGTGCGGTGAGATGTTGAAATCGTGATTTTTTTAATGCACACAAAACATAAGGTTAATTGCGATGTGATAATCGTTAAAAAATCACGATATCATCACAGCTGTTAAAACCAACTGTGACCTCATCGTGATTTTGGAAAAGACTCATTTACCCTTACTTATATTAATTATAATATAATTATATTTATTATTTTATATATATAAGGGTATATNTTGAAATAGTCATTATTTAAATTTGTTTTTATTTATATATATTAATATAATTCGTTAATGTTTAAAAAATTAGTTGTATATCAGTATTATTGGAATATAATATAGTTTATACCAATTATTTCGAAATTTTACAGATTTTAAACATTAAATATCATATATATTTGTGGTAGTAATTTATTATTTTGTATAATATAATTAGATAAACATAATTTTATTTATTATTAATTATAAACCATGTTAACAACAAATGTCTTTTTTAAATTTTATATTTTAATTAAAAAAATAATTGATATTAACGAATTGGACTCTTTAACAAATCTGAGTCCCCGAAT
This sequence comes from Utricularia reniformis, assembly GCA_009725065.1. Taxonomy (NCBI): domain Eukaryota; kingdom Viridiplantae; phylum Streptophyta; class Magnoliopsida; order Lamiales; family Lentibulariaceae; genus Utricularia; species Utricularia reniformis. The sequence continues at coordinate 391,159 of RWGZ01000946.1, forward strand.
CCCCGTGGCGCCGTGGCGGTGTCCGTTTAACATAGGTTTTCAAAAAGTATAAACAAAACCTAATTTAGGATCTTTTTTGGTGTCACCCACAATGGGACGGTTCCCGATTTAGATCAGCGTTCTTAAATACAGATCGTTCTTTGAACCATAATTTTTACATGATCATCAAATCGTAGTCGAATTGCTATTGCAATTTGATGTTTTCATATGGATCCAGAAATTCGTTTTGATACAATTAATATATCGGTCAATACCAAATTATTATTTTTTTAGAGATTGAACAGAGAAACATGTGATCCTACATATAACCCTGTATCGAGTTATATAGAACAAAATACGATTGTTGCAATATTATTATTAATATATAAATAAATTTTTATTTTTTTTAAAAATAATCAATGTGTCCATACACTCGTGATCAGTTGATTGGTCGATAGATGAATTTGATTAATATTCGAACACAATTTTATTATTATTTCTCAAACTTGAAACCACCCATATTCGATATTGATCCGATGAATCTATAGTTGATTCAAGTCTCATTTCAAGATTTAATAAATCAAACTCGAATATTTTATATATTAAATATATATAATTCACTCGTAAATGAATCAATGTTTTCATACCGGACGGTATATCATTCGGTACGTCAAATTTCGCTCGATATTGGTAATTTTTTTCGTATCGTTCGTTACCGGATATTAGGGTCAATTTCTGGATTTTTTCGGGTCTGACCCTAAAAATTAATTAAATATTAATTTTTTTAAAAGTAAAATAAAATAAATTTTGATACCGACCGATCGTATCGCTGATATCAATATGGATCGATATGAAATCATTGAAATGAACTCCTTTGCACTGACCAAATATTATATATATTAAATTAAATGTGAAAAAATAATAATGAGAATAAGCGAGCGAATATTTATATTATCCATTAAGTATCTAAAATCTTATCTCTCTCACTATATATACATACACACGCAGACCTTAATGTTCACTGGGGTTTATCCTTCGCCGCTATTTCTTTTACCAACCCACGATTTTCCTCACTTTTTCCTATATTCCCTTCTTTTTTACCTATGGATGTTTATCATCTTCATCTGGCAATGGCCGCCTTGTTTGGAGCATCTTTTGTTGCTGTTTCTGCGTATTATATGAACAAAACGACCCTAAACAAGTTATCACAGTTAGCTAAGGTGATCGAGAAGGATAGGAATGGGGAATTTAAGGCGTCTGATGAGTCTGCAGAGTCAGGGGAACAATTTAAGAAGTATACCTCGCGTAGGAGGAGTAAAGCGAACGGTAGGAATTATCGTCGGATTTCGGCTTCGATGACTGATGTAACTAAGGTTTCTGGAGGCGGTGGGGGTTGTGGATTTGAAGAGGGTGATGGAAAGAAGAACGGTCCTTTGCATGTTGATTCTATTCCGCTTGGGTTACCTAGGCTTCATACACTTCCTGAAGGTATCAAGATTCTGAAAACTACCCTGTTATTGAATTTAGTCTTTAAAAAGTAGGTCTTGAGGAAAAAAATGGATCTTTTTCTGTTTTTAAACTCTTTTTTTGTTGTGTTTTACATCCTTGAAGGTAAATGTATTTTGAAGTTAGTGTTTTTAGTGTCAGCATATATTTACTTTATTATCTTGTTAGAATGACGTCAATTGTATCTCTGTTCAGCATTTGTATCCTGTTTTATTGCAGGGAAATCTAGTAATGTTAGTTCAACAACCAGGGCTGGACATCTTATCCGGCCTACTTCTCCTAAATCCCCTGTTGCGAGCGCTAGTGCCTTTGAAAGTGTAGAAGATTCTGATGACGAGGATATTGGTACCGATAATTCCAAGCTCGACTCTACTTATCTTCACACGAATGGAAATTTGGTACGGTTAAGGATTTTACTTTGTATTTTCTGTGTTCATGTGTCAAATCTTGCTGCCGGATCCACATGGATGTAATTCAGCTTCTTTGAAAAAATTTCCTTCAATTTTGTTTGGTTCACTGTTTCAGGAGAGTGTCCCTGATCTCATGAACGCAACTGCTGAACAATTGGCTGTGACAGCCTCTAGCATGATACGTTCACATAGCATGTCTGGTGATCTGCATGGTGTTCCACCCGATCCTGTTGCTGCTGACATTTTAAGAAAAGAACCTGAGCAAGAAACCTTTGTGCGATTGAGAATTTCCCCTTCCGGTATTCCTCTTTGCCAGTATCTCTGAATTTTATCATTTTATTTGTTTTTATACCATTGTCTGGGTGGTCATATGATGAAATACATAAATAATTGTCATTATTTTCCGAAACTTGTTTGTTTAAAAATCTGGTTTAAAATCAGTCGTTAATGTGAGTGTAACTTCCATTTTTTTCTGTGGCTACTTGTATTTTATTAGATACACCATCTTCTGATGAAGTTGAAGTTTACCGTACACTTCAAGATTGCCTTGAAATGAGAAAATGTTATGTTTTTAGAGAAGTTACTTCTCCGTGGGAAAAAGAAATTATAACTGATCCTAGTACGCCCAAGCCAATTCAGAATCCATTTGATTATACTTCTGAGGGAAAATCAAATGTAAGTTCGATATTTAGATAAATTTATTTTTTCTTCATTTGATGTGTATCTTCATTTCTGCAGCATCATTTTCAAATGGAAGATGGAGTTGTTCATGTGTACGCAGATAGAGATTGTAAGATGTTAAAACAGTGTATTGTATACTCCAAACGTAATTTTCTCATCATTTTGATTGTGATTTCTTTTCATTCCAGCAAAGGAGAAACTTTTTCCTGTGGCAGATGCTACAACATTTTTCACTGATCTCCATCACATTCTTAAGATCATAGCAGCGGGTAATATCCGAACTTTATGCCACCATAGGCTAGTTCTTCTTGAACAGGTCGGTGAACCCGTTTAATCTTACATTCCGAATGAGATGTTTTTGCAAAGTGTAAACTCATTATATTGCTTAATGTGTTACAGAAGTTTAACCTTCATTTAATGCTTAATGCCGAAAGGGAGTTCCTTGCGCAAAAAACTGCTCCTCATCGAGATTTCTACAATGTAAGGAAGGTTGACACTCATGTACATCATTCAGCTTGCATGAACCAGAAACATCTCTTGAGGTTTATAAAGTCAAAATTGAGAAAGGAACCAGATGAGGTGATGCTGTTATCATTACTAATCTTCACCTACTCCACCGTGCATTCTCTTATCATCGGCCTCTTTCTTTCATCCAACAGGTTGTTATTTTCAGAGATGGGACCTATCTTACACTTAAAGAGGTTTTCGAGAGCTTGGATTTGACCGGGTAAGGATTCTGAAGGGATTTTTTCTGTTCTTTGAGGGTTTCCACATAAAATTCATGTGTCATTTGTTTTATCTTTCGGTATAAGTTGTTTCCACAGCAACAAAAAATTAAAATCGGATATCTAATCGATAATTTGATTAGAATTCGGTGACTACTGGTACCCCGTAAAAAGGAACCATAACAGATTCTTCTGCAACTAATTGGGCATATGAGATAATAGTGTACTTCTTATCTTGCATTTACATATGTTGCTTTGCTTCTTATTTGGAGCTGACGAAAGAATTCAACTAAATATTTGCAGATATGATTTAAATGTTGATCTCTTAGACGTGCATGCCGACAAAAGCACTTTCCATCGGTTCGACAAATTTAACTTAAAGTACAATCCGTGTGGTCAGAGTAGACTAAGAGAGATATTTCTGAAGCAGGACAATCTCATACAGGGTACATATTTTTCATTATGCTTTTATCGTAATTATACTCGAAGAGAATTGTGTCACGTGATGTTTTTCTATTGTTTTCAATGGTTTCGCATGTTGATTCCAGTAGTTTGAAATATCCACTCAGCTATTTACGGTGTTTTTGGCAGGTCGTTTTCTTGCTGAATTAACTAAGCAAGTATTTACAGATCTCAGTGCAAGCAAATATCAAGTAGGTTTTAAATAACTTTAATTTCTGAGTTATTTTCTTTATAATGGTTGAAGCTGAATTTATTTCTTATGTATTTTTATGATAGAAAGTTCTTGTTGCCATGATGACATTGAATCATAAAGTAGCATCTCTATAATTAATATACGTAAAATTTGTGTATTTGCTAACTTTCTTAGTTTTAAGATTGTTCTTGCATGCAATTTATTCTTTGTATATATCATGAGGATATATACAGCTCTTTCAAAAGACATTTTTACTTATAATTTCTGAATCTAGTCTAATTGGCACTTCGTTGCAGATGGCTGAATATCGATTGTCCATTTACGGTAGAAAGATGAGTGAGTGGGATCAACTCGCAAGTTGGATTGTCAATAATGATTTGTATAGTGAAAATGTTGTATGGCTAATTCAGGTAAACCATCCATTTTATAACGTGTTCGTTCTTTTTGCGATCATTATTTGTCCCGAAGTTACGAATTTCGGAAAATTAATACTTCTGCTTCTTTATCGAAATTCCGATTTTTTTTCTGCAGCTTCCAAGACTATATAATATTTACAAGGAGATGGGTATTGTCGTATCATTCCAAAACATCCTCGATAATATCTTTCTGCCTTTATTCGAAGTTACCGTTGATCCAGATTCCCATCCACAATTGCATCTTTTCTTGAAGCAGGTTAGTAATACTTGACATTATTCAATGGTTTTTAGCTTAAACAACCTCTGCCTTGTTAACAGGTCGTTGGACTAGATCTAGTCGATGATGAAAGCAAACCCGAAAGAAGGCCTACAAAACACATGCCTACACCATCCGAATGGACAAATATCTTTAATCCCGCCTTTTCGTATTATACGTATTACTGCTACGCCAATCTCTACACTTTAAACAAGGTAAACAAGTTTATATTCGAAAACATGGGATTTTACGTTTCAGATCATTAGTAACTTGAAGTTTTATTCGTCTATTTTCAGCTTCGTGAGTTAAAAGGCATGACAGTTATTAAGTTTCGACCCCATTCGGGAGAGGTTGAATTTTAAATCATGTGCCGTGTTTTTGCTCTTCCGTAGCTATGCAAATTGTTATACTATTATTGTGTGTTCAGGCAGGTGACGTAGATCATCTCGCCGCAACATTTCTCACATCTCATAATATCGCACATGGAATCAATCTACGAAAATCTCCAGTTCTTCAATATCTATACTATCTAGCACAGGCAAGTTACATTACAAGTTAATATTCATTTGTTGTTGTTGATAATCTCTAAACTACTAGCTTTTTTGTACTCAGATCGGTCTCGCTATGTCGCCTTTGAGCAACAACTCTCTTTTTCTAGACTACCATCGCAATCCATTTCCCATCTTCTTTCTTCGAGGTCTCAACGTCTCGTTATCAACCGATGATCCGCTACAGATTCACTTAACTAAAGAGCCCCTTGTCGAAGAATACAGCATAGCTGCCTCGGTTCGTATCTTTCTATTCGTAGTCGAACAACATTATTATATAAAAATCCCTTTCGTTTACAGGTATGGAAGTTGAGTTCTTGTGATCTTTGTGAAATAGCCCGGAACTCGGTCTTGCAATCGGGTTTTTCACATGCTTTAAAGGTACTTCCAAAGTTTATTCAATGTTTTCATACATGTCCAGACAGAAGTACCGGACGGACCCGAAAAAACCCAGAAACCCAGAAAACGACCCTAATACATGATACAGGGAGTACCAAAGCAAATAACGGTACTGCTGATAGGAAAACATTGAGTTTAATACATTATGTTATATCTCGTTCGTAGTCTCATTGGATCGGTAAAGAGTACTTTAAACGAGGACCCGACGGAAACAATATTCACCGAACAAATGTTCCTCATATACGAATCGAATTCCGTGATACGGTACAAATGTTTATTTCGATGTGTTCTTTGCAAGCTTGAAGCTAATTCCTTTCAAATTTGTTTAGATATGGAGAGAAGAAATGCAACAAGTTTACCTCGGGAAGGCGAAGTTTCCGACGTACATCGATCCGTAATACATTTTGCTGATGAACTCCGAGAGGTAACGAAAGATTCGACCCCATTAATGAAGAATAATTTCTCACTGGTGTGTCATTTGTCAGGTTTGTTCGATCAACGTATTTCTCGATTCTGTATTCGGAGGCGAATCAGCTACCGGTGTAACGATAAGGAATTATACAGAACCAACACAGAGACAGGTAAAATATATAAGTAAAGCTTGCTGCATTGCATTTATGAGTTTGATTATATAGTTAAAACTATACACTTTTTCAGATTATGTCTTAATTTTGAATACTAAGTTAATTTGATTCATAAACTTTGCAAAGACAATGATTCAAACCTGTTTATATCATTGTTTTTTATATTATTATATTAAAAATATTGAAAAAATCTAAATCATTGAATAAATGTGTGTAAAGTAGCAAAAACAAATGAGGGGTGTTGGCAGTGGTTCCCGAATTTTAAAATAGCGTAAAATTGTTGTTCAAAAATTGTAAATTGTATGTAAAAGGTTATAAAGTTGATACAATGAGTTTGTTTGGTTTAGCTTTTTAAAATTGCGGTGTGATAAAATGTGGTGAGATATGATGATCGTGATATATGTAAAAACGTACTAATATACTCTTATATATATAAAATAATAAATATAATTATATTATAATTAATAGAAGTAAGGGTAAATGAGTCTTTTTTAAAATCACGATGAGGTCACATCTGGTTTTAACAGTTGTGATGATATCGTGATTTTTTAACGATTATCACATCGCAATTAACCTCATGTTTTGTGCGTATTAAAAAAATCACGATTTCAACATCTCACCAAAGCTCACCGTTGTTTTAATCGAGATACCAAATAAACCCAATATGTGTTGTTAATATCCAATTTTTAAAGTTATAAATAATATGTTCTTAAAATTTAAGAATTACTGATATTTTAAATGTATTCATTATTAATAACTTTAAAAAATTGATATTTTAAATATATTCATTATTTGAATTTGAAATCTTAACCTTATAAATATATAATTATCTCTATAATATTTTGAAAATTTTAAAATAATATATAAATCTTTGAAAACCACTTACTATTAAATGACGAAAATCATTATTATTTATTTGAATATCATTTAATTTCTTAATTTTTCAAAAAAGAATATATAATCCAATCCATGATACAATTTATTTAACAAAGAATCACATACATTCCATGAGTTGTTATAACTTATACATCTATAGCTATTTCTCCTCTATTATTATTTTGCATCCCTCTTCGATCCATTTCTTGAATATGAGAAACATGTCTTGTTTGATCAAACCTCTCGCCATCGCCCCAAAGCGCATAAGCTTCTTCTCCGTGAACCGCATCGTCTCCGATCATCAATTGCTCCTCCGGCATTCTCAACGGTATAAAAACCCTTATAACTAATAGAATCACCGTTGTTGCAATGAAGTTCACTACGATAACAAACATCGCAGCAACTAACTGCTTCACGAATTGGAATCCATTGCCGTAAAACGCACCCCACGTTCCAGCAACAGGTAACATCATTCGACATAAACTCGGATGTGCTAATAACCCCGTTAGTAATCCTCCGAGAAAACCCGCCTCCCCGTGTGTATAGAATACCGCTAATGTGTCATCGACCTACAATAGCATAAAACGATCCATTTGAATCAAACTCGAACTCAAATAGGGGTGGGTACGGGTACGATCCAACAGATTATGGGTCAATGTTGAACCATCAACCCGTACGGATTGAAAATTTTTCTTGATCCATCAAAAGGGTTGAAAATACAACTCAACCCATCAACGGCTTAATATAACCTAAATCCTAAACTAAAAACCTTCAATTTAACCCTAAAATAAAAAAATGGTCCACTTCAACCCGCCACCCCGTACGGGTGAACGTGTTGAATATCATGGTCCAACCCGTACACTAATATTTTATATTATGGTTGATATAGCTTAAACCCTAAACTCGAAGTTTTGGTTTGATTTCGTACCTTTTGTAACAAAGTGGACTTCTTATGAAGGATCATCATTGAGTACCAAGGAATACTACCCGAAAGAACACCATAAACTATAGCAGCCCAAGAAGGAACAACTCCTGAGAATACAAAAAAATTTCGTTATTTTTTATATCGAAAATTTTGATCGAAAAGATGGGTTTACCTGCACCGGGAGTAATGCAAACAAGGCCGGTAATCATTCCTTGAACGGCTCCGATTACGGACGGTTTACCGAAGTAAATAACGTCGAGTGAAGTCCAAACAAGAAGACTTGTTGCTGCTGATATATTTGTGTTTAAAATTGCTAATGAAGATATAATATTTGCAGCATAAGGAGCACCTCCATTGAAACCTGACCATCCCATCCATAAAAGACCTGATCCAGCAAGCATTAATAGTATATTGTTTGGAACATATCTTTCCCTATCTGATTTTAGTCTTGGACCAACCTGTTTTCATTACAAAACGCATAAAAACGAGTTGGTTTCGATTCGAAAAACAATGATTTATTTGTGTTTTTGATACACAAATATATGTAATTATAATACTATTGAGAAAATTGTATTTTTGGTTTTTAAAGTTTATAATTATGACAAATTTAGCCCTCAAACATTAATTTGGTATATACAGTCTCTGAACTTTGATCGTTTTGGTAAAATAGAAAAATCTACGATCAAGCTAGTTTGCGCACATATTTGTTTTCAAAAATTTGGAAACTAAATTCCAATGTGATAAAAATAGTTCTCAAAATTGAAGTACTACATATGCCAAATTTACGAAGTATCAGTACTAGTTTCGGGCAAAAAACTTGGGTTCCGACCCGTAAATATGGTTTCGAGGGATACCGATCAAAATAACCGATGCATCCCGGTTTTGACTTATTGACCGATATGAAAATATAATAAAAAATCAAAGTTTGAGAACTAATTTTGCCTTAAAAAAATTCTGATGACTAGATTTGCAAAAATTAAGAAATATTTGAGACCAAGTTTGTTTTAATTACAAAACACACAAAATGAGTTGATTTCGATGCGAAAAGGATGAGTTTATTTGTGTTTTTATACACAAATATAAATAATTACAATACCACTAGACTCATATATTTCCCTAAACTCTAAACCTTAAACATGTATTATTTACAATACACACAAATGAGTTGCATTCGATCTGAAAACGCCGAATTTCGTCGTGTTTTTGATACATAAGCATACGTAATTCTAATACCACTAGAGACTATCACTTCTTTACTTAATATTAGCAAGTGTGAATGTAGAAGTCTTCGTTAGATGTGGAATTTGTCTATAATTAATTTCTTTCAAATTAGGTACATAAAAGTAAAAATAGGACAATTATTAGGACTCCTTTAGACTTTATGATATCTTTCTAAATTTCTACCTATTTGCATTGAAATATATGTAATAAGACACACTCGAAACTAAATAAAACAACGTAAGCTACACGACCACATTCAGGTTCGAAACCAAGGAAATCATACCGATTAATATATGTTGTGATTAGGGGTGTTCACTATTCAGTAAAAACTGAATACCGAACCGTTTACCGATTTTTTTACTGAACCGATACCGAATTATAAAATTCGGTATTTCAGTATATACCAAAACCGAACTGAAACGAAACAATTCGGTATTTACCCAACCGACAAAATTCGGTTCGGTATTCGGTAGATAATTTTTGACTTATTTGGTAATTGAAATTCGATTTGATATTTACCCAATGAACACTCCTAGTTGTGATCAATATGTGTTATTGAAGTGGGTTTTGGGGTGAATATTTAAAAACAACTCAAATATTATATATAATTTAATAAAAAATATTATGATATATCATTAATTTAATAAAAAATATTATGATATATCATTCCGGATATCGAAGAGGTTCAAGGTTTAAAAGTTTAACAGAAAATTGAACCACATATATAATATAAATTTATATATTTTTAATTTTAAAATAAAAAGTTAAAATTGATCGAATTGAAAGATTTTTTAGCGGTTCAACCCGGGTTCAAGGGTCGAATTTGCTCGTTCGGGTTAAGTGTTTTTGAATCATATCATATATTTGGATGGTTGACGGTTGAGCTGGTCGAACCAACCGGTCTGGTTTTTACTTCGTTTAATAAACCTTTCATATTGATAATAATATGTGTTCATATAGGGTGGTATAAATGTGGAATACCGACTAGTACATCAAATCTAGACAATATCGGTATTTTTCAGTTACAGTTATAGGGTCGAATTCCGGGTTTTTCAGTCCAACCTTAAAATAATAAGGTAAGTTAAATATCGGACTATACCGATATTTTTTTCGTTACCAAATTTTAGATTGGATTGTGGGTTTTTCAGGATGAATCGTAAAAAATAATTATTTATTATAATTTTAATTTTTTAATATTAAAAATCAATTTAATATCAGCCGATATTAAATTCTTGTTAATAATCATTAATCAGTGTGAACAAGACTGCTCGAAAAGACTTATTTGGTTGGAATCTTAAATTCATATATTTCTATAAATTAATAATAAAATAATAACTAAAGAGAAAAATCAATTACGGTAACTAAAGAGAGGTTAAATTGTAAATGTACTGACCCAATAAGCGGCGGTGAAGCCGGAAATTCCAGAAGAAAGATGGATGACGTAGCCGCCGGAATAATCAATAACTCCCCACTGGTACAGAAATCCGCCGCCCCACAGACTGTAAGCTCCGACGGTATAACAGAAAGTTAACCATAGAGGAACAAACGCCATCCACGCTCTTATATTCATCCTCCCCAATACAGATCCGGCTAACAAAATCGTCGTTATCGCCGCAAAAGTAAACTGAAAATATACCAGCGTCGCCATCGGATAAAACGGCTGGTTCATCCTCGTTGCCGTTTCACCGTTTGGAAACCGATGTATACTCTCCGGCACGGCGGCGCGTTGAATCAGGTACCTGCAATTTCAGATTGTTAAAATTGAACAAAACCCTTTTTTTGATCTTTGATTTGAAGCATCAACAAATTAGATATCAATTGAATTACTCTTGTGATAAAGAAACGGCGCCTCTGCCCCAGAAAGGGATAAGCTGATCACCGAAAGCGAGACGATAACAGAGAAGAACCCAACAGATTAACACGGCGGCGAAAGAATAAAGCGCCATAAAAGCGGAATTAACTGCCCATTTCTTCTTAACGATACTTCCGTAGAGAATGACCAAACCGGGCATAGATTGAAGGCCGACGAGAGTCGCTGCCGTCATCTGCCATGCGTTGTCTCCTTTGTTTAACCAGTCAGGTACCGCCGGTAAACGTGGTTCGTACGCGCCGCCGAGTGTAGTATTCTCCATTTTTGTTGTAATTCTTGATTGTCGTTAAGGGAAAAATGATTGAATATAGTCTACTTTAAACTGAAGCTTTACTGTTTCAGGTCTCGTGGAGGGGGAGAAATTTTGCCGTCACAAGACCAGTAAGCCAGTCAACTTGGAATTTTCTTTTTCTTCTCCGTCTTCTTCATAGCTGTTTTTTAAATGTTTTAAAAATGATACATAAATTTAATTCATATATTTTAATAATTTATGATTATGACAATTATAATATTAAATTATCAAGATAATAAATTCGATCTAAATCATCAAACTTTAATATTTATAATATAATTTATTCTCAATATTTCCAATTTTATCAAGTGATATACTCATTGAAAATCAAATTTTGAAGATTGATTTTACTCATTTGATATCTGATTTATCAAATATTACAAATTTAAATGATTTAAATTTGTGTAAAACTTAAAATTTAGAGACTAAATATGAAATTATAAATTAATATAATCAAATTTATCAAATTGTGAAAATTTGCTATTTTCTAATTATATAAGCATGGAATTATATCACATCTATATTGTATTTATAAATAGTAATATTAATTAACTATTAGCCTAGAAAAAATAAATATATTTTTAACTTATATTATAATTATTTTGAAAAAATAAGAATAAAAATTAATTCTACAAACTCTATATCTTCTTTTCACAAACCAAACAAACTACATCTAATCTCATCCGTTTATAACTTATATCGATCGATAATTTGTTTAAATACAAAGCAAAATTGGTATGCTCGAAATTTCAGGTATATCGAAATTTTAATCATTATAATTCAAAAAATACAATAGTTATGATAATCTATTGATTTATTATTATAATTAAATTATTATATTTATGTTTATTATTCCAATTTTTAAATATAAAATGAAAATGAAATGTCGCGTATGTAAATTGGGCTGTGGGAATGGGCCCATGTCATGCCAAAAATGAGCGCGTTACGGTCAACCATTTCGGCTGCTTTAATTCTTTTCTATAATTAAATAGAATTGTTAAGGTAGATTTAGTATAATTAAATAATGAGAAAATCATGTTTAATCTTTTTGGTGATTTTAATCGTTTTATATTCAAATTTTAATTTGACATTCGTAGTTTCTATATTGAGATTATTTTGACAACAACAATCTCTAATATTTCTAAAATTTGACAAATTCAATCATCGAGTAACAAAACTTATCTAAAAAATTTAAGGATTAAGTTTTACAAAATTTTACGAAGTATAAGAATTAGTTTTGCAAAAAAATAAATTTTAGGAAGTAATTTTGCCTTCAAAAATTTTGGGAACTAAATTAATCAAAATTAAAAAATTTTGTAGACCAATTTTTCTGATCATACAAATTTTGGTGACTATAATTTTCATCGACCCATTAAATAATTAACGAATTTGATGCAAGGAAGTCATACCGGTCAGTACCGTTTGTGTTATGGTCCCTTTTTAGGGGGTACCAACAGTCGTCCGGTTCGTTCGATAAACGAACTCGGTTCTGATTTCTTTAAAATGTGGAAGACGATCAAAAGCTAAAAACCAAAATGAAGACACATCAATATATAGTGGAAACCCCGTGAATTGGGGTGAAAACCACTCGACTAAGAGCTGATTATGCTCTTAGCCTGCTCACTAATAAAATAACTCAAAGTTCATACAAGACAGGTTAATGAAAATGACGAGGTAAAGAAAGCAAGAAGAATCCGGCAGNTGAAAATGAAATGTCGCGTATGTAAATTGGGCTGTGGGAATGGGCCCATGTCATGCCAAAAATGAGCGCGTTACGGTCAACCATTTCGGCTGCTTTAATTCTTTCTATAATTAAATAGAATTGTTAAGGTAGATTTAGTATAATTAAATAATGAGAAAATCATGTTTAATCTTTTTGGTGATTTTAATCATTTTTATATTCAAATTTTAATTTGACATTCGTAGTTTCTATATTAAAATTATTTTGACAACAACAATCTCTAATATTTCTAAAATTTGACAAATTCAATCATCGAGTAACAAAACTTATCTAAAAAATTTAAGGATTAAGTTTTACAAAAGTTTACGAAGTATAAGAATTAGTTTTACAAAAAAAATCAAATTTCAGGAAGTAATTTTGCCTTTAAAAATATTGAGAATTAAATTTATCAAAATTAAAAAATTTTGTAGATCAAATTTTTCTGATCATACAAATTTTGGTGACTATAATTTTCATCGACCCATTAAATAATTAACGAATTTGATGCAAGGAAGTCATATCGGTCGGTACCTTTCGTATCGGTATCGATCGGAATACCGGTGTACCGTTGGTATATGAGTGGTATATGGTATAATCACTCATACCATTAAATAATATGAGTGATTTTTTCGATATACCGTTGGTATAACGGTGATATATCGGAATACCGGTGTACCGGCCACAACCGATATTTACCGGTATGATTGGTATACCGGGCGGTGTACCACCGGTATGACTACCATGATTTGATGCGAGCATTTTAAGTATGCAACTTCAATTTTTTTGATATTCATTTTAAAGTTTATAAAATCAGAAAAATTTGTTATATGTCATGGTCTAAAAGACGGGGTGTCTAACAATTACAAGTATGTGATTATAGGAACTTGTTTTATGATTTATATGATTTGGGGGACAACTTTGTGAGTGTAATCAAAGCTACAACATGGCGATTTAACGTGAAAAAGTTTCTATAAAATGGAAAAAAATCACATGACTAAGAGTAATAATACTCTTAGCCGATCTATTATGAAAATAACATGATTACAAATCTGAACGGCTTAGAAAATAAATAAAGAAGAATAACAATGCGTAAAAGGAACAATGTAGTTAACATAGGCATGCATGCAATCAAAATATCATCCTCGGCTTGAAGATCCACCTTCATTTTATAGATTAGAAGATGTAACCACCATATAAATGTTCTAACATAATAACTGATGTTCGACTGTCCGCTTGTAAGGTCTTCTTTAATGGGCGACCAACGTGTCATTTTTGTTAATATTGTGAGGAAAGAGAGTGTTCCGGCCATAACATTATTTTTCCTCAAATTTTATTAAAAAAATTTTAAAATTTTAATTTAAATTAATTATAAAATATAAATATTTATAATAGATTTATATAATTCTTTAATTGATAATATTATGATTATAATATATTTGATGTGTAAAAAAATAAAATTATAAATGTCCGGACATTGTTGTAAAGATGAGATAAAAATTATTTATAAAATTTAATAATAATAATGTGTACAAAGAGAAATTTGATGTGGAAGAGAAAAATAAGGTTTCTTACAGCTTTATACGATGAAATAAGGTTTGATTATCACAACATTTTATCATTTAAATAAAATGTATTACATATTATGACGATTCAATTATTTTTTTCAATTGATCGTTGTTTTATACTAAAAAATCACATACAAATAGAGGGTTCGAGATGATTCCAATTTTTTCACGATTCAATTATCATATTGTTATTTTATTAGCATTGTACCAAACAAATTGATAGTAGATTTTAGGGATGTATTTATGCTACTGCTATTTTGTTATTGATACAGTAAACAATTTAATAATTTCCACATATTTTGAATCATAAAGAGTTTAGGGAAATACAATTAAAATTAGTTTATATGCATGGTTATTTCAACAATACAATAGTTACGATAATCTAGTGATTTATTATTATATTTATGTTTATTATTCAAATTTTAAAATATAATATGAAAATGAAATGTCGCGTATGTAAATTGGGCTGTGGGAATGGGCCCATGTCATGCCAAAAATGAGCGCGTTACGGTCAACCATTTCGGCTGCCTCGCTTTATATCTTTTTCTATAATTAAATAGAATTGTTAAGGTGATAAATTAACATCCTTAAATGACACCGCCACGGGGATTCGCGGACTCGAACTCGGGGACTTAAATTTGTTAAAGAGTACGACTCGTTAATATCAATTATTTTTTAAATTAAAATATAAAATTTTTAAAAGACATTTGTTGTTAATATGTTCATAATTAATAATAAATAAAATTATATTTATCTAATTATATTATACAAAATAATAAATTACTACCACAAATATATATGATAATTAATGTTTAAAACCTGTAAAATATCGAAATAATTGGTATAAACTATATTATATTTCAATAATATTGATATACAACTAATTTTTTAAACATTAACGAATTATATTAATATATATAAATAAAAACAAATTTAAATAATGAATATTTCAAAATAAATAATAATAAATTTAAATATAAAAAACGGACTCGTGTCCAACAAGTATCCGAGAATAGTCGGTGTCCTAGAAGAATCCGACTCGGATTCGGCTTCCCGGGAGAAGAATCCGTTTAACATAGTTAACATGTTTAATTTTCGTAATTTTAATAATTTTGATTTTCAAACTTTAATTTGTTATCCATAATTTGATAAAAATCATATTTCCAACATTTAATAAATTCATTAAATAAAACTAGTCTCCATAATTTAAACATCAATTATAAGGATTAGGTATTGTAAAAATACGAAGTATAAGGATTAATTTTACCAAAAAATCAAAGTTTGAGTACTAATTTTACCTTTAAAATAATTATAACTGGATTTTAATAAATTAAAAACTTTTGGAATCAAATTTGATTGATCATAAAAATTTTGGCAATCATAATATCATTCACCCATTAAATAATTAACATATTTGATGGAGCATTCTAATTATGCAACTTCAATTTTTTTAATATTCATTTAAAGTTTATAAAATCATGTAAATGTCATATCCAAAATTGTCGATATTTTGCGAAGGATTTTGATTGCTGAATTTGAAAAATATTGGATAAAAATTTAGTGATATATGCGAAACTTTGATAACCGAATTTAGTAATTGTTTGATATTTTACAAATGTGGTGTTCATAATTATCATAATCATGAAACTTTGGATACCATGCAATACCATTTTTGATATGGTACTTAATTTAAATTTTAAAATGTATAATTAATAAATTTCCATAGATATTGGAGTCATGGTTTTAAAAAACCGGTCAAACCGACCTATTGGATCGATTCAACCAGGAATCGCTCGTCCTCTCGGTCCGATTCGAACCTGTTTGTATGTTATTTTAGAAACCGGTTTTGTTCTCCTAAAAATCCAGTCGGATCGGTTTTTTCACCTAAAAAATGGTTACAAAACAAGTTTGCATTGCCAATTAAGATTAACTTTAAACTAAAAAGTAATTTTTTGAGCTTTGGTTCTATCATTACCTTTATTGATAAAGACATTAATTATAAAAATCGTTAAATGAATTTTTATTTAATCGTTGAACTCGAATTTTCGATATTTAAAACTATAGCTATTGAATTCCAAAAGGCAATTGTAAACTTTCGTTTGTATTAAACTTTTTTTAATCTAATTATAATTATTTGTAAAAGAATATATTTTGAAATATATATTCTTTTTGTTTATTAAATGGATTCGACAATAGCAAATGTTTGGATTCATATTGTATCCAACAAAGTTATATTAGTACACAAAAATTGTGGTCTCAAACGCATTAATAAACCCAATCCGTTTTCACATGATTTTCCGATGTGGGATGAGTTTACTTTCCGATTGTATATTATCATTGACTAAGAAATTTCAAAGAAGACTAATAAAATGGTTGACCTAATCATAGATATTTAACAAGAAACGTAATTAAGAAGAAGTTTAAGCAAGTTCACAGAAACTACTTCTCTTGTTCTTCATTATGTGAATCAATTGAACCAAGCTTCGTTTAGCGTAAAATGTTTTGATGTTTCAAGAAACAGAAGAGCCACTGTAAGAAGAATAATAAGACGAGAGATGGAAACATGGAGGCATTTGATGAAAAACGATAAATATAGAAAAAGAAATTTTATTGATGAGAAACGACATAATAATCGTATTCAACATAATACAAAATGAAAACGATTACATTATTTATATAAGAAAGAAATATCTAAATATTTAGTATTTCTAATTTATCCAAAATTATCTCTATCAGTTTTGGTTAACTACTGCTAATTCTTCCATGAATTTAACATACTATTTTATTTAATGTTTGACTTGATTTAATCTTAATTACACGGAATCATTTCCGTTATTACCAATGTTACCACGATTCGTGACACGACACGATTTGCGATTCGTAGTGCGCAATTTTTTAGAGAATCCGGGAATATTCGTTAAGGATTCGTTAATTTTATATTTATAATAATTATTTTAGTTATATAATTTATAATTTTTTATAAGTAAAAATAATCATAATTATTGATAAAATATATTTTAATCATTTTCAAATTATAAATATAAGATATAATAAATAATTTATCATCAAAATAAAAAACAAATAATTGGTTAATATTTAAAATTAATAACATAATTAAAAATCGATAATAATTACATAATTTAGCAAATTTATGATATAATAATTTTTATTTCTTATTTGTTTTTTTTGATTTTTTTTAATTTTATCTTCTAAAAAAATCCGTTCAAAAAAAAAAATCCGATTCGAGAATCGCGAATCCGAGAGAATCTGATTCGTAATTTTTTGTAAAAATAGAGAATCCAGGTAACATTGGTTATTAGTATTAACAAGCGCATGTATGCCTAAAACTAAGCACAAGAAGAGATGTGATGGGTATGACACTGACGCAGGTGGGGAGATGATGGTGGAGAAGGTGGGGGCCACGATTGTGGTGGCATGACATTCTTAGGTAATATGTAAGATTATTTTTTTATTCGTTTTTTATTTGTCAATGAATAATTTTAATTTTACAGTATGTTCGAATAGCTTTTTTGGGTAAGTCGGTTTCTATAAATAATAGAAACCGTCTGCTATTTTCTTTGATATAAAAAAATCAATAAAAACTTGCGTTGTCCTGTTCTATAAATATCAGTAGCTCGGTTTCTCGGTTTATAGAAACCGAGCTACCAAAAAGCTGTCAAAAAGCACTGCCAATCAGTGTTATATTAACAAAACAAGTTAATTCAGTGATTTGAGTAAAATAAATAAAAAAGTACTGATATTTTTAATACATATTATTTCTGAAGCTATCACGTTTTGCAAAAATCTCATTCTTGAAAGGGTTGTCATATAAAATGATGTCATTATTGGTACCATCTGTACCGGTTACTGTTTGTACAAACGATTTTTCAATGTACGTAATGTTCTCATATATAACATATAAGAGGATGATATATCATCGTAAAAAATTTGAATAAATCATTTAGTATGACTTATAAAGACTCTTATGAATCGATCTAAAAAACTTTCCACTTAGATAATATTCATTATTTCAACACTATTCTTCATTACTCATTATTCATCATTCATCATTTGATTGTCATTGACTAAGATATTTGAAAGGACAATAAAATGGTTGATCTATTCAAAATTATTTAACATAGTAAACGTCATTGAGTTGAAGTTTAAGTAATTTTACATAAACTGCTTACTCAATTTCTAGTATAAATACGACTTCTTACAGTTCTCTCTTATGTGAATCAAAGTTGTTTTACATAAAATGTTTTGCTGTTTCAAGAAGCAAAGGAGCCCCCATAAGAAGAAGAATAAGACGAGAGATGGAAACATGGAGGTTTTAACAAGCGTAGGTGTGCCTAAAACTAAACATAAGAAGGACAAAAAGAGACATGGGCATCATGGTGACGCTGGCGGAGGAGATGATGGTGGAGGAGGTTCTGGTGGCGATGTTGCTGGAGATGGAGGCCACAGAGGTCACGGTCATCACCATGTTGCCGGTTGTGGTAGAGGAGGAGGTCATGGAGGTCACGGCCATCACCACGGTGCTGGAGGCGGCGATTGTGGTGGTGGTGGTGGCGGTGGCGGTGGCGGTGGAGGCGACGGTTGTGGTGGTG
>RWGZ01000946.1:413752-452143 GCA_009725065.1 Utricularia reniformis
GGAATTGGGGAGAAAACCACTTGACTAAGAGCGAATTACGCTCATAGCCTGTTCACTAATCAAATAATTCATACAAAATACAGTAAAGGCTTAATGAAAATGACAAGGGAATAGAAAACAGTAAGAACTCCGACAGGGTAACGACATGTTCTTACGTGTCCAAAAGGTCCTGCTATTTCCGTCGTTGCACTCTGTATTTATAGAGTTAGTGGCGTGTGTAAATCACGCTCTGTAACCGCCTCTGACAGGTTTGTTAGAGGTTGTTGTCGCGCAATGTAAAACGAGGTTGGGACCGAGACGTGGTCTGCGTGATCGGGCCCGAGGCGTGGTAAACGTGTGAAGGCCC
Source organism: Utricularia reniformis (assembly GCA_009725065.1). Classification (NCBI taxonomy): domain Eukaryota; kingdom Viridiplantae; phylum Streptophyta; class Magnoliopsida; order Lamiales; family Lentibulariaceae; genus Utricularia; species Utricularia reniformis. Next base: position 414,099 of record RWGZ01000946.1, read on the forward strand.
GAAGCGTGGAAAACGTGGGTTTGTAACCGTTCTGACCGAACCATGGAGCCAGTTACCAGAAAACGCTTTATTTCGCCAAGGTTATCTTCGATCCTCTCGTGAAACATCGGGCCGCTCTTCGTTAAGTGTACAAGTGGGCTGCAAGGGTTCATTTCTACCATTTGAATCGGCCCAATTGTTAATGAGCATTATCCGTCACATGGTGTCTGGTCCTAGAGTTCTCATCACTAGCCCCTCGGGCTTGATTGCCATCGTAGAAGTGATACAAGGCCGATCACATGATGTTGCACATTCGTGAGAACATGGGACCGTACTTGTAGGTAGTGAGCGTCCAGTGGACCGATCTTTCCCTTAGTGTAGGAATTACTTGCATTTAAAACTTAATAACGTATATTTATGTTATATTTTTATCTTTGTTATTTTTTAAATATTAATATCCCAATTTGCGCCTCTTCACATTCGATAGTTCAAGAGGCGTGATGAGTGCGCTTGTACTGACATTGTCTGGGACAATATTACGTGGCGGCTCACTATTGGCTGGGAGATGAATATTTAAATCGGGGTTTTGGGCACTGTTTCCCCTCATCGTCATTTTTGCGAAGGAAGAAATGCAAAATCGAGCTCTTTGTGCCCTCAATCCATTTCACGTTCAATCCATTTTACTCCGACTTTCTTTAAGGTATACACTATGACTCCTAATAAAATGAGATACTCAGCCATGTCTGAGTTAGATATTGAGGAGTTTAGGTCTAAATTTTCGATTCCGGCACATTACTTCATCTGGAAGGGACGGGAAGATATTCCCTGTTTCCTTCCGGCGGAAATGAATGTGCCAGCATCCGCTATTCCGGTCAGTTACGCTTCTTTAAAGTGCGGGCATCGTTTTCCGCTGCATCCCTTTGTAGCGGCCGTTCTTAAAGAAATTCACTGCCCCACTTTTGCGTTATTCCCGGGTAGTTATGTGTATATAGTGACGTTTATATTTTACTGCCACCAACAGAATCGGGCCCCGACCTTAGAACATTGTTTTAACCTGTTCTTGGTGGGATCCCGAAAGGGGAAAGGTCTATTAGGATGCCGCAAATTATATTATATAGCTGTGCGCACTAAAGAATGCGCTATTGTAGATAAAGAAGAGTCTCTCCATGCGTGTGAGTCTTGTTATGTGTGGATAACAGTCCCAAAAGAGGACCTGTTGAAGGTGTGGCCGCGCATAACTCACCCACGCATAGGTCAGTTGGACCGAACTAGGTTCAACCCTTCTCGTCCGGACACCGCAAATACGCTTGCAATGTTCCTCCCTCCCGAAGCGCGCCTTAAGCGAATAGATCTGCTTCGGGAGAAAAGATTGATAGAAATAGGTGTCGCGGGTAGGACCGGAGCCCCAGCACCGAAGGGGATGTTTTCTAGCTCAGATCCATCAGAAGGATCGGGTATGAAGTAATGTTTTTATTTTATCATTTCTTGATCCTTATGTATTTGTTTTGCAGATTCGACTGAGACAATGCCTAGCTCACGTTTCAAACGTATGGCGGTTGCTTCGGTCCATCCTTCTGAGGGACAACACGAAGCATCGGGCAGCGCTGATGGAAGTGAGTCAGCAACGGGGGGTACGCTGGTTCCATCGGGGTCCGGGAACCCCCGATCCAAACTACCGGCGCGGGCACATTGACCTTTCGCTGTACAGGGCAGCCTTCAACCGGGGAAGGGCCTGCGTTTATGGTATTTGGAGTGGTAGAGGAGGTGATAAAGGCTTGGATTCGTTCTTTGAGCTTATCCAGTCTCTATTAGATCGGAAATAACTCATTAATTAATGCTAATACTATTGCTTTATTGCTGCAGTGAGCCGTTCCCGTGGAGAAGGTTATCCCCGGTCCTCACCTTAAGGCGAACGTCTCCCTGCCGCCGATCCTCTTAGGAAAAGGGAAAAGGACGACCGAAGCGGAAGCCCCGAAGGATCCAAAAAGGCTGAAGAAAGGGGAGAGCGTTTCGGTCCCTACTAAGGGGATCGTTTTGAAGGAGCCGTCTGGACAGGTTCAGTAAGGGGAGGAAGTTAACCTACTGGATGAGTGCTTTCCTAAAGGACTTCCGCCTTTATGGAGAGCAAAACTCAGACAACGTCTAAGCGGACATGTCTGGGGAAGAGATTATGAAAGGTTTCCTCGACCTCACCACCAAGGTAATTTTATTTAACATGAAGGCCCGAAGTTTCATCTTTTTAAACGTGTATCTTATGCAGATGTTGAGGAAAGCCTTCACAACTGCCATCACCGTGGAGAAGAACCAGGGTGACAGCGTTGTGTCACAGAAAGCCCAAGATCAACTTGACCTTGCGAAAAGGCAAGTTGAAATCAAGCATGGTGAGTTGGCTGGACAATGAGTTGCTAAGAGCTGGGACGGAGGTCTCGCTCTTAGCAGATAAAGTCTATGAGCTGGAGAAGATAAGACAAACATCTCAGGGGCGAATTTCTGACCTGGAGGCCAAGCTGCGGGCCAAGGAGGAAGAAATCAACGAAGTCCAAGGTCGGGCCCAGGAGAAAAGGAATAAATTGAACGAACTTCTCCTTCGGGCCCAAGAAGACAAGACGACCTTGGAAGAGGAGTTGACAAGAGCCCGCACTTCGACCGAAGTTTCGGTCCGGGAGGCAGTTCTGGGTTTCGCTCGGTCCCCCTTGTTATTCGCTTTAGCTGATAACATACACGGGGTATATACTCCTAAGTATTTGGATAACATATGAGAGCAAGTTATACAGCAGTTCGGCTTTCCCCTTCGGACGAGCGATGGAAGGCGATCGAGCCACTTGAGAGAGATGGTAAGTTTCAGGTTATTCCAACTTTGGAAGAACATGTTCTGGAAGAAGACCCTTTCTTCTATTTCTTTGAAGAGATGGAGAGAGCGGTCAACCAAAAGGTGGCCGATCAGGAAGAAGAACTGAAGCAGCTTGCGGCCCGGACCGAACAGTAGGAGCAGGAGATTGAAGATAAAGAAGATGGGCATGATAACTAGATTTCGTTTATACTTTGTATATGCATTGCTTCTTATTTTCAATATATAACTCTTTTCTTTCAGTTCTTACCCTTTTAATTGCCAGAACGAAGCATTATAACCAACTTTTAAGTAAACTAATATGTTTCATATTAATGAAATTGTTTTAACCACCAAGTGTAAGATCGAGGACGCTTATAGGATGTTAATCCATCGGTTCCAGATATTATGTTTGGCTTATTTGTATCAATTCTGATTGGATCGGTCGTTTTACATTGTATGTGAGTCACTCTTATTCTGTCCTTGGAGTCAATACTTGATTGGAGAGGCGTGGTCTACGTTCAATATGAGTTTTTATGAGCTTCGGCAGAACCTTGGTTCTAATAAAGTCTCGTAGATTATATTGGCTAAGCTTTGCTCATAACACGTCCTATATTAGGACCGATATGATATTTCGATATGTTGACTACCATTCCTTTTATCATGGCAGATTTCATAAGTACAAAGGGTCATTTCTAAAGACTGAATGCCGTTGAAGGGAGTGTTTTAGTTCTTAATGAGTTCTAGGAGAATCACGACTCATCCATGGGGCTAGGCAAGTGCAGGAGCATCTGACTCGTCAGAGCAATCACTACAACTTGGGAGCCTTGCGGACAAGTAGCTTCGGTCACCAGTCCAGATTCGTCCTAAGTCACCCAACTTCAAGATCGGTCCATCATTCCATTAGAAATAATTTGTTTTGTACTTACTTGTTTTCTGCTTACGTTTAAAGGAATGTATTTTATTGAGTCAAACATATTAATCGAAGATTCACAAGAAATATCGCCTTAAGTTAATGACGTTCCAAGTTCGGGGGACCTCTATACCATCCAATGTCTCAAGTTTATACGCAACTGATTCCAATTTTTTTGATATTCGATACGGTCCTTCCCAATTTCTGTCTAGCTTTCCAACGTTCCTCTACACTTTAATGGTTCTGAGGACGAGATCGCTTTCAAAGAATTCTCTTGGGAGGACTTGCTTATTATGGGTCCGTTCCATAGTTCGCTGATAAGCACGCATCCGCGCATAAATTGCATCTCTCTTTTCTTCGATCATCACGAGGTCCAATAATCTCCTTTCACCATTAATATGTTTGTCATATTGAGATATCCGAGGTGATCGGATGGCAACCTCCACCGGGTTAACAGCTTTGGTCCCATATACCAATGAGAAATGTGATTCCTGGGTTGTTAAGCGAGGTGTAGTTCGGTATGCCCATAGGACCTCATAGATGTGTTCGGACCATTTACCTCCAAAATCTTCTAACTTGGTCTTCAATCCTTTCAGGATAACCTTGTTAGATACCTCCATAAGTCCATTGGTTTGGGGGTGGGCTATTGATGAGAAATGTTGGATGATGCCCAACTTGGTGCATAGATCCCATATGCTCTTTCCACGGAATTGAGTCTCATTATCTTATATGAGCGCTTGGGGGACTCCGAAGCGGCTCACGATATTTCTCCATAAGAAGTGGTGGACCACCAACTCTGAGATGATGGTTACTGCTTCTGCTTCAATCCATTTCGAGTAATACTCCACCGCTACAATACAAAATTTTCTTTGTCCTATTAACCGAGGAAAAGGTCCGAGGATATCAATTCCCCATCTGTCAAACGGAAAATGCAGTGGGGTAACCGATAAGGGAGCCCAGGCAATTGCGGAATCGGAGCATGGTATTGACATATGGCACAACGTTTAGTGTATTTCTTGGCATCTGCAAGCAATGTTGGCAAAAAATATCCAACTCTAATGATGCGGTGGTACAAAGATCGAGCCCCTGAATGAATGACGCATATCCCTTCGTGAACATAAATCATAACGGCCTCAGCCTCAATAGGGGATAAGCAGCGCAGAAGCGGGCCCTCAAAACTCTTTTTAAACAAGCGTCTATCAACCAAGATAAATCTCTTATCCTGGACTTCTATCTTTCTGGCTTCGGACTTGTCTTTAGGGAGATAGCCGTTTGAAAGGTATTTAATAAAGGGATTCATCCAATTGGGTTCCCCCGGAGATTCAGTAGCATTAATATTCAAGCCCTGGAGTTCATGGCATAGAGCCCCGATCTCTTCAATAGACTGTTCAGTCACTGATATCTCGACCGAAGTTCGGTCCTGAATGTGGACCGAAATAGTGCTTGGCTCTATGTCAGGTATGCTTGCGGTCAATCTGGCGAGTGCATCAGCAACCTTATTTTGCTCTCGTGGCACGTGGTCAAGAGAAAACTCACTGAATTTCTTGGATAATTCCAGAACTTTGGCACAATATAGCTTCATCATCGGGGTCATGAGTCTCAAATCTCCATGCGAACTGTTCTACTACTAACTTCGAGTTTGAGAACATTCGCACTCTGCTAACTCCCATTTTTTGAGCCAAGGTCATTCCTGATAACACTGCCTCATATTCTACCACATTATTTATTCCAACAAAGGAAAATTTAATTGCGGAATGAATAAGGTCACCTTGTACTGTTGTCAGGGTAATGCCCGCTCCTCTTTCCCCGAAGGTCAACCCATCTACGTGGATCATCCATCGATCATCCTCTTTGTTAAGATATATGGCCGATCGGGTCATTTCAACCACAAAGTCGTCTAGGACCTGAGCTTTGATCGCCCTTCGGGGCAGGAATTCCAGATACATAGCGCTGAGTTTGATAGCCCATTATTCCAATCTCTCATTCAAATCCTTCTGTTTAAGGACTACCTTCAGAGGTTGATCCGTATAAATATAGACCGTTCGACCTTCAAAATAATGTTTCATCTTGGATACAACTTTTTTCAAAGCTAGCATGAATTTCTCCAAGGTGGAATATCTGGTTTCAGTAGATACAAGAGAATGGCTGACATAATAATCAGGTCTACGAATGTAGTCTCGTATGGTTACCAGAGCTGCGCCGACGGCAACTTCTGATACCGCAAGATATAACCCCAAAAGTTCATCACCAGTTGGACTTACCATCACCGGGGGAGTGCTTAAATAAGTCTTCAGCTCGGAGAAGGCCCGATCGCATTCTTCGGTCCAATCTAGATAGCTTGCTTTTCTTAGCACTCTGAAAAAGGTAAGGTCCGGTCTGTGGACTTCAAAATAAACCTGCTTAGTGCGGCGAGTCGGCCAGTAAGCCTTTGAAACTCTCTTTTGTTTCTTGGAGGTTGCATATCAATGATAGCCTCCACCTTTTCGGGGTTAACCTCTGATGTGAACTTTAGGACCAGGTACCTTGTGATGGGTAATGCCCATTAATTATTGGGCTAATTCAAATGGTGGAAACGAATTCATGCAGCCCATTTGCACACTTAAGGAAAAACGGCCCGATGTTTAACGAGAGGACCGAAGATAACCTTAGGCGAAATAAAGTGTTTTATGGTAACTGGCTCCTTGGTTCAATCCGAACGGTTATAGGCTCACGTTTTCCACGCTCCGGGCCTCCACACGTTTACCACGCTTCGGGCCCGATCACGCAGACCACGTCTCCGTCCCAACCTCGTTTTACATCCCGCGATAACAACCTCTAACAAACCTGTCAGAGGCGGTTACAGAGCGTGATTTACACATGCTGTAAACTCTATAAATACAGGGCGCGACGACGAAAATAGCAGGATCTTTTGGACGCGTAAGAACAGGCCGTTACCCTGCCGGAGTTCTTACTGCTTTCTTTCCCTTGTCATTTTCATTAAGCCTCTGTAGTATTCGTTATGAATTATTTGATTAGTGAACAGGCTAAGAGTAAAATCTACTCTTAGTCAAGTGGTTTTCACCCCAATTCCTGGGGTTTCCACTATACATCATCGTGCCACCATTTATTTCCAGTTTTTAATCGTCTTTCACAACAAAAATAAATCAGAATCGAGTTCGTTTGCTAAACGAACCGGACGACTGTTGGTACCACCTAAAAAGGGACCATAACAACCTCTATGCCTTTCTCTGAAACGTAATATCCTAGAAATTTTCCACTTCGGATCTCGAAGCATCATTTGTTTGGATTTAGTTTAAGCTTATATTTTCGGCATACTTCGAAACAACGAGACAAATAAGAAATGTGGTCTTCATCATTCATAGATTTAATAATCATATCGTCAACATACACTTCCGTCATATGGCCGATCAATTCTCTAAAGATTTTGTTGACCAACCTTTTATATGTTGCTCCAGCATTTTTGAGACCGAATGACATAACTACATAACAGTAAACTCCATCTTCGGTCATGAATGATGACTTCTTCTGATCTTCTTCAGCTAGGAAAATCTGATGGTATCCAGAATAAGCATCCATGGTACTCATCATGGTGCTACCAGACACAACATCTACCAGTCGGTTGATATGCGGCAAGGGGAAAGGGTCCGACTCACAGCTTTTGTTAACATCGGTAAAGTCGATGCACATTCGCCATTTCCCATCCGGTTTGGAAACCACTACTGGGTTTGCAACCCATTCAATATAGTGGATTTCTTTGATGAATCCCAACCGTAGCAATTTATTCACCTCAGCCCGGATAATCTCGATTTTTTCGGGAGAATAGCGTCTCCTTTTCTGCCTAACAGGCTTCGTTCCAGACTCGGTGTTGATCCGATGTTCACTATCGGATCGGTCAATCCGCGGAACATCGTCCGGGGTCCATGCAAATATATCCACGTGGCTTCTCAACAAGTGGATCAGTTCTTTTTCAAAGTCAGAGGCTAAATGTGCCCCGATGCGAGTTGTTTTGGTTGAGTCATCCTCAACCATATTAATCAACTTGAACCCTGCGGGTTCCATTGCTTGCCTCAGGTGCGGCAGCTCTTCCAGCAGATCCACCCGAGCCTTTTTTATAGGTGTCAATGTTCGGCACGAGCTCATGTAGCATTGCCTAGCTACTTTCTGATTCCCTTTAACAGAAATAACTCCATGAATGGAGGGGAATTTGAGCATCATATGATAAGTAGATGGGACCGCCTCGAACTTACTAAGGCCGGTCCATCCGATAATGACGTTGTAAGCCAAGTCGACTTCAACGACAATGAATTTCAGATCCTCCGATCGGTCCTTGGATGGTTCTCCAAGGGTGACTGGGAATAAAATCTTCCCGCATGGAATGAAGCTCCTTTGGTCGAACGACCAAAGAGTTATATTAGCGATCGGGAGGTCATGAGCAGCATCTCCCAACATTTCGGCGACCTCGCGCTTCATTAGATTGCACGAAGCCCCGGTGTCCACCAAGATCCTGTGGACGCGTCGATTCCCGATTATTCCAGTGATGGTAAGGGGATCATCGCATGGATCGATAATCCCTTTCCGATCGGCCATAGTGAAAGTAATGTCCTCCCTGAAGGGAGGGGACCGCTCAGCTGGATCATATTTAACCAGCGCCACAGATTCGGAGCTCTCCGCGGAGTCTCCGCGCGCGGTTCTCTTTCGGTCCCGGACCGATTCATTTATCCTCAAACCACCGGATATAACATAAATATCTCCGACTATTTCTCGGGGTGCCGCCTCATTTTGAGGAGGTTGGGCACCTGTTTCAGCGGGTTGAGGAGCAACCTGCTCCTGTCTTCCACCCTCGTTTTGCGGGGTTCTGCCGCCACGGCCCCGCCATCTTCTTCTTCGGCCCTGACCATGGTTCTCTCGACCGTGTTGGCCTCTGTCTTGTTCTGGAGGAGGAGACCGTCGGTCCTCCGTCCTATCATTATAACTTCGGGGTTTTCCCCGATTATCTCTTCCCCGCGGCCTGTAACGATCGTCACCTTGGTGGCCCTTTCGGGGGGATTCTGCTCGCTTGCTCTTCTGACCATTCCGGTCGGGCTTTTCTTTATTCATTGCCGCTACTGTCTCTTTCAACAGCGGGCATTTCAGGGTCGGGTGATCGCGATTATGATGCATCTCGCAATACACCCGGTTGTCCTCCTGCTTCGGGGGGACGTATTTTTCGCTTACAGCCGCTACTTCTCACGACTGCTTCTTAGGGTAGGAAACCCTATGATCACCTGCGGGCTCAGAGTATCCGCTAGGTTTCCGATACCCTAGCCCTAGTGTTTCATCCACGTTAATATACTTGTTGATTTTCTGAAGAAGTTTTCACAAGGTGGATGGTGGGCTCTTTACCAAACTGGCCGAAAGGCCACACGGTCCCAAGACCTGCTGTAAAATATCAATCTTATCTCGGAGCTCAAGCTTGATGCCCCGGGCGGTCCTATTGAATTTCTCCATGAAGGACCGAAGACTCATTTTTGCCGGGATATATTTCAGCTGATATAGTTTCTGCCTGCTTCGGGGCGGTCCTACATTTGGAGCAAATTGCTTTGAGAATGTCAGAATAAATCCGCCATATGACTGTATGGATCGGGCCGGCAAATTTTTGAACCACGTTCGGGCGTCGCCTTGTAATCATGCCGCGAAGATGCGACACTTTAGTGAATCTGAGGCTTTAACCGTTCCCATGCGTAGTTCGAAATCGGCAACGTGATCGATCGGATCACCGTCACCACGAAATGTCGGCAACCCCTCGGGGTTGCGATAATGTCGATCTGGGACTGCTGCCCAGATTTCTTCAGAAAAATGGAGCATCAAATCTCCCAAGGCGGCTTATACGCCTTCAGATTGCTGGATGATGTCTGAACCGCATACAGATTATGCCACCAGTCATCATCCTTATTTCGCCTGATTGTGGCCTCCATGGCCATGTTGAATAAACCAGGATTACGTCCCATATTAGGTTCGCAATCCTTCAACGCACGCATGCTCTCCAACTCCCTGGTGAGCTCATCAATTCGTCACTGCATCTGCTCCTGATCATTTCCAGGAGCAGGAGTTAGAGCTCTGGCCGGGGGGGAGGGGGGGAGGAATAGACCGATATCTAGGCCTCCTCGTTGTTACACCACGCCTGATGATTTCTTCATCATCAGTGCGGCGCTCGTCAGGATCACTCTCGTATCCTCTGCTTTTGGGAACATGACTTGAAACAGCCGGTGGTTCTGTTCCACTTCTCTCCGACGTAATTTCTAGTACCACCTTCCTGACGACAGCTTTAGATCCTACAAAGTGAATGTTGGTGCTGGGAGACTATCGGGAAGCACGTCACTATCATTTGTCGAAGTTCCAGTCGCCATGCCTTTGATTGTCCTATCCTTGGTAGAAAACTCAAATGGGATTAGAGAATCGTCCCCACGGACGGCGCGAATTACGCTCATAGCCTGTTCACTAATCAAATAATTCATACAAAATACAGCAGAGGCTTAATGAAAATGTGAAGGGAATAGAAAGCAGTAAGAACTCCGGCAGGGTAACGGCCTGTTCTTATGCGTCCAAAAGGTCCTGCTATTTCCGTCGTCGCACCCTGTATTTATAGAGTTAGTGGCGTGTGCAAATCACGCTCTGTAACCGCCTCTGACAGGTTTGTTAGAGGTTGTTGTCGCGCAATGTAAAACGAGGTTGGGACCGAGGCGTGGTCTGCGTGATCGGGCCCGAGGCGTGGTAAACGTGTGAAGGCCCGAAGCGTGGAAAACGTGGGTTTGTAACCGTTCTGACCGAACCATGGAGCCAGTTACCAGAAAACGCTTTATTTCACCAAGGTTATCTTCGGTCCTCTCGTGGAACATCGGGCCGCTTTTCGTTAAGTGTACAAGTGGGCTGCAAGGGTTCGTTTCTACCGTTTGAATCGGCCCAATTGTTAATGGGCCTTATCCGTCACATGGTGCTTGGTCCTAGAGTTCTCATTAGATACTAATGTAAATGCACATGAAAGGGATAACAATCATTTATTGAAGTTGAATAAGACGAATTGAAAGTTCACTATGATGGTTTAGTGGGTACTAATGTTTTGGAAAAAGAAAATTAAAATATAAGAGATTTGTTCAATGACAATATATCTCTAATGCTTGGTGATTCTATTGATATTTCAACTAATGTTGTCTATGATGTTGAGAAAAATGATATTGTCAAAGGTACGTTGTATAAGAGTAAAACAGAGTTAAAAGAGGAAGCGCAAAGATATTCTATTCATATTGTACATTGACCATATATTGTGTTTTGTAGTGATACTAAAGTATGGGAGGTTCGATGTAGGAATAGAATTAATGATCCTCCATGCATGTGGAGGATTAAAGGTAGATTGGGAAAAAACACAAATGTGGAAGGTTACCAAAAGTGATGGCCCTCATACGTGTTTTATAAGTTGTAATATGTCGCTTAAGCATGATAATTTTAGTACGCATGGGATTGCTTCTGAGTTGGCACAATATATTTGAAATAATCCTGCTATTGCTATTAAAGATCTTCAAATAAAAATCAAAGATCATTTTGGATTTGATGTTCATTACATGAAAGTTTGGAGAGATCGTGAAATTAGGACAAAATAATTATACGGAAGTTGGGACACATCTGTTACGATGCTGCCAATTTTTTTACAGGCTGTAGAAAGAGCGAATCGAGGTATTTACATTGTTCTTATATATCATGATAGCATATTTGTCTCATAGTTTAGTAATAAATATGTTTACAATTTTGTGTAAGTATTATTATTCGTTATTGACATTTATTGGAGAATTGTGGTTATATGTTTAACTATGTATTTTGGGCTTTTGGTCTGTGTATCAATGCATATCAATATTGTCAAACAATTATCACGGTTTATGGAACTCATCTTTATACCGATTATCGTCACAAGCTTTTGGTTGCAGTTGCACTTGATACAAGTGGACATATACTTCCTTTAGCATTTGTTATAGTGGATGAGGAAAGTAGTGATATATGGAGTTGGTTTCTTGAACTCATTAGTGAGCATATTATTCGTAAAAAACGTTATACATGCCTCGTATATGATCGCGGTCCTGGATTAATAGGAGCATTACGTAGAATGTTTGCATTCAATAATCCTGAGGGTTGTTATAGATTTTGTATTCGACATGTGGTTTCGAATTTATGCATAAATTTCGAAATGGTTATCTCAAAGATTTGGTTTGGGCTGTTGCATATGCAACTGAAGTGTCAAAGTTCGATGAAATCATGGAGAAGATTTATACAAAAAGTTTGTGTGCTTATAAGTGGTTGCAAAATATAGAGCCACAACGATGGACTCTCACACATGATGGTGAAGCGAAGTATGACTCATATCCTTTTATTGTGTTTTTATATTTGGTTAACATTATTAAGTGTTAGGTACGGAGCTAAAACTTCAAATCGAGCTGAATGTTTGAATAGTGTGTTGAAAAATGTATGGTGTCTATCTATCAAAGCTATTGCAAAAGGTACTTTTGTTCGTTGTTTGGATTTTTTTACTCAACATCTAAATGAGATTGAGCTTTTGAGAAAGAACCGGCATTTATGGCCAGGCAAAGTTTATAAAAGATATTGTCGTTGGGATAAGAAAGCAACACGACTTACTATTAAATCTATAATACAGTTGATATGACAACATATGTAAAGGTTCCAGGTAAACCAGGACGTCACGCTAAAGTATATGTTGTTAATCTCAAAGATCAATATTGTTCTTGTGGAAAATGGTTAGCATATAAAGTGTATTGTTCACATGTCATATAGGTTAATGTTAACTACATTTTTAACAAATTTATTGATATTAAAATGATTATGTTTTATTATGCTTGTAGACATGTAGATACTACAAAGTTGATCCACGCAATTTGTTACCAGATAAGTATTCTATTGAAACAATGGTAGCTACATATGCATATCAATTTGAATATTCAGAAGAGCCACGGTTGGAAGATGCAATTTTTGTACTAGTGCACAATAAGAACTTACAGACTCAAAGACAAGAGACGCGTAGAACTCGAACTTCTTGTTTTCTAGGTGAGATGGGACGAAAACCAAGACAAAAATGTGCTAAGAAAGATGATTCGATAGAAACGTAAAGAGATTTCTTTGTGTTATTTTTAGGATTGTCCGAATGTTAAAAAATTGTTCGAATGTTAAAAAATATTATTAAGATAACGGTTTGCTATTTACGAAGTCATTACTTCACCTTTCTCAACATGCGGAATATATTATATGATTGGAAGGGAATAATGTAAAAATTTCAAATATGATCCCTAACTTGTAAATATTATATATGAGTATTTTTATAATTAAAAAAATAAACAAGTGTAGTTTTGAAATATGATTTAAAAAGATAATAGTTTTGAAAGGTGGAATGAAAAATAACAGTGCTTATGAAAAACCCCATGTTTGAGGCTAAACAATGTGCTTTTGAAGAATGTGAAAAGCTAAGAAAACTCCTTGCACTTAGTCAAGAAGATAGCAAATTTCAACGAATTCATTAGTTCTTTGCAGTCATTCGAAAAATAACTTCAATGAGACCACCAGAAATTGATGAATTACCTGCGAAAAATGAGTTGGCATTAACAAGTTATGAATCTTATGAAGCATAGATTATGACATTAAACAAAGGGAAAATCATAGCAACTCAAAGTCAAACATTCTCAAATAACTTAGGCCCTTCAAACTGGAGACCTAGAAGAGATTCAAATAATACATGCCCACATTGTGCGAAATCCAACCACAAACATGAAGTATGTTGGTGGAGACCTGACACAAAATGTATGATATGTGAAAATCAAGGCCATAATAGAGTGATCAACAACAAAGAATGTCAGAGAACATGCCAATGCTATTAAATTTTCAATGATTGAAGAATTTTGCAATTTAGAAATAAGACTACTTGCATGTTTTGACTCAAATTCAGAATGGATATTGGACAATGAGTATTCCAAACATATGTGTAAGAACAAATCTTTATTTATCAACCTAATGAAGACATAACTTCAAGTTGTCTTTTAATGGTCTCACATGCAAAATAGAAAATCCAATGTTAAATTCTTATGTTACCTCTGATCTACTTGAAAATAACTTTTTTGTTGTGGATTATATATATCAGGAAATCAGATTAAACATGATGGAGGAAACTCAAAAGCGGCACAAGCGATTTGGCCATTACAGTTTCAGAAACTTGAAGATTCTTCAGAAAACCAATATGGATCTTGTTCTACCTAATGTGATGCACATATATTCTAAATGAATAGTGTGTCAAAAAGGAAAACAAGCATGGAAAGTTTTCACTCATAGTGGCACAAGATCTTCTGAGAAATTAGACTTGATACATAGTGACCTTTGTGGTTCGATAAAAGATGAGTCTTGGAGTGGATGCAAATATTTTATTATTTTTATTGATGACTATAGTAGATTTTGTTGGATTTATTTTCTCAAATGCAAGTTTGAAACTGTCTCCATATTCAAGATATTCAAAGCTATTATTGAAAGACAGTCGGGAAGAAAAAGAAAAATCAAAACTATTAGATCTGATAACGGTGGAGAGTTCATATCCACAGTACTTGAAAATTTCTGTAGAACAGAAGGTGTGATTCACCAATATACTACTCCACATACTCCTGAGCAAAACGGAGTAAGTGAACGAAAGAATAAAAATATAATTGAGATGGTGAGATGTTTGATTTTGGAGAAAAAAAACTCCCTTTCAACTACTAGGTAGAGTCATCATCTACGGTTGTATATTTGCTAAATATGCTTCCTTCAAGAGTATTGAATGGAAAAATGTCTTATGAATTATGGCATGACTCAAAAAACTCGGTAAAACTCTTAAAATTATTTGGTTGTGTGGTTCATGTACATGTACCAGCAGCCAAGCGGACAAATTAGATGAAAAGTTTAAAGTTGGAGTTTTTATGGGCTATGCTAGTGGGATAAAAGGTTATCGAGTATTTTTTCCTGATGAAAATAAAATATGCATACGTCGTGATGTGATATTCGAGGAAGACAACGAGTAAGATTGGGAAAATCATCTAATTAAGGACTCTTCTTATGTTATTTCAGGTGCTAACAAAAGGATTGAATAGTCTGTGGCCATACATATGATGTAAAATCTTGATATACCATCTTCTGACATTTTGGAGACAAATGATCAGTTGGAAATCTTAACTGATAACATTGATGAACATAACATCCCCAATGTACTCACAGAAAGTTATGCAGAGAGTGAATCTAGCAATATTGGACACGAATTTGCACATACAGACCATGAAGATATGGTTGAAACAAACCTTCAAACTCTTACTTTAGATGATGATTCATTAAGTGAAGGTGCTGTAAAAATGAAAGATTTATCTGAGATTTATGCAAATACAGATGAAATTAGTATTGAACCTGATGAATATTATGCAGACTCATGCCTAAACTTAAGTGATCCTATAAATTATGTAGAAGCTGATGTTCAAGACAAGTGGACACTCAATGGAAAGTAAGAGCTTGTCTATTGAAAGAAATAAAACATGGGATCTAGTAGAGAGACTGAAAGGAAAGACCATTTAGGAGTGAAGTGATTTTTAAGACCAAGATGAATGTGGATGCGACTGTGAACAAGTATAAAGCAATACTTGTTGCAAAAGGATATTCGCAAATTCAATGTATTAATTATAGTGAAGTCTTTGCACCTGTCGCACGTCTAGACTCGATAAAACTTATTCTATTCATAGCAGTATTGTTGGGTTGCACATCAGAAGTTATAAAATCGAGGTATCAACGATACAAATATGATAAATAAATAAACACAAGAATTTAACGTAGTTCACCCAAAACAGGGCTAGTCCACGGGTCCCACCATAGAAAATTCCGCTATTACCAATAGTATGTATACAAAGAGAATCTACCCTATATAAATTTTTAGAGAAAATTACCCAAAATAGACGGTAAAACAATGTTTAAACAAAACTTCGACTATCCCTCAACTATTTTGAGACTCTCCGAATATTTAGGAAATATTCCTAAATATTACATACTCTTCCGAAAACTTTCCGAAAACATGATTAGGGAAGAAAACGTTTCTTCTCTAATCACTCTTTTCTCTATACTCTATGCTCAAATGAAACGAGCTTTTGGGATGATTTGAGAAGCTTATGAACTCCTCCTTATAGAGACACTGGGGGAGGAAAAACCTCCCCGAGAGACACTCATGGGGTTGGCCAAGGTTGGCCACCCATCCCCACACATTAGTCAACCATTGATGCTACACGTTACTTCTTTTTTTTTCTTTGATGTGTGCCCCACTTGCATGTGGAGGGACCCACTCATCAATTCTCCCCATACCGACACATGGAAGAATCCTCTAGTCCAGCTGCAGCTCGGCAATACTCAAAGTTTGTTCTCCACAAAACCTTTGTCATCATATCCGATCCGTTCTGCTCGGTATAAATCTTCTCAAGCAGTAACAACCTCTTCACCATCACCTCGTGAATCCAATGATAACTGACATCAATATGCTTGGATCTCGAGTGAAACGAAACATTTTTCGCTAGATGAATCGCATTTTGACTATCACAGAATAGCTGATAATTCTGCTGATCAATATCGAGTTCTTGCAAGAACTTCTTCAACCATAGTAACTCTTTGCTTTGCAAGCTTCAGTTACTGCAATAAACTCGGCATTCGTTGTCGAAAGAGAAACACACTTCTGGAGTTTAGATTGTCATGCAACAGCTCTCCCTTAAAACTTAATCAGGTATCAAGATGTAGACTTCCTCGAGTCAATATCTCCTGCCATGTCAGCGTCTGTGTATCCAACCAGTATTAGATCACCTTCTCCAAAACACAAACACATCTTGGAGGTTTCGCGTAGATACCTAAGGATCCACATCACTGCAGCCAAATGATCCTTGGTCGGTTTCGAAAGAAAGCGACTCAGAACTCCAATAAAGTGAGCAATGTTCTGTCGCGTACACGTCATGGCGTACATCAAGCTTCCAATAGCTGAAGCAGATGGCACCGTAGCCATCTCTTCCTTCTCCTGATCCGTAGAAAGGGCTAGAACTCAATCTAAAGTGATTAGCTATGGGACAACTAACCCCTTTAGACTTGTACATGTTGAATCTTTGAAGTACTTGCTCAATGTACTTCTCCTGTAACAACCATAACTTCATGGCATTCCTATCTCTAATGATCTTCATGCCAAGAATTTGCTCCGTTGGTCCCAACTCTTTCATCGCGAAAGACTTACTTAATTGCTGCTTCAACTCAGCAATTCTCGAACAGTTTTGACCAACAATCAGCATGTCGTCCACGTACAACAGTAGTATTATAATATCATCTTCAGAAAACTTCTTCGTAAAGACACAGTGATCTGAAATAGTCTTCATGTAGTTTTGCTCCCTCATGACAGACTCAAACTTCTTATACCACTGTCTCGATGCATGTTTCAAGCAAGAAGTCATACCGGTCGGTACCGCTTGTATCGGTCCCGACCGGTACGAGTGTTTTTTACGATATACCATTGGTATACCGGTGATATATCGGAATACCGGTGTACCGGACACTACCGATATTTACCGGTATGATCGGTATACCGGGCGGTATACCACCGGTATGACTTCCATAGTTTCAAGCCATAAAGACTATTCATTAGCTTGCAAACATAACCATCTTTCCCCGTCTTCACAAAGCCTTCTGGTTGATGCATATATATCTCTTCTTCCAAATCTCCATGTAGATAGGCAGTCTTCACATCTATTTGTTCAACCTCCAGGGTGAGAGATGTTGCTAACCCCAGCACAGTCCGAATGGATGTCATCTTCACAACGGGTGAGAATATCTCGTCAATATCAATCCCTTTCCTTTGACTGAATCCCTTCACGACAAGCCTTGCTTTAAACTGTGGTTGCGGATTATGATCATCATGCTTAATCCTGAAATCCCATCGGTTCCTCAAAGACTTCTTATCCTTTGGCAACTTTACCAGCTCGAAAGTCGCATTCTCATGCAAGGACTTCATCTCGTCTTGCATGGCCTCAATCCACTTGTGTCTGAATTCATCATTCATGGCTTCCTCGTAGGATTCCGCTTCTCCCCCGTCAGTCAATAACAAATATTGATCTGGAGAATATCTCGTAGAGCATTGTATAACTCTACTGGATAACGTAGTCCGAATAGGAGAACCAACAAGGTCTTGTACTTCATCACCCTCATCATAGGCCCAATATCACCCTCATCATAGACTCGATAAAACTTATTCTATTCTTAGCAGTATTGTTGGGTTGCACAGTGGAAGTTATGAAATCGAAGTATCAACGATACAAATATGATAAACAAATAGACACCAAAATTTAACGTGGTTCACCCAAAACAGGGCTAGTCCGCGGATCTCACCATAGAAACTTCCACTATTACTAATAGTAGGTATACAAAGAGAATCTATCCTAGTTAAATTTCTAGAGTAGAAATTACCCAAAATAGGCGGTAAAACAGTGTTTAACCAACACTTCGACTACCCCTCAACTATTTTGAGACTCTCCGAATATTTAGGAAATATTCCTAAATATTACACACTCTTCTCTAAACTTTATGGAAACACGATTAGGGAAGAAAACATTTCTTCTCTAATCCATCTTTTCTCTCTACTCTATGCTAAAATGAAATGAGCTTTTGGGATGATTTAAGAAGCTTATGAACTCCTCCTTATATAGACATTGGGGGAGGAAAAACCTCCCCGAGAGACACTCATGGGGTTAGCCATCCATCCCCACACGTTAGTCAACCATTGGTACACGTTTCTTCTTTCTTTTTTTTTCTTTGATGTGGGCCCACTTACATGTGTAGGGACGCACTCATCAAGTATATCACACTGGAAAGTGCACCACATGGACGTTAAAACAACCTTTTTACATGGGATATTACAAGAGGAAGTTTATGTCGATCAACCAAAGGGTTTCGTCAAACAAGGAGATTAACACACTTTAGATTGAAGAAAGCTTTATATGGCTTTAAACAAGCTCAAAGGGCATGGAATGAGAGAATAAACATCACACTTTCATACCTTGGTTTTGGAAAATCAAATGTTGATCACTATATTTTCGTAAAGGACGTTGAAGGTAATGGTCTCATACTTATCTCTCTTTATGTGGATGATCTCCTAATTACTTTCAACAATGACTTAGACATTGATTACTTTAAAAGATTCATGACTCAGATATTTGAAATGTCCGATCTCAGGGAAATGCATTATTTTTCTGGGAATAGAGATTCCCCAAAAATCAGGTGTAGGAATCTTAATATCTCATAAACGTTATTGCGTGGAAATGATTACACCTGTTGATTACACCTATTGATTATAAGACTAGGATATCATGCTTTGAATCTGAAAATGATTTTGATGCTAGCTTATATCGTGGCTCGTCCTGATTTGAACTATATTGTCAATGATTTATATCAATATATGTAAAGGCCAAAGAGCAGCCATTTACAAATTGCAAAGCAAATGCTTAGATATATAAAGGGAACTCTAGATTTTGGTCTTTTCTGACTTGCTCTAACAGCGAAATTATGTTGATCTGGGGGGATATGCAGATAGTGACTTTGCTGGAGCTGATGATTCTAAAAGTACATCAGGATATATCTTCTTCTTGAATGGATGTCCCTTCTCATGGTGTACAAAGAAACAAGAAGTGGTGCCCCAATCAACAACAGAATCTGAGTATATTTCACTCGCTATTGCTTCAAATCACAATATATGGTTGAAACAAATTCTGGAAGACATCGAGTTCAAGCAGGAAAAGCCTATTGAACGTTGTTGGATCTGACGAGATCCATCATGTATGTCTGGTCATCTTGAATGCGTTCTGGGCCTACATTCATAATAACTCAAAAGCCCGAGTTTCTAGACGTTAATTGATGGAAAGGAGACTCGAATGTTTACAGGCCGATCCCACCTCTTACTCGGTTATTTCGATGAGATTAGGTTTAATAGAAGAGAGGCTCTAATTCAACATTATGTTATAACAGTGGAAATTACTATTTTTCCCCTATATATTTAAGGTCATTCTTCAGGGAACGAATGTGTGAAAAACACTTGAGTACTTTCGTTCTGTTGTGCTGATGGCCTTCCGATTCTCTTCTTTCCTAATCTCAGAAGTGCACGGATTACCATCACCCTTGACTGAGCAAAAGAGGTGAAGACCGCTGTCCTGATAGCCTCTTCGACGTCAGGTAAAGTTACGTGTTCCTAAGGTTCTGGGAGTTGGACTTCGTATTTCCAACCTTCGAATCCCAATATTGTGGAATCAGAACCTCTAGTTGCCGGAATACATAACTTTTGTTGAATTCTGCAATATTTGGATGATTTTTGAGAATTTCAGAAACTATTTTGCGTATTTTTTAAGATTTGTGCAACTTTCTTTATGTGGAAATTCGAAATTTGCATGACTTCAGAATTTTATCGCGGATCTCCTTTTAGTACTGAACTTTCTATTTTCAGAAAGTCTAGTTTCCATTTCTGTCGTGATGTTCATCTTTTGGTATGTTCAAAATCTATGAAATTCATCGCGGATTTCATTATATTTGTGAATTCACGTAATTGAATGGCAGGATTTCTACGAACTACTGAATTCTTTGAGGATTTTCCTCGAACTACTATCACGGATTTATTGTTCTGACACGCGTCCTTCGTATCTTTCGCAATGTGTCCTTGTTTTTTCGTGACATTTAATTTCAGTACCACTTGTTAGAGGGATGGCAAGTATTTATGCATGTGCGCCACGTGTCGGACATCAATATTGTACTTCAACACATCACTGTGAACTGGGCCTATTGGGTCTTGGGTTATTATGTATCAACCCATTATAACATACATGTCATGCCACATCTTATATAAATATAATATAAGACGAGACATGATGCCGTACTCTATAAAATAGAGTACAAGACCATACATGTTCTTATTATGTAACCTAATGCATTTGTAACATTATAAATAAACCATACTAAAATAAATCTTACAACCTAAAACACTTCTATATACATAACCCAAAACACCCATATGTGTACATACACCTATAAACATGGACATTACAAACTTCAAACCACTTTCTAAACTTCAAAACATCAAAGTTTACTATTTACAACATAACAACGGAAGACTACGATATAACAAACACCAAAACAAAACTACCCGCAACCCTTTACTTCTTCATGTCTTGTGGCAAACTGATCGACCTATTTAAATCTCATGGTCGTCTTTACCTGGGTAGGGATGAGTGGTCATGAAACTGTACCAATATAAAATACAGAAACAACAAGCATATATAAACAAAACAATCAATGCATCACATAAGAAATGTAAACACATATAGACTGCACTTTTCATTATCTTTCATTGCCGGCATGGCGAGCCCGGTAACCCGTCCCAACCCTTGGTTTAGGAATCACCATGCATAGAGAAGACATAAGAAGCAATACTCAAGTATTGATCACAAAGAGCCACCCCTCTTCACAACATATGAATATGCCAATATAATATGTTTGGGATCCCCTTAATCATTAGTTTGGCTATGACCACTTTCGTGTTGCCTCAAGCCAGCTCAGTTTGTGGCTAATTCCATGGTCCAACCATGTTGCCAGGAGTGTGCGTCCACCCCTCCTCGAATATTCACAAAACATGACATTTACACATAAAAACATCTTGCTGAATTTTAGGTACAGCCAACGACACTAAACACCAGACACAATTTAAGGGCTCGAATGAACTTCAAATTCAATGTAAAATACTCATTTTAAAGCTATTTCAACAAGCTAAAACTTTATAAGAGGGCAAAATTTCATCCGAGCAATCTAACGTTTTGTAAAAAGCCATTAACAGTAGGTCTGCAAATAGAGGAATAGTTCTGCAAGGGTTTAGAAAACATTTCATAACTTCTTAACCTTTATTACTCTACCTGTAAACTTAACATATATAGAAACTAGACTTGACAAGGAACAAAATAATGCTAGTTTCATCATAAAATTCGCATCCAACAAGTAACAGTAAATTCACGAACATCAGCAAACATCACAGAAAATGCAGAAACTGTATTTTATCTTGTAAATCTAAATAATGCCGCTAACCTCAAGTTTTCTCCCTTGATTTTACATTTTCTAAGCTCAAAATCTCCCTAGGAATGATAATTCTCCTCTGGATTTGTCGAAATATCAGTTCAAAGACTCCAAGTTTATGTTCATCCATTTGAAAGATATCATGTTTATCCTTTGTAAAAGAAAACCAATGGCTTTGTTTCTTTTGTTAATATTTACACTCTTGGAGAAATGATTAAGTGTTTAACTAAGATGATCAATAATCCTCATGATTTAATATTTAAATCGTTATCTACTTCCCTATCGTCACGTAATTCCTACCGTCATTAATACTCGATCATAATAAAATATCAATCGTAACTTATCAATCTAAAATAACACCAATCATAAATGAATAACTATCATATTTATCTTATTATAGATATGTGATGATTCTGGACCTTACAATACCAGTCCATTGTGTAGTCCAATCTTAATGTGTGGGCCCTAACTATCGACTCATTACATAAGTCCATTATCTGTAAGTAATGTCCAATTGTCCATCTCTACTACGGCCCATTCGAAAAGCCCAATATCATTACGATTGAGTCCATTTCGAAGCTCAGATTTTGTTCTTCAAAATATTTTGTATTGGCAGGACTCGGACTTGCGATCTCTGGGCATTCTGGGCATCATATTTACCATCCAGGCTATCTACTGATTGTGTTATGTTGTGTCATTTCTGTTTTGATATTGATAACCTTTCTATTGGTCTTGTTTGTTGATTTATCAATTGGCCCAACGGAAGATTGTTTGACTTGAAAAATGTGAATTTGAAACCAACACTTACGTATATTCTTTAAATTGAGAGTTGATATTTGGCCAATCGGAAATTCATTAATTTCTCGGTTATTGAATAGTAGGAAATGATTCTACCCAACGGTGATTCATTTCGCTTATGTTGTTATATGATAATAGCTTTTGTTAAAGCCTTATGATTTGCTCTATTCTCATACGGAAGCATATGTTTTCTTCCGACATACATGTGCACTTCATTTTATATGATCAAGAGTACTATTGACTGCTTCTATTTGTGTTGTTTTGCATGTTTGACACTTTTTATTTGTCAACCGTGTTTGAACCAGCTCTCTTCCATTGAACCACTGAAAGACAATAATTTCAGAAGTTTGAAATTACAATTGCCCCTCGTTGGTCATACATCAGAATGTTTGGCATCTTATGAACGATGGGAGGATTCTAATCGACTGTCCTTTATGATGATAAAAGATTCTATAACTCCTTATATTCGAGGAAGCATGAAAAGGATAATGTAAAGCAATTCCTCGCTTATGTTGGGGTCAATTTCAATCATCTTCAAAGGTTCTTGCGATAACTCTTGTGACGAAATTGTTTGCACTAAAGCAATTTCAATCATCTTCAAAGGAATTCGTCGGCACATTATGAAAATGAATGACATGGCTGCACAACTGAAGACCATGGAGACGGCGATCTCCGAAGGGTTTCTTGTTCATGTCATACTTTGTTCACTTCCATATAAGTTTGATCATTTTAAGATCAACTATATAATTCACGGAAAGAGAAATGGAATTTGAATGAACTAATGAATATGTGTGAATAAGAGGAGGAACCTCTTGTCGACTCCGTGGAGTGTGCAAATGTCATCTCTGAGGGTTTTCGCAAGAAGAAGCCTATAAAATAATCTAAGTTTGATAAAGCTTCTGAAGTGGAAACTTTTTCTGGCACCAAAGCTCATTGTCCCCTTAAGTGTCGATTTTGTCGACAAACGGGACATTTTTAGAAAGAGAACCCTAAGTTTCATGAATGGTTGAAAAAAAAAGGTAATATATCCGAGTATGTATTTTATCGGGATCAACTAATGGATGTTTCCTCTGATACATCGTGACTTGACACTGGTGCTTCTATACATATTGCTAATTCTTTGCAGGGATTCCGCGACGTGAGGAAGCTAAGTAAAGGCCAACATAGTGTGTTAGTAGGAAATGAAAGTAGTGATGCAGTTGAGGCTCTTGGAACTCTTTGCTTAGTTCTTGAGAGTGACTTCATTTTGCATTTACATGATAGTGCTTATGTACCCAGCATCACTAGAAATATTGTATCCATTTCTCGTCTTAACGTTGAGGTTTTGCGTTTTGTTTTGGAAATGGACAAGTCACTATTTCCCTACGTTCTACTAATGATGGCATTGGTATTTTAGAGAAATGTCTCTATAAATTACTTTCACAATCCTCCTCGGGATAATATCGTGGAATCTAAGCAAGTAGCACTGGTATTACAGACTAAAGTTACGAAATCTCCGGTTGAGAATTCTTCAAGATTGTGGCATGAACGTTTAGTCCACATATCTCGATATAGAATGAATCGTCTCATTCTTGAATAAATTCTCTACCCTTTGGATTTATTTGATTTTGTCACATGTATTAATTGTATAAATGGGAAATTTGCTTCCGATCATAAGAAAACTGTCATTCGGAGTCAAGGGCTCTTAGAACTTATTCATTCTGACATTGGTGGTCCTCTTACTCCTTGTATTTTTGGACATAGATATTATCTTACATTTATTGATGATCATTCAATCTATAGGTATATCTATCTGCTTAAGGAGCGATCTGCGGCTCTCGAGGCATTTAAGGTTTACAAAGATGAAGTCGAGAACCAACTTGGTTGTAAAACAAAGGTCATCAGCTCAGATAGAGGCTTGGAATATTATGGTGGATTCTACGATTTTGGCTTTAATCTGGGAGCCTTGCCTTATTTCTGCAGGATTGCGGCATTATTCACCAGGTTTCTATGCCTAGCTTAGCTCAATAGAATGGTGTTGATGAGTGTCGAAATCGTACCCTTCTAGACATGCTACGAAGTATGATATGCCAAACTCACTTACCATAATATCTCTAGGTTGAGGCTTTAAAGACAGCTGCACATATTCTTAATCGGGTCTCATCCAAATGTGTCTCAAAGACACCTTATGAAATTTGGACAGGAGGAAACCATCTTTGGGGTATATGTGAATTTGGGGTTGCCCTACGGAAGCCAAAATATTCAACCCTGATTTAAATAAGCTTGATTCAAGAACGATCAGTTGCTATTTCATTGGATATCCTGAACGTTCAAAGAGATATCGTTTCTGTTGTCCTTCATATACCATTCAAATTCTCGAGACAAGAAATGTGGTTTACTTAGATAATGTTGATACTTGCAGTTCTGGTACGTCTCGGACTATTGATCTCAAGGCGGAACCTAATGATAATCATGTTCCCTTATTGCCTACTGTGCCTATGATTTCTCAATCAATGAGAGGCACCGAGATATCAGAATGAACTGATGTAAACCGCACTGATGACTCACAAGTGGATATTGAGCTTTCTTTATTGCGCCGCTCTAAGAGAGTGAGAAAATCAACATTATATGGTGATTATGTATATGTCCACGATGTCGAATCTTATGATGATAGTGGCTTGCTGCCATGAGGGATGAGTTTGACTCCATGATGAAAAACGGAGTCTGAGACCTTGTTGATTTGCCAGTTGGATGTAGACCAATTGGATGTAAATGGGTTTTTCGAACCAAACTAGATTCTAATGCCAATGTCAAACGATACAAGGACCGGTGGGTTGGTTATACCGAAAGAAGGGATTGATTATACCAAAACTTTCTCTCATGTGTCAACAAAAGATTCCTTACGAATACTCATGGCTTGGGTAGCTCATTACGATTTAGAGCTTCACCATATGGACGTTAAAACTGCATTTCTGAATGGTGATTTGCTTGAGACCGTCTTTATAACTCAACCATAAGGTTTTGTGGATGAGGGTGAGGAGAATAAGGTTTTTCTCCTGAAGAAATCAATTTACGGTCTGAAGCAAGCCTCTCGACAATGGAATATAAAATTTGTGGAAGTTATTACTGAGTCTCGTTTCAACAAAAATCTTGTAGATCAATGTGTCTTTATGAAAGTTTGCGGAAGAAAATTCGTCATACTCCTTCTATATATTGATGATATTCTATTAGCATGCAATGATTTGATCATTTGGCATGAGACCAAATCACTTCTATCTCTGAGCTTTGACATGAAAGATCTCGATGTTGCCTCTTACGTTCTAGGCATTGAGATTCACCGAGATGGATCTCGTAGTATGCTGGGATGGCGTCAGAAAGGCTATATAGATAAAATCGTATAGCGATACAACATGGAGAATTGTGCTTCCACAACTGGATTGATCTATAAGGTTTAAAAGTACAACTTTCAACAGTGTCCTCAAACTCCCGAGGCGCTATATGAGATGGAATCTATTCTTTATACTTCTGCAGATGGAAGCCTTTTGTATTCTTAGTCTTGTACGCTTCATGATATAGCATTTTCTACGCCATATTAACCCTGGTATGACTCATTGGAAATATGCACTGAAAGTTCTACGCTACTTACAGGGGACTAAAGATTACATGCTTGTTTATAATAAGTTAGACTTACTTGAGGTTGTGTGCTACGCTGCTGCTGACTTCATGGGGTGCGTAGACATGGAAATCCACTTTTGGATATTTGTTTATGATTTGTGGCGCTCCGATTACTTGGAACAGCACAAAACAGTCACTTAATGCTTCATCCACTATGGAAGCAGAATTTGTAGCGTGCCACGTGGTCTCCTGTCATGCCTTGTGGAGTAATAATTTTCTTATGGGGTATGAATCTTGTATGCTCAATTTTGAATCCCCTAAATATCTTCTGTGATAATTATCATAGAAGTATCTTGTTCCGAGATACAAATAGGTCACTTTCATACTTGAAGTATCTTGTTCTAAAAGAAAGATTTCATAAAGAAAACATTACGTTAGAGCACCTTTGTACTCGTGCTATGTTGGCTGATCCACTTATGAAAGCCCTGAGTCCCAGTCAGTTTACACTGCACGTGCATAATACGAGACTCCTTCATGGCTTGGATCCTTCGTCTTTTGTATACTCTGGATCACTTATATTTTATTCATTCCTTCTGTTTTTGGGTGACTTCGATAATAAATTGTTTGTTGCTTGCAACTACGCGTATTTTGTGCAAGCCTTCAAAAACAAACCTTCTAAGGACCATCATGATGAGTTTCATACTGTCATCATGTAATTGAGTTATCTTGCTATTGTTGTTGGTAGTATTGGATGCATAATTGGGGAACGAGCTATCTAGTTAATCTTATAGTCCTTGGCTCCAGTTTAGTTCACTGCTGCTGATGAACAGAGCTCTTTGCATGAATGTGCATTCCTTCAGCCAAGTGGGAGAAATGTTGGATCTGACGAGATCATACTGCTATATCCAAAGATCATACTCATTTTAGCAAAGCCAAGCTTATAAAGATCAAATTTCATGTTCTAAGGGAAGTTGTTTGAGACAATGAAATCAGGTTAACACATGTAAAATCCGAAGATCAGCATGTTGATATCTTTACAAAGAGCCTCAGAAAAACATTATTTCTTCATCACCGTTCAAAGATATGAATCATACCTGCAAAAGAGTTCCATGAAAATACTCACTCAACAGCTAGGGAGAGTGTTGAGAA
The DNA here is from genome assembly GCA_009725065.1 of Utricularia reniformis. Lineage (NCBI taxonomy): Eukaryota > Viridiplantae > Streptophyta > Magnoliopsida > Lamiales > Lentibulariaceae > Utricularia > Utricularia reniformis. The sequence goes on from RWGZ01000946.1 coordinate 441,518, forward strand.
GAAAATACTCAACTCTTTATTATGCTTAGTTTAAGTTGCTCTTATGAATGAAAACGTGAATACGTCTTTTGTAGGGTCAAATATGACCCACTATAAATACTAAGAATGTGGACAAATGAAGCATTGTTCTGCTTTCAATTTTAGAATGCAATTCTCACATGCTATTCCTAGGTTTTCATATTGCTTGCTACATTGATCATCTTTCTCTACGAATCAGATTACTAAGCTACAATATGTTCTAAAGCATCAGAAGCTAGATCACAACAATAGTGACCCCTAGTTCAAAGTATTTGATTATGTAACTAAGAGATTGATCAAATCTATTCTTTACCACCGTTCTCCTCAACTTTGTACTCTGAATTTTTCTTCCAATTCTCTTTTACCAACCATAGAACAAAATTTATACTTCTCAAGAACAAATACTCTAGGGAACATGTATAGTTGTTTTGGCCAACTATAATTCAATGAGAACCACATTTCTCTTTTTACTTGCAATTGTTTTTCTAGTGACTCTCGTTATGCTATCACAAACCCAAAAGCACTCGACATAGGCAATAACTACCTGCACTCAATTTAAACCTCCAAGAGCCTTGTTTTACACAAACATATGTAAAACTTTTACCTCTTTCCCGTAATTCCCGACGCCGCTTCCCTTCTCCTCTCTGATAGACGTCACTGCATACTACTACTGCAACACCATTCGAACTTTGATCTGTCGTTGTCAGTTGGCGCTACTTGTCGAACATCAGAAAACATGGTAATATTTTAAATACTATGTTTGTATTTTTTATTGTCTAGATTAATTACGATATTATTTACTTAAACAGTTTTATATTCGTAGTTTATTATATCGTATTCATAGATGTTTCATTTGGTTTTAGTGTTTATAAACTAAATCGATATCATTTTTTCTGTATTTAATTTATATGTAATATGTTATTGATTTTAGTTTTTATATACATTAACATTTTTGTGTCTTAAAATGTATGTGTTGTTATGTTTTGTAATTGAAATTGATTTGTAAGATTTCCATCTTGTTATGCATTTGATTATATGCGTTATATTTGTATCAATTTTTTATAAAACTATAATTTTGTATTATTTCATTGTTTCATTTGATTTTTGTGTATAGTATTTAAAAGTTATATTATTTTTTATGTATTAATTTATGTTTTTATGTTATTGAAAATTGATTGTATCATTTATATTGTGTTGAATTTTTATCAATTTTTTGAATATTAGAAAGGCGTACCAAATAATGAACCTATCTATTCGAGTGTATTTTGCGCGGTGATAATTTGTCTTCAAGCAATAGGATAGAACCATAAGGGACTTACAAGGTATACCTAGTGTCACTCAAGTATTGGATGAATGAGGATTTATGGGGTATTCAAGACATGTAAATTGTAATTAGACTGACATCTATTACTGCATTGATCGAACGATGGCATCCGGAGACGCATATGTTTTTCCTATTGCTATGTAAGTTTCTTGATTTTTTATAATATTAGCTCTTGATAAATAATAATGTTTCATGTTGTTATTTTGATGACTGATGTTACTATACAAAATGCTTCTTGGTGTCTAATCATTGATAGTATTGTCATTGTAAGTGGTGGATGAGTTCGAAGGGAGTAGAAGTGGTTACAATTCCTCAATTTTCAATTTGGATGGACGCCATCGTCAACTGATATAAAGTGAGATGTTTTGTGTTAGGGTCGTTAGACAATTACGTCATTGAAGCTGCATATGTAGTTAACATGGATTACACATAGTTGAAATCTTCCAGTAAAGACTTGTTTACTCATACATTTACTAGAGGTTAGTTTTATCGACCAATTCTTTATTCGTTGAAGGTGTGTTCGTGCAATTGCCACACTTCTAATATGAGGTGTGTTGTTTCCAAATATGGATGAAAATCAAGATAAATTAATATTGTTAGACTATTGACAGATGACAAAGAGATCTCCCAATTAATTTGGTGATCAATGTATTTAGCATGTTTCTAGGGCCGTAAAGAAGTGCAACACTTTGTGAACATATATTTTTCGATTAATTCATATTCATATTTGTTCATTCAAATTAATCTATTAATAGGGTTAAAACAATACTACGAGCTCGAAAAAAATTTCAAACGAAAACGAATATGTTTGGGACTATTCGAATTTGTGTGATTTATATTATTTATGCACGAACACGAACAAATTGATCCAAACACAAACTCAAAAATAAAACAAACAGATCCCAAAATAAATGAACATTAATATGAACACGGACACGAAAACGAACAAGAACATGAGCATTAACAAAAATACAAAAACAAACACGAAAACACATATAAACACTGTTCGAATTAGTTTTTCCGTTCAAATTATAATATGAAAAACATGAACAATTCAAACCCAGCTCGTTCGAATCCAATAACAGTCATACGTTTCTCTACCAGAGTCTATGTAAAGGTACATTGGGATGTAGATCGACATGTCTGTTGATGGTACTGAAATATATATATTTTCACCTACACGTCTAAATTAATTATTTGGGCATATAATTGAATGCCCAACACAAGTCCTCAACTATCATATTTATTATATCGAGATAACTATGAGGTGACATGTTGGATTGTGTTTGGCTATAGGTATGATGTTTTATGTTTTTTTGGTATTCATGTTTTGTAAAGACAACATGAATCGTGATTAACCGTTATTTATATTGATTTAATAGATATGTGAAGACGATGGTGTGGACTTGGGTTGCAATGCATCATTTGAGTATTTGTGGTAATTCACTTGATTTACAACGTAGGACATGGGTAACCCTTTATGTTTATTTGATTCAATTTGACCTAAACTTACTAACATTACTTACGAACTTCGTAGTTCATTTGGATGTCGTACAATGAAGTGGACATTGCCAATATTGATTTGAATTACATGCATTGTTGACCTACATGGGCCCGATCATATTTTTTGGTGTTGTGGAGCTGCACACCATCCAACGAGTACCAATAGTGTTGGGGATTAAACACGTATGCAAACAACCTCGACAGATTAAATAGAACCTTTGAATAAAACAAAAGAGAAAACAATAACACAAGAAATTTAACATAGAAACCTAGGATGGGTAAAAACCACTGGACCGATAGAACGATCAAATTCACTATCACTTGAAGATAATACAAAACACACACGGGAAGAGGAAATTCAGAATACAAGAGTTGATAACAATGAACTCTAATGCCTACTTATATAAATGAGGTTGTTGAAATAATTATGGCAAATAACAAATATTCCTAATATTTGATCATATCTCATATGTAATTTTCAATAGTCAAATCATATATATGCATCTATATATACTGATTTGATATGATCTTTATTTCTTGAATATCTCATTTCATAATTCACAACTTCCTAACTAATGGGTTCCACCATGTCTTAGTTCGGTCCTTGCCGATTGCCTTTATCACATATCTTCGGAACGGTCCCTTTGACACATTTGGTATTGTTTATTTTGGTCCTCTACTGATCGACACCAATACTGACCATCCTCTGGTGCGCCCGATCGACAACAACGTCGACCGTCATCCAAGTGTGACCGATCGACAATAATACTGATCTCCACACTTAATAAATACTTGAGATTCTAATTATGCATTCAATGACCTTTGAATGTCGATATGATGAGACTCATAAGCCTTAGATAGAAACATGACAATCATGGGAGATAATTCCCATAGATAGTGTCCACCATTGGGTCTTAGTTTTCGATATTATCCACAAGAAGCATGGATATCTTATGATGCTTAAAAATCGTGGCACCATTGATAGTTGATATTCGGGTTGGTGTGGAGGGGTAGCACACCCGGTGTTGTACAATGTATTTCTCTATCTATATGTGTTTACTACGATACTACTTGATATTACCCGGAAGTATTCTCTGATATTTATCCTTATCCGGGAGGCTCGTCCGACGTGGTTATTGGTATTTTCGGTATTTTCATATTTCGATCGGGTGGTATTCTCAAGTGGTATTCTCGGTATTCTAGCTCGTCGGGCCCCGTATTAAGTCTCTATAAGTATTTTGGGATATTCTGTGTTATTTCGACCCCGGACGTGGCCAGGGGTATTTTCGTCATTTGCCACCCGGGAGCGCACCGATCAGGTGCAACGAAGTATATGGTTATGTATTCGCTATCTGGGAGCAGTGGATTATTTTACGGGGTCCTCCGGTATTTTCTCATCTACATTCCCGCCTAATTCTGGATCGAGATGCATTTCCGACGTTATCTTGCGGAGCGGTATTTATTCTAATTTAATTGGAGAACATTTAATTATTTTGGGCTAAGTGAAGTGGATTAGGCTTATGGGCTCAAGTGATGGGTTTTGGGCTTAATTTCCCTATAAATAGGACCCCCAAGGCATTGAGAAAGGGGTTGGATCCTTTTCACATCTCCCAAGGCAAGGCTTTCATTCGAAATCGCGAGATTTCAACACTGCAGCCCCTTTTCGCGAGATTTCGTACCAAATCTCGCGGCCAGCCCCTTCTCGCGCGGAACCGCACCAAACCTCGCGATCAGGCTGAACCTTAGCCAGAGCCGCGACATTACGCACCAAACCTCGCGACNTAACCAAGAATGATAAAGAAAAAGTTTTAAAAATTCATTTGATACAACACTGATATATAAATCAACAGATGTCATCAATGGCTACAAAAACATAAGTTTGACTAAATCAACGAAGTGACTCTTTAGAAGAACATGCTTAATATTTCTTTGGAAGTTTGAGCTAGATCTCAAGCAAATATTATTTCGCAATTTCAGGCTTAACCAAATAGGATATCATTTACCTTCATCAATCCTTAACAAAACTCATCTTTTCAACTTCAGTTCATGCACAAATACATCAAATAATGCAACTGTTCAGTATCCCTAAAATTAAGTTAATTTTCTACCAATAATGCAAAATAACACAAAATACTCCAAAATCACACCATGCCTAAGAGTCAAAATAGCTTGGAACAATACGCTATGTCGATTCGAGAACAAGTTTTACCAAAATACATATATTCTCATGATACATTTCTCATGGTTACATCATAGTAATATTATAGTTAGTGAGAGTATCAAACATATGATAAACAAATCTTTACCACATTACCATTTTGTGATAACAATACAAACAGAAAGTGACCTTTCTTAGAAGAAACAAACTCTGCCCAAAATAGAGATGTAATTCGATTTGAAGGAAACAAACTCTCTATTTTCATGTTTGTTCATATTTTTAATTCGAACTTGTTCATGTTCATTCATATTTTATTCGAACGAGAATTCATAGTCGAGCATTGTTTAAATAATTATATGAATGTTCATATTTGTTCAAATGACTTGTTGAACATGTTTGAACAATTTGTTCAAATTTTATTGAATTTATTCTTGAAATTCAATATAGTAAAATTGATTTTTTAGATTAAAAATGTAAAAATTAAAATAACATAATTTCATATTTCGAATAAAATAAGAAAAAAACATTATAATATCTATAATTCAATAAAAAAATAGGTAAATAATAGATAAATAATATGAAATATGATAGATTGGAGTTTTTTAAAAAATGTAATATTTAATAATATATATTAAATATAAAAAAAATAATATATTTGTTCACGAACGTTCATATTTGTTCATGAAAAAATATTCGAACAAAATTTATATTTATATTAGAACGAATGAATACGATCATATACGAGTCTAACATAATTCGCATACAAACTGTTTGGATAGTGTAAGAGCCATAGTCCAAAAGAACCAAAAATAGCCAACCCAATAAAATCAAACTTAAACAACTTATCAATAGGAAAAGAAATTCTCCAAGTCCCATCAGTGTTATATATAGATCGGGATCGAGTAATGTAGAATGCATTAGAGGTTTGTGATTCGACGACATCCAACACAGGTTTTCACTAGAATAGTTTAACGGATGTTTAATATACAAAAAGTATTACAATGATTGATAATCTGAATATGTTGTGTGAGGAGTGTGAGCTAAATGAGATTGTTAAGTATAACATTAACAAAATAATAATGCAATGATCGTAACACTAAAAAATGCGATGACCTAGAAGTTACTATTTTCAGCATGATCTCATTGCAGAATTTGGTATTGCAATGAGAATGGTTGTGTGGTGGGATGTTTCCCCAAATCATCATTTTTTAGCATACACAAATTAAAAATGTGGTGTGTATATTACTAAAAATCACAATTTCACCTCAACAACTAAAAGGAAATGAGGCCCAGGGGTCACTCATCTTGGTGACGATAAGCCTCAGCACGAGAGAAGAGAACGCTGAATTAGGACTAGGCTGACATGCAACACCCGAGGTCACGTTGCGCCTCAGGAAAATGAAAAGAGTAAAAGATGTTGATATCCATTTTAAAATCCATTTCACTATTTATTGTAATACTACATTTGCTACTATTTTCTATAAAAAGTTAATTTTCGTCTATAGCATAAACATGAAATATATCAAATAAATTACTCAATCATTGTATTGTGTGTCCATTTCTTTTCTTATTTAGATTGTAGGGCAATAACGGTTGAACAAGAATCTAGATTGGCTAAAGTGAATCGTTTTTAGGCTATCGCGATTCTTATTAATTTATTTTTAAAAAATAATTTGAAATTGACCGTGCTCACAATAGCGTATCGCGAATTGCACAAAAATGTAGATTCGAGATAACTTTCTCAATTGGTAGTAAAAACCTAGATGTTCCCCATTATCTCATTTCAAATTTAACTACCATTATTCATCATATATCACACCTCATTTTTTATTTGATCCAAACCAACCAAATGTATTTATTTAAGATAAAAAATGTTAGGATGATCATAGCACATCACTATTATGATTGAAGAAACAAAAAAAATGTAATAAGATTATCATAGTTGAAGCTCTAAATGAACATTACTTAAGTTGTATTATATATAATGCACAACTTTTGTTGATATTACTTAGAACCAAACTTATCCAATATATCTCATATTTGTATTAAAATGGAGTACGATTTACCGATCTCCAGTATGTTTCTGTCTGTAAATGGCGAGAGTCCACAATATTTGCATGAAAGGGATTGTCTAGATACTGCAAGCCTCCAATTTCCGATCCATTTCCGACTCCGGCGGCCTCAATATCGTCAAGCGGCAGCCGTTCATAGGCTGCGTTGGCAAAAGAAGCAGCTATGATCATCACTGGACCAAAAGCAATCAAGGGACCTGCTATAATTCCTCCGACAACTTGACCTTGAGATGCGGCGAGATATATGGTTATTCCAGAAGCAGCTGGAGGAGCTGGCGGCGGAAGAAATGCTCCAGAAAGTGATAGAATCTCGAATCTTCCATTTAAGGTCAAAACGGATCCTGGTGATGTGGACTGACGGAGGGTTACATTGGTGACGGTTCCGTTACCGCTAAGAACACAGACACCTCTTTGCCGGCGCGTGGTGAAGGTGGTCAAACACTCTGTGATATCGCAGCCGCTGGTGACTTCCATTACATGAGATCTGAGAGTGTTTCCGCTGTCGCGTGTTATGATAATAGGCGGTTTTGGCTTATTTTTTGACCCAGCGGGACGGCCACGGGGGCGGCGGATAATATCTAGAACGGAGGCTGACGGAAGGTCGACGTCGACCCCATTGGAAGTTACAGCAGTTGGACTTGCCGCCGTATACTTGTCATCATGATCTTGATTGAAGCCGCCACTGACGATGTTGGCGGTTCCGGTTAGTTCTTCATGGGAATCATGATTATTTTGGTTAAACGATTGACGGTGAAGCAATAGGTTTCTGCCGTTGAACGGCGGCGGTAGAGAGCAGTCCTCTCTTCGGTAATCCATATCCAATTCACAGCAAAATCTAGCTATCCATCATCATCAATAATCAAACACAACAAAACTGATAACTGCAACCAGAAAAACCTCCAATTTCGCATGAGTCAAGAAACAAAATATCCTTTCTCTTCTCAAGACTTTTCATCATCTGGAGCGCAGATAAAAAGGGCAAAAATCGCGACTTTTAATGCTTTTGGAAGCTAATATTTCTAGGGTTTGGTCAATTGAAAAGAGGGATTGATTAATTTGGATCTATAACGAAGATAGACAGTAAAAACGGGTGCCTCTTGACCAAACACAGAACCAGGAAAACCCCATTACCAAATTCATTCTTCCGCAAAAGATGCATCATTTTCAGTCACAGAAAGAAACTAAGCCAAGTTCACATCATCAATAATGCAATTTTTGCTTTCAATTAGGTCAGGAAACATTAAAGAAAATGGTGGGCGGTTTTGTTTCATATACATATAAGCATTTAAGGAACAACCCAACCCACAATACAAAATTGTAACTTTTTACGGCGGCTTTGTTTCATTATTCATACACATGAAGCAGCCTTTTTTGCATTTACAAATGGGGTCTATATACTAATACCATCCTATTTCGAATGGAAGAATATATCAATTCAACTAAAGATCACATATATCCAAAACTCGCTATCAATTTTTTTTTATAATTGAGGGATAACAATCGGTCGACAAGATTGACAAAGGGTATCGATGAACTTCGAATGAAGTGTCACCAAACAATTAATTCCACCAAAATACTCAGAGAATTCAAAAGACATACATGTCATCCAAATAACATGGTCTACGTCATTTCTCGAATTTGTGACAACTTTATGGAAATATGTTTATTCTCATGATAAACTTCTCAATGTTATATCACTTATGATGATCGATGCAGGAGGGCAACACTTAGTTCTATAGATCGAAGATAGTCGGTTTGGTCATTCTCCATCAATGATCAAGGGTACCAACAGATTATAATGCAGATTGGACTACTAGAAGACTTGGTGAAAATCAAACACATAAATTCACCTACTTTTGGAAGACCCTAAGTGCTCTCGTTCATTAGGGGTGTGCGAAAATCGGATATCTAATCCGATCCCCATTTTTTTATCCGAACCAATAGATACGGATCAACAAAATGATGATTCGAAACCAATCCACAATTTGTGGATCGGTTAACGGATAGATTTGTAGATACTTTAAATTTTATTTTTGAATTTTAGTTTAAAGCAAAAATTATCATTTATAACCAAAAAAATATTTTTTGGAAAAAATGACCTTACAAATTATAAAACAACAAAAACACATCTTTCTCATTTTTAGGTTTCAATAAATTGAAAATTTTAAACGTTCAATTTTGATTATAATATACAATGAATGTTTCTTTCATCAAATTGCAGGAAATCCGCAAAAGTACAGATAACTTATTTAGATATATTTTTATTTCATTTCTATCGGATATAGAAATCTTTATGTAAAAACTATTTTACTTTAATGACTACTTGATAGAAGTGAATAAACAAATTAAAGATACTAAAGAAATAAATTATTAGACAAATAAGAAAAAATCTAGCATTTAGGAGCTCTAGAATTTGAACAAGAGCATAATATAATATATCGAACTATAATATATATAATAAATATCCAATCGGACCAAAGTTTTTGAAAACCGCGCTCGATACGATTAAATACTTGCAATTCGGATATCCAGAAAAACGGTTCGAATACGATTCGGATACTTCCAATATTCGAATTATCAGATAATTTTTCCACACCCCTACCATTCATGGTCTGTTCAAATTGATACAATTTTTTTGTTTTTGGGTTTGGACTATCCCATAGAGCTCACAATCAAGCCGCATAGTTTTATATTTCCATTAATCGAAACTTGTCATCCATCCTCTAATTATTCAGAATAAACACTTTTAACTTCACCATTCCTCTAGAATTTGAACCATTATTGTTAGAGAGAATATCACTTTCATCAACCATTTACTTATTATTGTTCATATGTATTTTCGTAATTTGAATCTATTCTATTTATAGAGAATAGTAAAGGGGTGATTTCTCTCGAATCGTGCAAATTCGGCGCGGTTTATCATACATAATGTATTTTTCTCTATCTTTCATAATTACTTGCTGCTTAATCATATGCACCACTTCAAACATATATTTATACTAGTTTAACTTTCAAAATTACATAGTAGTCCCATATTTCTCTTTTCATTGTGTTTTTATCCTAATTCGACTCTGACATGTATCAACCATCAAAACATATCTTAATGTGAAACATTTTATTATGTTATCTCGTTTTGTTCCGCATTTAAGGGTCGCCACATATAATCTAGTACCTCGAAATAATATTACTTTATTCTAGTCATTATATTTAACTCCTATATATGATTATACATTATCTATGGTTTACGTTATTTATCATTTATCCGTTCATTGTCATATTATTTTACGTTCCTTGCAATATAATATATATTATATATTACTCATAAATCATAATTATTCTTTTATACTACCATGAAATGAATATATGCATACGACTTTTACGTTAATTATATCTTAAGTACTATATTTATTTATTTCATTTCTTAACAATGTGGATTGTTACACCTTGCTACCAATAATGCCGCATAATATGAGATGTAATCTCTAGTATCCATGTAGCAGCCGAGATCCATATCGTGTACTTACACAATTATTCAGACTCTCGCTAATTCT
>RWGZ01000947.1:0-65114 GCA_009725065.1 Utricularia reniformis
ATTAGATAAGACCCCGACAAAGAATGACCAACTTAAATACTAATTAATTATAAATAATCCTAAATTGATACCTTGCTAACTAAATATTGTGGATTAGTTTACCACAAGCAATTTTATGTTCTTATATTCTTTATTCCCTTATTTTGATAAGAAATCCTATTTTAAATTTTATTCGTATTACTTTCTATTTTAATTTGTACCATTATTAAAAGAGTGGAGATTCTTTACATTGTCTCTTTAATTATTCATAATGTTGGAGTTACGTTTATCACACAAATTTAATCTTGAGGTATCAAATTCTGAGATTTTCATATCTTATAAACTTTATATATTTTGTTAAAATACGGATAATATTCATTCTAAAGTAATATTAACTCACATCTAGAGTAATTTTATATTTATTTTTCGAAACTTATATTGCAATTAATGAAAATTGTGTACATGACCCCTAATGTTTAAAATAGTGTAAAGACAATGTCTCCAAAGTTTGTGAATTGCGTGAGAAGCTCTCTAAGTTTCAAAACCGTTTGAAAATGACCCTCGAGTGAATAGTAACAGTTTTCGTCTTTTTTCTTATAAGTGATTTTGATAATTTATGCGTTATTTTTAAAATTTTCAAAGTTTGGAGATATAGTCATAACATCTTTTTAAGGTTAATTAGTCAAATAGAAACTATCAGACATTTAAAATATGAACGAGGATAATTGTCAAATATAAACTGTTTCGAAAGTTCAGGGGCCAATTACGCAATTTTCAAACTTTGAGGACACGGTGTTTACAACATTTAAAAGTTTAGGGGTCAACCGTGCACATTATATCAATTTCGAGGGTTTTGTATGCAATTTACAAACTTTAGGGGCATCGTCTTTGCATCATTTTAAACATTAGAGGTTAATTACAAACACCACTCAATTAATAAGTAATTGATTTTGATCAATCATTTCTAATATGATTTTTTCTTTATATGTTGAACGGAAAGTCTCCATTTTATTTAATTCTAAATTTCAAATTTTATTTATGGAATCCAAAATTATATCCTTTTATTGTGTGCTTTCCATTACCTCTATTTCAAACTGCATATGAAAAATGGTTCGTTTCTTAATTGAATTATTCAACAACATCAATCATTCTTTAAAATTTAAAACGTTAATTTTGAAAAATCCAAGCCCCCGTGCAATTTAGTTTAAACGTATATTTTGAAACTACGGTTGAATAGTTAACCCAGTGTTTTCATACCGGACGGTATACCGACCGGTACATCAAATTTCGTTTGGTACCGGTATTTTTTTTCATACCGCCGGTACCGGGTATTAAAGTCGATTTTCGAGTTTTTTCGGGTTTGATACTGAAAAACTAATTAAATATTAATTTTTTAAAAAATAAAATAAAATAATATTTGGTACCGACCGGCATACCGATCGTACCGCTCATATCGGTCCGGACCGGTAAGTAATTCCGGACCGGTATGAAAACATTGCGTTAACCATGATTTTACGATTTTATTCAAAATGTAATGAATTTTTAACACATATTTAGGTTTGATAATTGTTTCTTACTTTATTTTATTGTACTTCTTCCACTCCATTTTCCCTCTAATATATATATTGTAGCAAATGCCTCAAAACGCACCGAGTTACTAAGAGCTTAAGGAAGCATCTATAATCAATGTTTCATATCGATCCTGAACTATGTACTTATCTGGAGCGGTACGATCGGCATACCTGAAAGCATACTAACCAGTACCAAATTTTATATTATTTTATTGTATTAAAAAATAATATTTAATTAGTTTTTTATGATCTGGTCCGAAAAAACCGGAAATCGACTCTAATGCCCAATATATGATGGTACTAAAAAATACCGATCAAACCAGATATTTGACGTACCGGCAGTATACCGTCCGATATGAAAACATTGCCTAGAATGGTTAGACCCGATTTTATGTCCCCAAACGCCATATGGAAAAATAAATGACATGATGTATTCTTTTAAAACATAATGAATAATATTTCTTGAGTAACATAGTGTTCTTAGATTATAATAGATAAGACCCATAAAAATGAAATTATAAAAAAAAGTAAATGAAAATATTAATTTCAAACAAGAAATTTTAAATTTTTCTTCTAAATTATGACAATTACATATTTATATCAAAGTATAGTACCGCTTCGAAAATCAGATTCTTCTAAAATTTCCGTTTCAACGCTTCCGTTTCGCAGCTTCAACGAATTCGCTCCCATGAATCCTAAAAGCATAGCTCACTATTATATGAGTTCCAAGTCAAATGTAGGAATGAGTATGGACAGTCCCAACCCGTACAAATGGATCAACCTATGTACCTACTCATAAAAATGAGTATGGGTTGAGCAACAAAAATCGACCCACCTACCTTTACGGATCAACCAGTTTATATGACCCAAATGTTTATTATTTATGTTTTTTTAGGATTAACATTGAAGAGTTTTTGAATAAAGTCAACACAAGTTAAACCAAATTTCTAACTCATTGACTCAAAAAAATTTCTAACATATTGAGTCAACTCGTATATATGCCTAAACTGTTGGACCAGAAGTGTCCTAGTCAAATATTTGGCTAGAGTTAATCTTATTGTTATTGTAGCATAGATATAAATGGCTACTTTTTAGAAAATATTCGCTATAAATAGAGAATATAATATGATATTTAAGGAGAATGTAGTTAAAACCTAAAACAAAAAAAAGCAGTGGAACATGTCAAATTTAATTTAAATTTGAAAATATATAATTAATTTACATTTATATATGATTTAATCACGATACGAGTCAACCTCTGGTTAAACATTTTAACCTTTTATTTGACCGATTTAATATCGGGCAAAATGTTGACAATATTGGTTAAATATCATTTTAATCCTCCCTTATATGTATAGAATCAATTCCTTAAGTATTGAAATTGTTTGGTTTCTCAATAAATATTTCCCAATTTTCCACATAAAAAATATTATCTTCTTTCAACTTTAAATTGATTATCAACCATTTAAAAAAAATACAAATTAATTTCTATTATGGTAGCATTATTATAGTATATTTGAATTATTAATTGTCTTTATAATGTCACTATTTATAAGATATTTCACAATAAAGAACTATGTATATTTTTTATTTTTACACTTGTCTTGGTTGAAGACGCACTTAAAATTCTATGCAGCACGGACTCTTTAGATCGATTTAGTAAAATTCGATTTGATTTAATTCGACTCAACTCAATAAATTTTAATAGTCGTATTTTCCACTCATTTCGATTTTTAAATAATATACTATGAAATAAAGATAAAATAAATATAATTAAATTTGTTGAAAGTTGCATAAAATGAAGTCTACAATTACAAATGTTTTTCCAATTTATTATACAAAAAAAATTAGTTTCATTAAAAACCAATGTAGCCAATCGATCATAATTGTCTCCAAAAAACAATCATTTTCTACTCCAATATCGCTTGTGCGAATAATACAAAAGTAGATCGACTAGATAACGTCATGAGAACACATACCCATAAAAAATCAATCAAATTAATGTCGAAATCAAAACAGTATCGTTTTCTATCAAATGCCAAGTGTTAGAACGAGTTGGAGAGTATTACTCGATTTAATACTAGGATGCACGAACACTTCGTATTTTTAAAACTTCGTGTTTTTGCATTTGCCGGACACACATTCACGTGTCCGACATATAATACTAGTGTCTATTATTCTCATATATATTATATTTTTAAATTATTTTTCATTTTATAATTTTACTATTAATTATTTTATTTTGTAATATATGATATATTATTTATCTTCCGTTATACATATTATTGTTTTTGTTCATATTTTATTAATTTTTTATTTTTAAATCCTACGTGTCCTAATGGACACTTTAGGATGAGTTCTCATTTTTACCGTTTTTAAACGTTTACGTATTACGTGTTCAAGAGCTAATACAAGTCCATGCAAAAAATTGTAGTGTTGATTCCAATGTTTTAAATGCCAGTACCGGCCGGTATACCTGACAAGCTCATTGGATCGGTATATTGGATATGTTTTGGGTATACCGGATATGTACCTGAATATTAAAATAAATTAAATTATAAAATATTCATATTTTATTTTTTTAATATAAAATCTGACCCAACCTGCAAAGACACGATCCAACCTATAAAAGCCCGATCCAACCCGAAAACCGTACCGGCCAGTACGTCCGAAATTTTCTATATACCGGAAATTTAAAACAATGGTTGATTCTGGATAATTATAAAATCAATCTTAAAATAACAGCTTTAAGACATAATCTTTGTTAAAAGGAAAAATCCGATCCGATAAGGACGTGAACAAAAACTAAAATCCAGTTATGATGGAATACCTACCGAGGAGTGAAGTAGATGAGAACAAGGGACATTATTGTAATATAGTAATTTGGCTGTTCATCGCACTTACATACGAAATGGCCGATGATTACGTGAAATTTGAACGAATAAGGAACGATTCCGACTGTGGGTACTAATGCTTCGCTTTTACAGATCTTATTTCCATTCTCCTTCATTTACCATTCCTTTATTTCTTCAAGCCTAGATCGAACACCAGGAATAGTATTTTATGGAACTAGAATTTGTTGGGTCTATTTTGTTCCCTTTTAGTTTTACATCTCAAGAACAGTGGGAACCTCAAAAAGATCAGACCTTGAGATCTTTCAAGTCTGATGTTTGGATAGAAAAAACTGAAGAGGATTTAACTTCCTTATTATAACAGTTCTTCCATTTTTATTTTCTTCAGGGATTACGGCATTACCGGATCTCATTTATGCATACCCATGTTCTAGGATTTTTCTGAAAAAAAAAATTGTTTCTGAAGTCATCCCTTTCTGCCTTTAGGAATTGTTGTAAGTGAAACCCGTTTAGAGTGCATTTTGTGCTTGTCTGCCATATTTTGCTGATCTGGGGACGAGTCATTTTAAAGAAACTTGGGAGTTTAGAGCTTCTCTTCATAATGATTCAAGTAAGCATAGCATGATTTGTTTGTTTTGATAGATTATAGATAAATGAGCTGCAGATTTGAACCTAGAATTTTCAACCTGGCACGCGCTAATTTTAATATTTATTTTCAGCCATTCAGTGCTATAAAGAATACCTTTTTCATAAAAGAATCTCTGTTTTACATCTTGATCGTTTAATTTGTGCAGCTTGTGATTTTTTATGTAATAAAATGTTGTTTTCTGGTTAAGGAATCCTTTTGTGTCCACTCACCATGTCTGTAATTCCTATTTTATTTATTAAACAGTGAGATCTCAACTATGTGATGCAGAAAAAAAACATGGCTTTTGCTTGAATTGCCTTAGCTTCTTAGCTTCACTAGTCTGTTATCCGAACACTTAATCGGGTATCTTCGTTCTTTGAACGCTTTCTTAAAGAAGTGCATCTTTTTTCTCTTTCAGAAGATGCCTTTCAAGGATTTCATCACCGAATATGGTGAAGCAAATCAGTATGAAATCCAAGAGGTTGTTGGTAAGGGAAGTTATGGTGTTGTAGCTGCTGCAGTCGATACTCACACCGGAGAAAAAGTAGCAATAAAGAAGATCACCAATATTTTCGAGCATGTATCCGAAGCAACTCGCATTCTCAGAGAAATTAAGCTACTCCGATTGCTTCGTCACCCTGATGTCGTTGAAATTAAGCATATTATGTTGCCTCCATGCCATAGAGAGTTTAAAGATATATATGTTGTGTTCGAATTGATGGAAACTGATCTTCATCATGTCATTGGGACAAATGATAATCTTACTCCTGGTCATCATCAGTTTTTCTTGTATCAGTTGCTTCGTGCTTTAAAATACATACATTCAGGTACCGATTTCTCAAGTTTATTTATTTGTTCTTCGTTAACTCATTTTTCGTGGTTTTTCTGTTTGCAGCAAATGTTTTTCATCGAGATTTGAAACCGAAAAATATACTTGCTAATGCAGATTGCAAGTTGAAGATTTGTGACTTCGGTTTGGCTCGTCCATCGTTTGGTGATGCGCCTTCTGCTGTTTTTTGGACTGTATGATTCGAAGTTTCTGTTAAATTTATAGAGTCGGGTTAATTTACATGGGAGTGGTCGAATATAACGTATAAGAGAGATGAGACCATACCGTAAAAGATTTGAACAAGTCATTTACTATGGTTTCGATGTGGGATAGTTTTTATCATTTCAACAGTTTCAGCATCTCATTTTTTGCATAATGATATGTGTAACGTGTACAGGACTATGTTGCTACTCGTTGGTATCGTGCCCCCGAACTTTGTGGCTCATTTTTTTCGAAGGTAAATAGTGTCCCTGATAAGTTCTCTACCATTTTAAACGCTAAATTTTATGATTTTGTACCTTCTGCAGTATACTCCTGCTATTGACATTTGGAGCATTGGATGTATATTTGCTGAAATACTCACCGGTGAACCACTGTTTCCCGGTACGAACGTGGTCCATCAACTCGATCTCATTACCGACCTTCTCGGTACACCTTCTCCTGAAGCTGTTTCTCGGGTTAGCTCTACGACCTTTTTCTCAACTTTTGGATCAATCATCTTAATCGAATATTAGTTCGTTTTCTCGATGCATACAGATTCGAAATGAAAAGGCACGAAGATATTTGAATAGCATGAAAAAGAAGCCTCAGCCATTTTCCCATAGATTTTCCAGGGTCGATCCTCTAGCTCTCCGTTTACTCGAGCGTTTAATTGCGTTTGATCCGAAAGATCGTCCCTCTGCTGAAGAAGTAAGCCTTTTTTTTGATTGACACCTTGTTCATAATATTCATGCTCTTAGTTAACATGTGTTGTCTCAGGCACTGACAGATCCTTACTTCTTCGGGCTAGCGAATGTTGAAGACGAGCCCTCGACTCACCCCATTACTAAGTTTGAGTTCGAATTCGAGAGGAGAAAGATAACAAAAGATGATGTTAGGGAGCTAATCTATAGAGAGGTACGATATTTTGATATAATATGACAACGGGTTGTTGTCCGATTATACGTTGTTTTTAAACGAACAGATCTTAGAGTATCATCCTCAGATGCTACAAGAGCATCTTTGTGGCACTGAACAGATCCACTTCATGTATCCAAGGTATAATAATAAGTTACAAACTTATTATAGAAGAATGTACTTATATTGTGAATCTTATGTATCAGTGGAGTTGATCAATTCAAACAGCAGTTTCTTCGTCTAGAAAGCCATCCCGGAAAAGCGAACAAGGCTCTAGTGCGAAGGCGATATGCATCACTTCCCAGGTAATGATCAATTCACCAGAAAAGATATTCCCAATTAAATCGATGAGAGCCAAACGTAAATGAGGAAATAAAAAGAGATTGAACTTAAACCGGGAAAAACCACGTGATTGATAAAACCTCAGTCGTAAACTTATTATAACAAGAAGAATTGAGAACAATATGTTACGCCTTATTTACAATTACATTGTCTAGGAGGTCATCTAGGATGATGGGTGGTTGGAGGTAGCGGAAGTACCACGTTTGGTCGCCCATTTGAGTTTCGTAAATGTCTTCCCACAATCTATCCACGATATGTCATCCCGATCGGTCATTTTACCGATCTACAACTCCATTTCACTTCAAGCTGTCATTTCCTTGACCGATCGGTAGCTATGATGATCATCACACTTGGTTGTCGTCATCCGATCGATTCGCCATCCAGGGGTAGCTCCGATCATCCCAATCACACGATCGGTCGATGAGACCAATCAAGGCAACATCATCTCTTCATATTAGGTTTTTCTTGTGGTTGATGGGGTTTAGGGTTGATCGACATTAGCCCCGATGCCCTTGTTGGTCATGCCAACCGATCAACCGAGTCTTTCGGAATGAGCGTAAATGCTCTCCCAGATTAGGCTGTTCGAGTATCACTCGACCTTCATTGTTAATTCTTAATGAATGCCATTTAAACTAGCCATCTCAATGATTTATTGTTTTGTATACAGGGAACGTGTTTGTGGACTGATTGAGAACAGTGATGAAGATAACGATGACTCTAGAACTCCTCGTGCATTGGTTCTGATTCCGAACGCAACACTTGAGAGCCCTCAAAAACAAATGGATACAGCAGGGAGTGAATCAAAAGAAAAGAGAAACAACAGAAAATCATGCTGCAGCGCACGTTGCTTCTTAAGGAGCAGCAGTATTAGCGCTTCAAGATGCGTCGGCACAAACTTCTGTAAGGTAAATTTCACTTCTTCCTCGAATGGAGTAACATGAATCCCTTCTTATTACAGATGCTAACTTGTTTGGACAATTTCATAATTCTATGTCTTAACTGATAGATATTATGTCCGGGTGGTCTGTTCTGTTGGTTCTCAAATCTCAATCAAATTTTATGATGATTATGAAAGCTGGAACTTGTTAGTAATGCATGCGAGTAATTACTAATTATATTAGAATAAATAGAAGACAAAATTGCAATTTCAGCTATAATTCAATAAATGTGTAAAAATTAAGGTTTTTCAAATTGGTTGGACTTCTAAATTATATATTGGTAAAAATTGTTAAAAATATTTAATACTTGTAACAAAATTAGTCATTTAAAAATCATATCTGTATCAATAAAATATTTAAAGTACTTAGAATATTTGTATTGTAGTGTGAATACATAAATATATTATGAGAAATTGAGGCGAGTTAAATGCAATTTAGACTTTAAAAATCACGTTAAGATGGTAATTGGTATTCAAAGTATTGACGAAAATGTAGAAAATTGATGGGTGAACAAAACGATATTTTTATTTTGTTTGGAAAAATCATGTTTTTAAAAAAATGCAGTGAATACATTTCATTCCATGCACCTAAACCCTAAAACGATTAAGAATCAAATTTTAGAGTAGAAAACCCATGAAAGAAGGGGAAAAAACCACTTGACTAAGAGTTATAAATACTCTTAGTCGACGATCCAATAACTTACAAATGCCATGTTTGTTCTTTAGAAACAATAAGTGAAGGGAAAGTTTAAGGGAAACAGGAGAAAACCGAAGAAGATGAAGATCTTATTTTCGTTCCCAAGTGTCCCTTTTATATATCTTTCCTGCTGTGTGAACAGTAGGGTGTCGTTTTGTGCTTGTCCCATGCGGCTAAGTCGGCTCGTGTCGGGCGGGACAGCCGCCGGGCATGGCTCTACACTGCTGCGAGGCGTAAGGACTTTTGGCGTTACTAACCGGTTGTCTCCAAACCAAAGGTGGCTCGTACGACTCTGTCAGACACGCCTCTGACAAAATTATCAGAGGCTATTGTCACATGTTGAAAAGTGTGGATAGCCCGAAGCGTAGTCTGTGCACCCTGGACTGATCGGTTCCGATGAGGAGGAGAACGCCTACCTCTATCGATCGGTCCTGGTCAGTAAGAACAAGCATTCGAGTCCGACTGTTCTCGTCTGGCTGTCCATTCACGTGAACTGAATCTGGGCCTTCAAGTTCGGTTTTTGTCGCTTAGGCTGACCTGGATAAGCTTGGGTCTAACCAAGTTCGGAGTATTGGGTTCCGAAGATCTCATAAAAAATATTAGAAATTGCTATGAAAGAGAAAGAAAATACTAATCGGTTAAGATCGTTAAATCGGTAAATACGACATCAACCAAGAATTTATTTTTAACAGCATGTAAAATGGGTTTTTGAAGATAAATCAGCTCATATGGGCTTTTATACTTTCACAGGCCCAAGTAGTTGTTCAGTTCATGAATTCGTTATCTTCTTCGGAGGTTTCTACTTGTATATTCTTATGAAAAGGAGTTCAAACTTCAAATAATATCTTTGTCGTTCTCTTCTTTCTGGCCCGTTAGAGGTCCCTTCTTTGTTGTTTGGCGCCTCTACTATGGCTCCCGAATTCATCCCATGTTTTCTAAAACTTTGGAACTCTCATTATGTTTCTCTAATTCACAAAATTTCTCTTATTTAGCTCTTGCAGGCTCTCTGTCTGAATTTCGGGAGTGACAGTTCTGGCTGTGTGTAGGGGTAACATGGTAGGCCATCATTTCTTCTTCGATGCATTCAAATTTCAAAAAAATTGTGTCGAGATGGGAAAGTGGTAGCTTATTATCCTTATCAATGGATCATTTTTCTTTGGGGTTTTCGGTGTGCATAAAATTGGTTTATCTAGGCGAAAGCATGAAAGAGCATTGCTGGTATCTTCTTTTCTATCAATCATAACAAAATAACCATCTCAATCTCCTTAATATGATTTGTATAATTTTTTTTGAAGACATTAAGTGTACCAGCAATGATCATCCTGAAACATGATCCTAGTGGTCTGATATGGACATCGTAATCCAGAAAATTAAATTGGATTGACCATCTTCTTGTGGCTATTATTTGAAAATACTTTATCGTCTCAGGGTTTCAGTGATAAATGCTTGAAGCACGCTGTAAATTATGATGCTCAGTGTGCATTTAGTAACATATTCCGCAGAAATATGAGGTATTGTGAAATTTCAGCTATATGTCTTCTTTAGTGCATTCTAATATCTAATCTGTATGCAGGTTCAATAATTTTCTTTCCCCAAACATGTTAACTTCCTTTCGGTCAAAGCATAAGTTTCCAGAAAAGATGCTGAAGGGCATAAGTCAATTTGAAAAGGTAAGAAAAGCTACTGCTAAGAGACATGCAAGTCATTGCATTCACCAACTTCACGGGGCTTGTTACAAGCATATAAATGTTATGATTATACTTTAAAGTTAACCCTGTGAATATCCTCTTTTGCTTTCGTTTTTATTTCTTTAATGCCATTTCTTCAAAATGTGATACTTATTTTCTCTAGAAAAAAAGGAGTCGGTATTCTTCGATTTTGGACGTACGTGCTTCTGAGAATTGCATCATGTAGTGGGAATAAGGATTTTACTTTTGGGTTTTTTCTATGCTAGTGAGTTTTATTCTGAAATATTACAATATTAAATTTTGTGTTTTTTTTATAATACTATATGTTGATGCGACTGGCTGCTCGATTTTCATGTAGGAATCTGCTTTGATAGGTTACAATGGAATTCATGACTTCATTGGCAGTGATAGATCGAAGCAAAACATATGTGAGAATCTTAAGGATGAAAATATGGATTTTGATCCAACTTTGGTATGCAAAAAATTCCCGTCCATCAGCTTTGGATACTTCCCTGCCGTGGAATTGTATGATGGTCCAGCAAGCTACTCCAAAGCAAAGGAAGAGTTGGAGCTCCCAATTCTTGAAGATGGTATTCCTGGTCACACAGACCCAGATTGGGTAAATCCGAATTGTGTCTACCGAGATCTGCTTTCTTTATATTCAGAGATTTCAAGTATGCATCCCTCTGTCCTGGAAAATGAGTTGGATAAATCTACTGTAATCGAAACAAGTGTCAAAAGTTCTTCCCTGCCAATTGTGGATAAATCATCTAGTACTTCTGGGTATGAAAACCAACCAACTACTGGAACATCAGTTGAAATACTTGATAAATGCATAGATTGTATTCCTGGGCTGACAAAACGGCAGCTTGCCCTTCTTGAGAACTGTGGTTTTCACACGGTATGCTAGTGAAAGTATAGTACAAAGACCCACTCCATGTGATGTTAGAACTCAATGCTGATGGATATACTTTTTTATTTTCATAGTTGCGGAAACTGCTGCATCATTTTCCTCGTACCTATGCTGACTTACAGAATGCGGAAGTGGAAATTGATGATGGACAGTTTTTGTTTTGTCTCGGTAAAGTAAGATCATCAAGGTAACTAGATTGTCTGCTTCTAAATTTATTGTCCTGAACATTTTATGCTCGCTGATGCTGAAATTTGGTATGTATTTTAGTCTAGATTTGCATTTTTAATCAGCACTTGGCATTAATAATCTGTGTACTAAAATGACGCTGTGACCAGACAATGTAAGTTTGCGTTTGGATAAGAGTGAAGATTATTTTGCAGCTAGGTCTACTTTTCCTACACATTCTTACCACTAGCTGTGCATAAAGAAGGATTTTAAAACTTTAGTTTTTGATGATTCTCTTATGTGTAATCAGGGGAATTCGAGCAAGTCGTACATTCTCATTTCTTGAGGTAGTGGTAGCATGTGAGGTTGCTGATGCAGACCTGAATTCTGAAGAGGGAGTCGATGAGCCTGCAATTGGAAGGAAAAGAACTAAATACATGCATTTGAAGAAATTTTTTCGTGGTACCCGATTCACGTATCCCGCTTTTCTCAAAAGTATTCAAGACAAGTACATAGTGGGGGATACTGTTTGTGTTAGTGGCAAGGTATAAATTTTCCGTTCAGAACATGTTTCACATCTTTGTTTCTACTCAAGATTTTGATTTAGTTAATTTCAATGCTACGTGAAAACTCATTATATATTGCTGAAAGGTGCGGGCTATGAGCCATAAAGACCACTTTGAAATGAGGGAATACAGTGTTGATGTTGTGAAGGAAGAAAGTGATTCATGCGTTAATGCTGAAGGGAGGCCTTATCCAATATATCCTTCAAAAAAGGGAGCAAAGCCTGATATTCTCAAGGACATTATATCAAGGTTTTTCTCATGATCCTTTATTGTTCGTTTTTTTTGGTGTCCTGAGTTGGAGTTTTACGACTTTCTGTCTAACCTTCTTGTTCACTAGTTTTCTGCTAAACATTGAAAAATGATGCTGAAAAAATTAGTATATTGTGGTATGCCTTATATTATTTTGGAAATCCGTGTCCTATCCAAATGTGTTAATGGATTCCGATTTCTGAAACATGTCATAGTTGCTAACTTACAATGACAATAGATGCGGCATGTCTCATTTCATTGTCATTAATGTTGGTTTTTTAACCATAGCGAACGAAAGAATTATACGTGCAAAATTATTGTGTATTCATTTCAGAGCCTTGAAGACTTTGCCATCTACACTTGATCCCCTCCCTGAGATTGTTACCAAGGAATTCAGTCTCCTCTCCCTTTATGATGTACGTAAGTTCATTTTTAAACCCACTATTTTTACATTATAGAGTCTTTGGTTACCTGTCGGTTCACCCGAGTACCGAGTTCCATATTACACCAATACTTGTCATGTCCTGAGTCGACACCTGACAAGTCATGGCACGAGCTTGTGGCTTAAGTTGGTGTCCGTTGGCATTGTTCCCTAGTATTCTTAGACATTTTAACAAAGGATGTTGGCTCTGCTAATCTATTCTAATCTGTTCATGCTTGTGAAAAATGTAGGCGTACCACGGAATTCACAAGCCAATCAATTTGATCAATGCTGATTCCGCTCGCAGAAGGCTAATGTTTGATGAGTTCTTTTATCTTCAGGTTGACATGTTTATTCCAGTTTTTATCTTCTAATCATCTTTATTTATGAGGATGCATGTTTTTTTACTTTATATTGCAAAAAATGAGAATTTTCTGGTCACATTTTCTTAATCTATTTTTATTCCATTGCATAAAGTTAGGAAGATTGTTCCAAATGCTTGAGGGTCTTGGTACAAAGGTAGAAAAAGATAGATTGCTGAGCAAGTACTCAAATCCTGAGTTGAATGCAGTATTCATCGAGGATTGGTCAGCTATCACGAAAGAATTTCTTAAGATTCTTCCCTATACCCTTACATCCAGTCAGCTAAGTGCCGTTTCAGAAATCATCCGTGATCTTAAGCGGCCCGTACCAATGAATAGACTGCTGCAGGTTTGCACTTCTGTCTCTTTCTTACTGATACCTCGATCCTCCTGTTCCAAAATCGTTTTTCTCCCCCTATCAGGGCGATGTAGGTTGTGGTAAAACTGTCGTTGCTTTTCTTGCGTGCATGGAAGTAATCGGTCTCGGATATCAGGTGATGATCAATTATTGACACTCAATGCTTGCATTTATCATACCTTTTTTTAATTTCATATACAGGCAGCTTTCATGGTTCCATCTGAGTTACTCGCTATCCAGCATCATGATCATCTTCTCGGCTTGCTTGAAAAAATCGAAGGTTCCATTAAAAAACCGTGTATTGCATTGTTGACCGGCTCTACTCCCATGAGACAAGCAAATTGTATTCGTAAGGTGGGGTAGATGATTCCTCATATTTAATATTCATGGTAAATTTGCAATCTTATGTTTGGTAAATATTTCTATAGGGCCTTCAAACTGGAGATATCTCGTTGGTCATTGGAACTCATACATTAATTGCCGACAAGGTGGAATTCTCAGCTTTGCGTATCGCAATCATCGACGAACAACATCGATTTGGTGTTTTTCAAAGAGGGCAGTTCAACAGCAAGGTACTTTAGCAATTGCTCGGTAATATACATAAGTTTTTCGACGTGAAGGATGATTTCTTGCATGTCTGACATCTTAAAATTTTCTTTCCTGATGAAGCACATATTCTTGCAGTTGTATTTTAACAGCATAGTTTCTCAACTACTATCAACTAGCATCTCGAAAAATGTCGTCGATATGGCTCCACATGTTTTAGCTATGTCCGCAACCCCGATCCCAAGGTCACTCGCACTCGCATTGTATGGTGACATGTCTTTAACTCAGGTATATGTTCTTCGAGCTTCTCATTTTCAGTAGAATTTGCGATAATAACTGTATATCTACCAGATAAGCGAATTACCTCCCGGAAGAACACCAGTCGAGACGCATGTTTTCGAGGGAAATGATGCGGGATTTGAGACAACTTATCAGGTGAACTTGCTGATCGTACAACAATCCTCTATAGTATCATAATTCATACATCACCTCATTCTGATATGCAGATGATGTTTGAGGAATTAGAACAAGGTGGGAAAGTTTATCTAGTGTATCCCGTTATCGATCATTCCGAACAGCTTCCGCAACTTCGTGCTGCTTCCTCGGAGTTTCAAACCATTTCAAACAAGTTTAACCAATATAAATGTGGATTACTTCATGGAAGGATGAAAAGTGATGAGAAAGAAGAAGCATTACAGTGTTTTAGATCAGGAGAAACGAGAATACTCGTGTCGACACAAGTGATAGAGATAGGTGTCGATATACCGGATGCATCAATGATGGTTGTGATAAATGCAGAGAGATTCGGAATCGCTCAATTACATCAGCTTCGAGGTCGAGTTGGTCGTGGAGAGAAAGAATCAAAGTGTATATTCGTTACATCAACAATCTCAAGCTTGAAACGACTTAAAGTGTTAGAGAAATCATGTGATGGATTCTACCTTGCTAACATGGATCTTAATCTTCGAGGCCCCGGTGACCTTCTCGGAAAGAAACAATCGGGTCATATTCCGGAGTTCCCGATTGCCCGTTTAGAGATAGATGGGAATATCCTTCAAGATGCTCATCTTGCTGCATTGGTAAGTGTGACACTTTATATTGAGGAAGGGGATTTGTGTGTTAATTTGCATGTGTGTTTTATCGCTGCAGAAAGTTTTGGAAATGTCTCATGATCTTGATAAGTTTCCGCAACTCAAAGAGGAGCTTAGCATGCGACATCCTTTGTGTCCTCTCGGAGACTAATGTATTTGGACTGCATTCATGGAGTATATTCAAAGCTACAAATTAACCATACAATGTTTTTAAAACTGCGTAGTAGTAATATCGTTTAAATTATAACAAAACGGTGTTTAAACATACAAAAAATTGACTCAAATTTAAGTATTTTTTAAAGTACTTGAGTTTGGGTAAGGTAGGGACTAGTCTTGAGTTTGAATAAACTAAAAATACTATATATTTTAATGAGCCACACTAAAATTTGATTCTTATATTTTTATAATTTTACCAATTTTGGTAATTAAAATATAATGATTATGACGATTTTGTTCCCAAAGTATGAAGATCGTAAAACAAATCCTCGTACTCAATAAATTTTGAGAAAACCAATCCCTAAAATTTAATTTATATAATATATTTAACCAAATATATTATTACAAATGAAATGTATCATTTTCTCATATTTTAATATAAAAAAATATGAATATATAAATACACATGCTTGCAAGCCGACAATTTAAAAATTGAGTTCGAACTCAGAGCTATATCATTCTAAAAAACCCTATCGTTAGTATTTTACTTGTAAAATAGCTTCATAAAACATAATCAATAGTCAATGTAGTTCTATGAAGAATTTGCTACACTTTATTCTTAGCACAGTTTTTAAAAAGCGCTTTTTACCTAAAACGATTTTTTCATCCTCCGATATATTTTGGACGAATGACATTTAAGGTCCTCAAAATTTGTATGATTTAACAAATTTAGTCCTTAAACTTTCTTCATTTTGGTAAATTTAGTCCTCAAAATTTTATATATCTCGCGAAATTAGTCCTCAAATTTTGACACATGGGGATCAAATTTATCAAAAATATCAAAATATGTGGACTATAAATATCAAATAAAAGTTTGGGGATCAAATTTATCAAAATCGGCAAACTGTGGGACCAAACCAGTCATTTTCCCATATATTTTAGATCAAATCTCATCTCTGTTCTTTTTTCTATCTGCATTATCAGATCACTACTTGTCTCCAAGGGATAAATAGCAGCAGCAAAACTACATTATCACCTTCATTGTCTGAACATATTGGGAAGTGGCCTTACTGCCATGAATGCATCAACCATCTGTATTTATTCATTCATTCACAAAACAACTAAAACATCAGTCCCATTTCGATTTCGATTACTGCAGCAAATGAAACAATTATTTACCTCATCAGTCACACCCTCTCTTGCCTTACGATGTCTTCTTACGATCTCACTTATCAATTCGATGAGACGCTTCTTCACTTCCCCTGTTAGCATCCGCCCCGTACCATATTCCTGTATCATCATCCATTAACAACTTCTTTTATAAATACGGGAATAACGAATCGTTGTTTCATGAGATTACTTACTGTTCTAATATGCTCTAGTTCTTCATCATCCTCTAAGAAGAAACTCAGATATTTTATTGGTATATCTACCTACATTTTGAAGTAAAGTCACACAAGTGTGAATGCATTCATCTCAACATTACAATTATTTGTACCTCAAGATTCGCACCAAACTTCCTATGGTTCTCTATTGAATCTTGCCCACCTGAGAAAGCATATCGGTTTATCTGCATCGTAAACAGAATTGTTATGCAGTTTATAATTAGAAATGAGTCTGTGGATATAAAAATAACCTTATTTTTTATTTCCTTTTCAGAATCGGTGACATATATTGCGGAATTAGGATCGCTTGCAGACATTTTTCCTGTCTCACCCTGCATTTCGAGTTCACAAAACTAAGAGATGTACGAATTTAACACCTTGGTTTTAAAGAAGAAAACTGTACTAAAGAAACCTGAAGAGCTGGGAAAAATAGTGATTCAATCAGCGCAGGCTTGTGGTATCCAAGTCGAGGAGCAACATCACGTGTCATTCGGAAGTAAGGATCCTGCAAAAATACAACATGAGCTAAAAAGGCCAAAAAGGAAGAATTAAAAAGAAACCGTTTCAACAAACAACGGAACTTCTGCTGCAATAACCTTATGAATGCTTTTATTTTCAAAAGGAACCAATTGATTTTCAATCAAAACAAGATCCCAATACATCAATTGGTGAATAAAATACAAAAATTGGCATATCATTGGATAAAGGAACGAGGAAAACTAATTACACTTCAGATAGGTGATTGGGTTAGGGCCCCTTTTGAGGTAGTAGAAAACGCAGTTGTATAAATATCATATATTCATGCATTTTTCGGATTTTGTGCCTTAAGAATGCTCTATTCATAAGGTAACATATATATGAAATAACATTACAATTCAAAAAAAAACAAACACAGAACTTCAATACATGCAACTTAGCTTACTAAATTATTTCAAAAAATCATCCACAACACTATAAATATAATTTAATTCTCCAATTATCCAATGTACCTGGTCAATCGCACAAGGAATCAAGCACCGCAGATTATCTTTACCAGAGAACAGGTGGGGAAATGAACTTGGAAAGGATGGAGCTGCCTGAACGCATCAAACAAATATGCGCAGGTTATTGACATGAAAAATTATACGAATATAAAGTTCACCGAATTCCGTAAGAAGATTAATTATGCATGAGAATTCCTAAACTATCAGATATTCAACATTTGAAACATTACTCAGTGAAGTTCAATACCTGAACAGGTGGAAAGCTAACTTTCCCAATGTGATCCTCGCCAGTAAAGCCAAAAATTCCCACAACCTGATAACCAAAATAAAAGTAAATTTTAAGCTTTAAATTAACACGAAAAAGTTAACAATGAAGTAAAACAATAACCTTGTTATATGTAACACACTTTGCAATCTTCACCATGTTCTTGTAGAAGGAACTGAAAACAAGAATCGCAAAACAAGATGCTGATAATGTTCCCTTGAAGATAAGGAAAAAAATAAACTGAAGCTTATGAAAGAAAGTGATCATATAGAAGATAAAGATTAAAGGAATCATCACACACCCTCCAATATAATCAAAATCAGAGAAAATAAATGTCCTTGAGATATCGAACCCACAGGCGATGATATCTTTAGCATTTTCCCGTGCAAGCCTCTGGCTCTCTTCCACTGTTAAATTCTTCCACATGCATTTTTCATCATCTGTGAGCTGTATCACCAATGGGACCTTGAATGCATCTTGCAAGTATCTAAACCGATAGAAAATCCTTTCAATTTTTAGTAATCCAACAAGGAAAACTAAAAAAAACCCTAATATAAAACAGCAAAGCTCACAATAAGGAAACAAGATTCGTTACTTGGTAAACATGAAGGGTACGAGGTGGCCGAGATGCAAGGCTTCAGAAGAGGGACCCCGACCGGTGTAAAGATAAAAACTTTCACCTTTCTCGTACGCATCAAGAATATCATTGAAATCCCGGTGGGCGAAAAAAACTCCGCGGCGAAGGAAGACGTGGGGAGGGAGGCGCGTGAGACGTTCGACACGGTCGACAAGCGCCTTATCGAGACGCTGACATCCAAACTTGTCTATCAGTTTATCGTAGTCGATCTTGCCACCTTTTTCAGCCGCCACTTCCCATGGCGTCACGATTTGCTCCTCATCTTTCTCCTCCATTCTCACAAACTCTTAGTGAGAAAGAAATTAGGAAAACAAGAATTTCACAAGTCAATTATGCTTTTTTCTGATTTCCCCAAACATTTTATTTATTAAAAAATATTTGATCTACGAAATTTTATAATTATGGTAATTATAATTTTCAAAATTTTGTATAGACAAAATATACTCATATTTCCATCTTGATTGGTAAATTGATTCAATCTCCTTAAAAATAATTGACACGTAGCTACGTTTCAATACATAGATACTTAAAAATGAAAAAAATATTAACGTGGACACTATCCTTGTAAAATATATATTAAGACACGCTAATGATATATATGATTTAAAAATAAATATTTAATAAAAACAAACGAAAACATCAATATGTATAAAAGCATGTCAATAATATAATGAATTAATTAAATTAAATATGTAGTAAATTAATCTCTAAGGTATATATGCCAAAATTAAGTTCGTTTTTCAAGTCCAATCCAACCGTTGGACATCTCTATTTATAGTTCATTTATTAAAAAATGAGTCTAAAGACTCTAAACATCTTCAACTTCTTGTATGTTCTTCAAATTTCACTGCATTTTTTAGGGTTCTTAGCTTTAGAAACGGCTAAGTACCAAATAAAACTTTAAGTTCTCTGATTTCAAATAAAATTATTACATAGATTAAAATCATACAATTATTACAAGACAATAATTTAAATACATAATTTATCCCACTGATCCTTGGGTATTTTGGAGATGCAATATCTTGGCATATCATCTTCCATTATAATTTGAACAGAACTACGATCGAAAAACCAATCTCCGATCATCTTCTCCAAATTCTGCAATTCAAATATCTTTTAAACATCATTTTTTTTTAAAAATAATATTTCTAAACATTACCGTATTTGGAATAATGGGTTTGCATCTCCATAGATCTGTAGACACAATGTGTCCATGTACAAAGCAATTATTGACGAACAATCCTCTTGACGACGAGGGTTTCAGTTTCTGCAACGTATCGATCACTGCTCTTCGATACTCTATATAAAATTCATTTGCATATTTATTAGGAGAGCGTAAACAAATGAGATATAATAAGAAAAGATCACACTTAAAAACTTGGCTACGTCATTTTTATGGCACTATTAAACGTTGTAAGTATAATCAATCAAATTTTGATGGGCGAACGCAAATTGGCCACCATAGTTTTATGGTTTTGACATTTTTTATCTCTAAAGTTTTATAATTATAACAATTGTCATCCCTAAATATGAGATAGAAAATCAATCTCATATTTTGTAAGTTTTAGCAAAAAATTCTTCATTTTTAGTTTGTATGACATAATTGATATATAAAGTTTTCAGTTTTTGGCATTTGAAATCAAATTTTGGTTGCCAATTTATCTACTTAGATTTGCCAAGTTTTGCAAATTTAGCAAAACATTAAATTTTAGAGACTAAATATGACATTACAAATTACGAATATCAAATTTACCAAAACTATGAAAATGAAGATTAAATGCGTCAATTTCTCGACTTTTATAAGTAGTAGTTTTGTACCTTTGAGCTTTTCAATCTGCCAAGAGCTGCAATGTTCTAGATTTTCTAAGCAGTTTGTCCAGACCGACGGTTCTCCAAGAAAAGGCGTATATCTGTTTATTATCTGCAATACAATGCATTCCATTGTAGTGTTAGTGCTGGATGCAAAAATGCTTCATATTAGTTTTGTTTATTTGACAATTTCATTTATTAAAGTTTCACAATTATGGTAATTATGATTCCCAATGTATATTGGGGTAAATCAGACCTATATAATTTGTAATATTGTGGCAAAGTTGAATGTTTTCAATTTTTTTAAATTAAAGTTCTTCACAAAATATCAAACATTAGGGCATCTTTCTCATTTCCGGGGATCACATTTTGCCCACGTTTGTAAAATTTGAAAACCAATTTTAGCAAAAATACAAAGTTTTGATGATTGAAATTGCCCTATCAAAAATTGACAATTTTTTATCAAACTTTGAGAATCAATTTTACAAAAAATACAAAAATTGAAGATTGAAATTGCCCTATAAAAACTTGACGACAAGTTTTGTTATATGATCAAACTTTGATCGCCAAATTTGTGAATAATATAAAAATCGAGAAATAAAACTACAATTTTTACCAAAATCATCAAACTTTGATAAACCCTGAAACCATTATTGAATTATATCCACCCTAAGAAAACTTCAAATAAATTACCGAGAAAGAATCGTAAGCCGACTCGACAAGAAAGATTGGGGTTTGAATATGATCCATCAGATTTTCAGGGAAAACGCACTGCAACATGATTTCGAAATGTTAAAAAACGAAGCAAAATCATTAAAAGAAATCGTTGGTTTGAGTCATACCAACGCTGGATCCATATTTGAAGTGCATGATTCTGGTAAGAATTTCATCATTCCCTGTGTAAACACAGACATCTCATGCTAGAAGTTAGAACAAAATAATTCATTTAAATATTAAATATATAGTTTGGTGATTACATGTAACTCCATCACTTGTTTATAAAAATTCTTTCTTTCTTCTCCACCTGGAAGATTCTCCCTGTCATAATATTCATGTAACTTGTAAGAAATCGTACAATGAAATCTCTAGTTATAACTTATAACATCAATTGTCGTTGTTACCAAAGAATTTGTAAGTCAATTAAATGTTTTCATCAAATTGTATTTCTAAAGTATCATATTCATGATTTTGAAAATCGTTGGTTTATAAATTATAGTTTGAACTAATAATTAGGGATGTACGTGGGTCCCACTTGAAACCCGACAGATGCCAACTGAATTAGTTCGGGTTTTTGTTTATTATTTCAAATCCGATATTATTTGGGTTGTGTATGGATTTTATCATAACCGATTCTTGAATCGATTAATCATAGAAAATTATACATTTTCTCTTCTAAAACGATTATTCTCATATTATTTGACTTGCTATAGCTAAAATACATGATGATTTGTTGGTATCACAGTTCATCTAATAGCCAATAACATAAGAATTTTAGGATGCATTTTAGAATCGTATACAATGAAGGCCTCACGGGTCTAGACCAGTGTATTCTTAATCAGATTTGGGTCGGGGTTGGATCATATGTATTTATGATAGATCAACTATAACCGGACCGGACCCAACCTGACCCAACTCGATACTAATGATCCTACAAAAAATTTTTACCTTGAAGTTTTTTATATTTTTTAAGATAATAATTACTTCGACGAGGTCCAACCTGCAAGGTTTTGATCAGATCACAAACATAGTTAGAAACAATGTTACCCGTGGATGAAGAAGCCAGAATCAGATATGCATTTGACTCTTTCAGCGTTATTGAGGCGATTTCGAAAGCGATCACAATTCAAGATCGTGGCGAGGCCACCTGCCGATCCACCGGAAAGTATAGCCTGTTTCGCATTCTTCATTCCTTTATCCATGAGTTGTTCAATTAGTATATCAAAGATCTTTGAACCTCTGTACTTTAAATTAGTATT
Organism: Utricularia reniformis; assembly: GCA_009725065.1. Taxonomy (NCBI): domain Eukaryota; kingdom Viridiplantae; phylum Streptophyta; class Magnoliopsida; order Lamiales; family Lentibulariaceae; genus Utricularia; species Utricularia reniformis. The sequence goes on from RWGZ01000947.1 coordinate 22,522, forward strand.
CTATTGACAAATAAATTGGAGTTAGTGAATCATTAACTAAAGCCGAAAAAACGACATTTTATGGTACCTGATCGACTTCTTCGACATCTCCTGTGAAGGAGCTACCGTCACAATAATGAAAGATGGCTTTGTTCCAGTTATAAAAATCTATAATCAATGTTAAAACTCGCTCATTAATTTGATAGTTTCATTTTATACATATAAACTCGAGTTAAAATAGTGTAGAGATCATACCCTAAAGTTTGAAAATTGCAATAATAACACTATAAGTTATTATTATTGTTCATATTAACCTCTAAATTTTTAAAAAAATATAAATATGATATCCTCTAAGTTTTATATTTGCATATTGGACCCTCGAAGAGAAAAACCGTTCGGGTTTCACCAAAAATCTATTATTGTTTTAAACACATCACCAGTTTTCATTTACGCTTTAAAGCTAAAAAGGTATAATGACTATTCACTAACTTTAAATAACACATAAATGGTTAAAATCGTTAACGGAAATTTACGGAAAACCATTACTATGCACTTGAGTTGGGTGTTATTCTTGATAATTTTGAAAATTTAGATACTAAAAATGCAATTATATAAATTTTAGGGACATCATATTCACTATTTTAAACTTGAGGTGCATAATTTTCTCATACAAATAAATAATTACCAACCAGGATTGAAGAGCTGATTGTCATCCATAAAATTCCCAAAGTAACCTCTGCTCACCAAAGAAGAATTGCTTGTTCCCAGGTGTATTTTTGTTCTATTGAGGCAATTCTCTGTGTTGTGACACCAACCTCCACCCTAATTAACAAAAATATATTTCATTTCGAATTAATAAATAAAAATAATGTTGTTATTCCTATTAAATTTCNTTTTAGTAATCCAACAAGGAAAACTAAAAAAACCCTAATTTAAAACAGCAAAGCTCACAATAAGGAAACAAGATTCGTTACTTGGTAAACATGAAGGGTACGAGGTGGCCGAGATGCAAGGCTTCAGAAGAGGGACCCCGACCGGTGTAAAGATAAAAACTTTCACCTTTCTCGTACGCATCAAGAATATCATTGAAATCCCGGTGGGCGAAAAAAACTCCGCGGCGAAGGAAGACGTGGGGAGGGAGGCGCGTGAGACGTTCGACACGGTCGACAAGCGCCTTATCGAGACGCTGACATCCAAACTTGTCTATCAGTTTATCGTAGTCGATCTTGCCACCTTTTTCAGCCGCCACTTCCCATGGCGTCACGATTTGCTCCTCATCTTTCTCCTCCATTCTCACAAACTCTGAGTGAGAGAAATTAGGAAAACAAGAATTTCACAAGTCAATTATGCTTTTTTCTGATTTCCCCAAACATTTTATTTATTAAAAAATATTTGATCACAAAATTTTATAATTATGATAATTATAATTTTCAAAATTTTGTATAGACAAAATATACTCATATTTCCATCTTGATTGGCAAATTGATTCAATCTCCTTAAAAATAATTGATACGTAGCTACGTTTCAATACATAGATACTTAAAAATGGAAAAAATATTAACGGAGATACTTTCTAAAATATCTATTAATACACGCAAATGATATATATGATTTAAAATAAATATTTAATAAAAACAAACGAAAACATCAATATATATGGGACAATGTCAATAATATAATTAATTAATTAAATTAAATATGTAGTAAATTAATCTCTAACGCTGTTATGGTCCCTTTTTAGGGGGTACCAACAGTCGTCCGATTCGTTTAACAAACGAACTCGGTTCTGATTTGTTTTTGTTGTAGAAGACAATTAAAAACTAGAAATAAACGGTGGCACGACGATATATAGTGGAAACCCCAGGAATTGGGGTGAAAACTACTTGACTAAGAGTAGATTATACTCTTAGCATGTTCACTAATCAAATAATCCATAACGAATACAACAGAGGCTTAATGAAAATGACAAGGAAAAGAAAGCAGTAAGAACTCCGGCAGGGTAACGGCCTGTTCTTATGCGTCCAAAAGGTCCTGTTATTTCCGTCGTCGCGCCCTGTATTTATAGAGTTAGCAGCGTGTGTAAATCACGCTCTGTAACCGCCTCTGACAGGTTTGTTAAAGGTTGTTATCGCGGGATGTAAAACGAGGTTGGGACCGAGGTGTGGTCTGCGTGATCGGGCCCGAAGCGTGGTAAACGTGTGGAGGCCCGAAGCGTGGAAAACGCGAGCCTGTAACCGTTCGGACCGAACCAAGGATCCAGTTACTAGAAAACACTTTATTTCACCTAAGGTTATCTTCGGTCCTCTCGTTAAACATCGGGCCGCTTTTCCTTAAGTGTGCAAATGGGATGCAAGAATTCGTTTCCACAATTTGAACTAGCCCAATAATTAATGAGTCTTTCCCATCACAAGGTACCCGGTCCTAAAGTTCACATCACTAGCCCCTCGGGCTTGATTGCCATCGTAGAGGTGATACAAGGCCGATCACATGATGTCTGCATATTCATGAGAACATGGGACCGTACCTGTAGGTAGTGAGCGTCCAGGGGATCGATCTTTCCCTTAGTGTGTAGGAGTTAATTGCGTTTAAAACTAAATAACGTATATTTAAGTTATAGTTTTATCTTTGTTATTATTTAAATATTAATATCCCGATCTGCGCCTCTTCACATTCGATAGTTCAAGAGGCGTGATGAGTGTGTTTTGTATTGTCACTGTCTTGGGCAGTATTACGTGGTGGCTCACCATTGGCTAGGAGATTAATATTTAAATCGGGATTTCGAGCACTGCTTCTCCTCATCGTCATTATCGCGAAGGAAAAACTGCAGAATCGACTCTCTGTGCTCTCAATCCATTTCACGTTCAACCCCTTTCAATCTATTTTCTCTAAGGTATACACTTATGGCTCCTCATAAAATGCGATACCCTTCCATGTTTGAGTTGGATATTAAGGAGTTTATGTCTAGATTTTCGATTCCGGCACATTATTCTATCTGGAAGGGACGGGAAGATATTCCCTGTTTCCTTCCAGATGAAATGAATGTGCCGGCATCTGCCATTCCAGTCAGTTACTTCTCTTTAAAGTGCGGACTTCGTTTTCCGCTACATCCCTTTGTAGCGGCCGTGCTTAAAGAAATCCACTGCCCCACTTTTGCGTTATTCCCGGGCAGTTATGTGTATATAGTAGCATTCATTTTTTATTGTCACCAACAGAATCGGGCCCCGATCCTAGAACATTTCTTTAACCTGTTCTTGGTAGGATCCCGAAAGGGGAAATGTCTGTTAGGCTGCCGCAAGTTGTATTATATAGCGGTGCGCATCAAAGAGTGTGCTATTGTAGATAAAGAAGAGTCTTTCCATGCGTGGGAGGCATGTTATGTGTGGATAACAGTCCCCAAAGAGGATCTGTTGAAAGTATGGCCGCACCTAACCCACCCACGCATAGGTCAGTTGGACCGAAGTAGGTTCAACCCCTCCCGTACGGACACCACAAATACGCTTGCGATGTTCCCCCTTCCCGAAGCACGCCTTATGCGAATCGATCTGCTTCGGGAGAGAAGATTAATAGAAATAGGTGTTGCGGGTAGGGTCGGAGCCCCAGCCCCGAAGGGGGTGTTTTCTAGTTCAGATCCATCAGAAGGATCGGGTATGAAGTAATGTTTTTACTTTATCCTTTCGTGATCCTTATGTATTTGTTTTGCAGATTCGACTGAGACAATGCCAAGCTCTCGCTTCAAACGCATGGCAGCTGCTTCGGTCCGTCCTTCTGAAGGACAACGCGAAGCATCGGGCAGCGCTGAGGGGAGTGAATCAACAACTGGGGGTACGCTGGTCCTTTCGGGGTCCGGGAACCCCCCGATCCAAACAACCGGTGCGGGCACGTTGACCCTTCGCTGCACAGGGCAGCCTTCAACTGGAGAAGGGCATGCGTTTCGGGCATTTGGAGTGGTAGAGGAGGTGATAAAGGCTCGGATTTGTTCTTTGAGCTTATCCAACTTCTATCAAATCGGAAATACCTCCTTTATTAATACTAAAACTATTGTTTTATTGCTGCATGGAGCCGTTCCCGTGGAGAAGGTTCTCCCCGGTCCTCAGCTTAAGGCGAACGTCTCCCTGCCGCCGGTCCCCTTAGGAAAAGGGAAAAGGTGACCGAAGCGAAAGCCCCGCAGGAGCTGAAAAAGCTGAGAATGGGGGATAGCGCTCCGGTCCCTACTAAGGGGATCGTTTTGAAGAAGCTTGCATTGAGCCCGAAGACTAACTCCGACTGGGGAGTTGCTCTGGACCTGCTGGACAGGTTCAGCAAGGGGGAGGAAATTGACCTCCTGGAGGAGTGCTTTCCTGAAGGACTTCCGCCTTTATGGAGAGCAGAACCCAGACAACGTCCAGGCGGACGTGTCTGGGGAAGAGATTATGGAAAACTTCCTCGACCTCACCACTAAGGTAACTTCTACTTAACATGAATGCCTGAAGTTTCATCTTTAAAAATGTGTTATCTTATGCAGATATTGAGGAAAGCCTTCACAACTGCTATCACCGTGGAGAAGAACCAGGGTGGTAGTGTTGTATCCCAACAAGTCCAAGATCAACTTAACCTTGCAAAAAGGCAAGTTGAGATCAAGCATGGTGAGTTGGTCACGGTACGGGAGGACCGTGACCGACTGGACAATGAGTTGCTAAGAGCCGGGACGGAGGTCTCGCTCTTAGCTGATAAAGTCTCTGAGCTGGAGAAGACAGGACAAACAGCTCAGGGGCGAATTGCCGACCTGGAGGCCAAGCTGCGGGCCAAAGAAGAAGAAATCAACGAAGTCCAAGGTCGGGCCCAGGAGAAGAGGAACAAGCTGAACGAGTTTCTCCTTCGGGCCCAGAAAGAGAAGACGGCCTTGGAAGAGGAGTTGACAAGGGCCCGCACTTCGACCGAAGGTTCGGTCCGGGAAGCGGTTCTGGGTTTCGCTCGGTCCCCTTTGTTATTCGCTTTGGCGGATAACATACATGGGGTTTATACTGCTAAGTATTTGGATAACATGCGAGAGCAAGTTATTCAGCAGTTCGGGCTTTCCCCTTCGGATGAGCGATGGAAGATGATCGAGCCACTTGAAAAAGATGGCAAGTTTCAGGTTATTCAAACTTTGGAAGAACCTGTTATGGAAGAAGACCCTTTCTTCTACCTCTTTGAAGAGATGGAGAAAGCGGCCAATCAAAAGGTGGTCGATCAGGAAGAAGAACTGAAGCAGCTCGCTGCCCGGACCGAACCGCAAGAGCCGGAGATTGAAGATAAAGAAGAGAGGCAGATTAGCTAGATTTCTTTTATACTTTGTATCTGCCTTACTTCTTATTTTCAACATAACTCTTTTCATTCAATTCTTGTTCTTTTAATTGCCAGAACGAAGTAGATAACCAACTTCTCAATAAACTAATAAATTTTATGTTAACTAAGTTGTTTTAATCACCAAGTGTAAGATCGGGAACGCTTACAGGGTGTTAACCATCGGTCCTAGACATTATGTATGGTTTATTCGTATCAATTCTCATCGGATCGGTCGTTTTACATTGTGTATGTGTCACTCTTATTCCGTCCTTGCAGTCAATACCTGATTGGATAGGCGTAGTCTGCGTTTAATATGAGTTTTTACAAGCTTCGGCCGAACCTTGGTTCTAATAAAGTCCCTTAGGTTTTATTGGCTAAGCTTTGCTCATAATATGTCTTATATTAGGACCGATCTTATGTTTCGATATGCTGACTACCATTCCTTTTATCGTAGCAGATTTCATAGGTACAAAGGGTCATTCCTAAAGACTGAATGCCGTTGAAGGGAGTGTTTTAGTTCGTAATGAGTTCTGGGAGAATCACAACTCATCCATGGGGCTGGGCAAGTGCAGGAGCATCTGACTCGTCAGAGCGGTCACTACAACTTGGGAGTCTTGCGGACAAGAAGCTTCAGTCGCCAGTCCAGATTCGTCCTAAGCCACCCAACTTCAAGATCGGTCCATCATTCCATTAGAAATAGTTTGTATTTGTACTTACTTGTTTTCTACTTACGTTTAAAAGAATATATTTCATTGAATCAAACACATTAATCGAAGATTGACAAGAAATATCACCTTAAATTCATGACATTCCAAGTTCGGGGGACCTCTATACCATCCAATGTTTCAAGTTTATATGCACCTGATTCCAATTTCTTTGATATCCGATACGGTCCCTCCCAATTTCTGTCCAGCTTTCCAATGTTCCTCTGCACTTTAATGCTTCTGAGGACGAGATCGTCTTTAAAGAATTCTCTTGGGAGGACTCGCTTGTTATGCGCCCGTTCCATAGTTCGCTGATAAGCACGCATACGTGCATAAATTGCATCTCTCTTTTCTTCGATCATCTCGAGGTCCAATAATCTCCTTTCACCATTCATATGCTCATCGAATTGAGAGATCCGAGGTGATCGGATGGCAACCTCCACAGGGCTAACAGCTTCCGTCCCATACACCAATGAGAAAGGTGATTCATGGGTTGTTGAGCGAGGTGTAGCTCGGTATGCCCATAGGACCTCATAGATGTGTTCGGGCCATTTACCTCCAAAATCTTCTAACTTGGTTTTCAATCCCTTCAGGATAACCTTGTTAGATACCTCCGTAAGTCCGTTAGTTTGGGGATGGGCTACTGATGAGAAATGCTGGATGATGTCCAACTTAGTGCATAGATCCCGTATGCTCTTTCCGCGGAACTGAGTCTCATTATCAGATACGAGCGCTCGGGGAATCCCAAAGCGGCTCACAATATTTCGTCATATAAAGTGCTTGACTACTTTTTCTGAGATGATGGCTACTGCTTCTGCTTCAATCTATTTCGAGTAATATTCCACCGCTACGATACATAATTTTCTTTGCCCTATTGACCGAGGAAAAGGTCCGAGAATGTCGATCCCCCATCTGTCAAACGGACAAAGCAATGGGGTAATCGATAAGGGAGCCCCAGGCAATTGCGGGAGTGGAGCATGGTATTGACATATGACACAACGTTTAGTGTATTGCTTGGCATCAGCAAGCAATGTTGGCCTAAAGTACCCAGCTCTAACGATGCGGTGGTATAAAGATCGAGCCCCTGAATGAATGCCGCATATCCCTTCATGAACATAAATCATGACGGCTTTAGCCTCAATAGGAGATAAACAGCGCAGAAGCGGACCTTCAAAACTCTTTTTAAACAAGCGTCCGTCGACTAAGGTAAATCTCTTAGCCAAGACCTCTATTTTCCTGGCTTCAGACTTATCTTCAGGGAGATAGCCGTTTGAGAGGTATTTAATAAAGGATTCCATCCAATTGGCTTCTCCCGGAGATTCAGTAGCTTCAATATTCAAGCCATGGAGTTCATGGCATAGAGCCCCGATCTCTTCAATAAACTGTTCGATCACTGGAATCTCGACCGAAGGTCGGTCCTGAATATGAACCGAAATAGTGCTTGACTCTATGTCATGTATGCCTGAGGCCAATCTGGCGAGTGCGTCGGCAACCTTGTTTTGCTCCCGTGGCACATGGTCAAGAGAGAACTCACTGAACTTTTTGGATAGTTCCAGAACTTTGGCGCAATATAACCTCATCATCGGATCATGAGTTTCAAATCTCCCTGCGAACTATTCTACTACTAATTTCGAGTCTGAGAACATTCGTACTCTGCTAACTCCCATTTTTCGAGCCAAGGTCATTCCTGATAATACTACCTCATATTCTACCACATTATTTGTTCCAGTAAAGGAAAATTTGACTGCGGAATGAATAAGATCACCTTGTACCGTTGTCAGGGTAATGCCCGCTCCTCTTCCCCCGAAGGATGACCCATCTACATGGATCGTCCATCGATCATCCTCTTGGTTAAGATAGATGGCCGATCGGGTCATTTCAACCACAAAATCGGCTAGAACCTGAGCTTTGATCGCCCTTCGGGGCAGGAATTCCAGATACATAGCGATGAGTTTGATAGCCCATTTTGCCAATCTCTCATTCAAATCCTTCTGTTTAATGAGCACTTTCAGAGGTTGATCCGTATAAACATAGACCGTTCGGCCTTCAAAATAATGTTTCAGCTTGGATACAGCTTTTTTCAAAGCTAACTTGAATTTCTCTAAGGTGGAATACCTGGTTTCAGCAGATACCAGAGAATGGATGACATAATAAACAGGTCTATGAATGTCGTCTCGTATGGTTACCAGAGCTGCTCTGACGGCAACTTCTGATACCGCAAGATATAACCCCAAAGGTTCATCACAAGTTGGACTTACCATCACCGGGGGAGTTCTTAAATAAGTCTTCAGCTCGGAGAAGGCCCGATCGCATTCTTCGGTCCAATCTAGATGGCTTGCTTTTCTTAGCACTCTGAAAAAAGGTAAGGCCCGATCTGTGGATTTCAAAATAAACCTGCTCAGCGCAGCTAGCCGGCCAGTAAGCCTTTAAAACTCTATTTTGTTTCTCGAAGGTTGCATATCAATGATAGCCTGCACCTTTTCAGGGTTAACCTCTATTCCTTTCTCTGAAACGTAATATCCTAAAAATTTTCCACTTCGGATCCCGAAGCAGCATTTGTTTGTATTTAGTTTGAGCTTATATTTTCGGCATACTTCGAAACAACGAGACAAATAAGAAAGGTGGTATTCATCATTCATAGATTTAACAATCATATCGTCAACATACACTTCCATCATATGGCCGATCAATTCTCTAAAGATTTTGTTAACCAACCTTTAGTATGTTGCTCCAGCATTTTTGAGACCGAATGGCATAACCACATAACAGTAAACTTCATCTTCGGTCATGAACGATGATTTCTTATGATCTTCCTCAGCTAAAAAGATCTGATGATACCCAGAATAAGCATCCATGGTACTCGTCATGGTGCTGCCAGCAACAGCGTCCACCAATCGGTCGATATGCGGCAAAGGGAAAGGGTCTGACTCACAGCTTTTGTTAACATCGGTAAAATCGATGCCCATTCGCCATTTCCCGTCCGGTTTGGAAACCACCACTGGGTTTGCAACCCATTCAGTATAGTGGATTTCTCTGATGAATCCCGACCGTAGCAGCTTATTCACTTCAGCTCGGATAATCTCGATCTTCTCGGGAGAATAGCGTCTCCTTTTCTGGCTAACAGGCTTCTTTCCTGACTCAGTGTTGATCCGATGTTCACTATCGGATTGGTCAATCCCCGGAACATCGTCCGGGGTCCATGCGAATATATCCACGTGGCTTCTCATCAGGTGGATCAGTTCTTTTTCAAAGTAAGGGGCTAGATGTGCCCCGATGCCAGTTGTCTTGGTTGAGTCATCTTCAACCAGGTTGATCAACTTGAACCCTACGGGTTCCATTGCTTGCCTCGGGTGCGGCAGCTCTTCCAGCAGATCCACCCGGGCCCTTTTAACCGGTGCCAAAGTTCGGCACGAGCTCATGTAGCATTGTCTAGCTACTTTCTGATCCCCTTTAACAGAAATAACTCCATGAATAGAGGGGAATTTGAGCATCATGTGATAAGTAAAAGGGACCGCCTCGAACTTACTAAGGCCGGTCCGTCCGATAATAGCGGTAAGCCAAGTCGACTTCAACGATAATGAATTCCAGGTCTTCCGACCGATCCTTGGATGGCTCTCCAAGGGTAACTGGGAATAACATCTTCCCGCATGGAATAACGCTCCTTTGGTCGAACGACCAAAGAGTTATGTTAGCGATCGGGAGATCATGAGCAGCAGCTCCCAACATTTCGGCAACCTCGCGCTTCATTAGATTGCACGAAGCCCCAGTGTCCACTAAGATTCTGTGGACACGACGATTCCCGATGACCCCAGTGATGGTAAGGGGATCGTCACATGGATCGATGATCCCTTCCCAATCAGCCAGGGTGAAAGTAATGTCCTATCTGAAGAAGGAGGACCGTTCCACTAGATCATATTTCACCAGTGCCACAGACTCGGAGTTCTCAGAGGAGTCTCCGTGCGCAATTCTCTTTCGGTCCCGGACCGATTCATTTATTCTCAAACCATCGGAGATAACATAAATATCTCCGGCCAGTTCTCTCGGTGCCACCTCATTTTGAGGAGGTTGGGCACCAGTTTCCGCAGGTGGAGGAGCGGCCTGCTCCTGTCTTCCACCCTCGTTCTGCGGGGCTCTACCGCCATGGCCCGCCATCTTCTTCTTCGGCCCTGACCACGGTTCTCACGACCGTGTTGGCCTCTTTCCTGTTCTGGCGGAGGAGACCGTCGGTCCTCCGTCCGATCGTGATAGTTTCGGGGTTGTCCCAGATTATCTCTTCCCCGCGGCCTGTGACAATCGTCACCTTGGTGGCCCCTTCGGGGGGATTCTGCTCGCTTGCCCTTCTGACCATTCCGGTCGGGCTTCTCTTTATTCATTGCCGCTACTGTCTCTTTCAACAGCGGGCACTTCAGGGTTAGGTGATCGCGATTATGATGCAACTCACAATACACCCGATTGTCCTCCTGCTTCGGGGGGACGTCTTTCTCGCTTACAGCCACTACTTCTCGCGACTGCTTCTTAGGGTAGGAAACCCTATGATCACATGCGGGCTCAGAACTCCCGCTAGGTTTCCTATAACCAAGCCCCAGCGCTTCATCCACCTTAATATACTTGTTGATTTTCTGGAGAAGTTTTCCCAAGGTGGATGGTGGGCTCTTTACCAAGATCGCCGAAAGGCCGCACGGTCCCAGGACCTGCTGTAGAATGTCAATCTTATCCCGGAGCTCGAGCTTGATACCTTGGGCGGTCCTATTGAATTTCTCCATGAACGACCGAAGACTCATCTTTGCCGGGATATATTTCAGCTGATATAGTTCATGTCTGCTTCGAGGCGGTCCTACATTTGGAGCAAATTGCTCAGAGAAGGCCAAAATAAATCCGTCATACGACTGTATGGATCGGGCCGGCAAATTCTTGAACCACTTTCGGGCGTCGCCTTGTAATCCTGCCGCGAAGATGCGGCACTTTAGTGAATCCGAGGCCCGAACCGTTCCCATGCGTAATTCAAAATCGGCAACGTGATCGATTGGATCACCATCATCACGAAATGTCGACAACCCCTCGAGGTTGCGATAATGCCGATCTGGGACTACTGCCCAGATTTCTTCAGAAAAGGGGAGCATCAAATCTCCCAAAGCGGCTGATACGCCTTCAGATTGATGGGACAATGCCTAGACCGCGTGCAAATTATGCCACCAGTCATCATCCTTATTCCGCCTGATTGAGGCCTCAATGGCCCTGTTAAATAAACCAGGATTGCGTCCCAGATTAGGTTCGCAATCCTTCAACGCACGCATGCTCTCCAACTCCCTGATGAGCTCATCAATTCGTCGCTGCATCTGCTCCTGATCATTTACAGGAGCGGGAGTTAGAGCTCTGGTTGGGGGAGGAGGAGTAGACCGATATCTAGGCCTCCTCATTGTTACGCCACGCCTGATGATTTCTTCATCATCAGTACTGCGCTCGTGAGGATCACTCTCGTATCCTCTGCTTTTGGGAACAGGGCTTGAAACAGCCGGTGGTTCTGTTCCACTTCTCTCCGACGTAATTTCCAGTACCACCTTCCTGACGACAGCCTCCAGATCCTGTAAGGTGAATGTTGGTGCTGGGAGACTGTCGGGAAGCACATCACTATCATTTGTCGGAGTTCCAGTCGCCATGCCTTTGATTATCCTATCCCTGGTAGAAAACTCAAATGGGATTAGAGAATCGTCCCCACGGACGGCGCCAAACTGTTATGGTCCTTTTTTAGGGGGTACCAACAGTCGTCCGGTTCGTTTAACAAACGAATTCGGTTCTGATTTGTTTTTGTTGTGGAAGACGATTAAAAACTAGAAATAAACGGTAGCACGGCGATATATAGTGGAAACATATGAATTGGGGTGAAAACCACTTGACTAAGAGTAGATTATACTCTTAGCCTGTTCACTAATCAAATAATCCATAACGAATACAACAGGGGCTTAATGAAAATGACAAAGAAAAGAAAGCAGTAAGAACTCCGGCAGGGTAACGGCCTGTTCTTATGCGTCCAAAAGGTCCTGCTATTTCTGTCGTGGCGCCCTGTATTTATAGAGTTAGCAGCGTGTGTAAATCACGCTCTGTAACCGCCTCTGACAGGTTTGTTAGAGATTGTTATCGCGGGATGTAAAACGAGGTTGGGACCGAGGCGTGGTCTGCGTGATCGGGCCCAAAGCGTGGTAAACGTGTGGAGGCCCGAAGCGTGGAAAACGTGAGCCTGTAACCGTTCGGACCGAACCAATGAGCCAGTTACCAGAAAACGCTTTATTTCGCCTAAGGTTATCTTCGGTCCTCTCTTTAAACATCGGGCCGCTTTTCCTTAAGTGTGCAAATGGGCTGCAAGAATTCGTTTCCACCATTTGAATTAGCCCAATAATTAATTGACATTGTCCATCACAAGGTACCTGATCATAAAGTTCACATCAAACGCATATGTGCCAAAATTAAGTTCGTTTTTCAAGTCCAATCCACCCGTTGGACATCTCTATTTATAGTTCATTTATTAAAAAATGAGTCTAAAGACTCTAAACATCTTCAACTTCTTGTATCTTCTTCATATTTCACTGCATTTTTTAGGGTTCTTAGCTTTAGAAACTGCTAAGGACCAAACAAAACTTTAAGTTCTCTGATTTCAAATAAAATTATTACATAGATTAAAATCATACAATTATTACAAGACAATAAGTTAAATACATAATTTATCCCACTGATCCTTGGGTATTTTGGAGATGCAATATCTTGGCATATCATCTTCCATTATAATTTGAACAGAACTACGATCGAAAAACCAATCTCCTATCATCTTCTTCAAATTCTGCAATTCAAATATCTTTAAAAACATCATTTTTTTAAAAAAAAATAATATTTCTAAACATTACCGTATTTGGAATAATGGGTTTGCATCTCCATAGATCTGTAGACACAATGTGTCCATGTACAAAGCAATTATTGACGAACAATCCTCTTGACGACGAGGGTTTCAGTTTCTGCAACGTATCGATCACTGCTCTTCGATACTCTATATAAAATTCATTTGCATATTAATTAGGAGAGCGTAAACAAATGAGATATAATAAGAAAAGATCACACTTAAAAACTTGGCTACGTCATTTTTATGGCACTATTAAACGTTATAAGTATACTCAATCAAATTTTGATGGGCGAAAGCAAATTGGTCACCATAGTTTTATGTTGACATTTTTTATCTCTAAAGTTTTATAATTATAACAATTGTCATCCCTAAATATGAGATAGAAAATCAATCTCATATTTTGTAAGTTTTAGCAAAAAATCCTTCATATTTAGTTTGTATGACATAATTGATACATAAAGTTTTCAGTTTTTGGCATTTGAAATCAAATTTTGGTTGCCAATTTATCTACTTCGGAGATTCGATTTGCCAAGTTTTGCAAATTTAGCAAAACATTGAATTTTAGAGACTAAATATGACATTACAAATTACGAATATCAAATTTACCAAAACTATGAAAATGAAGATTAAATGCGTCATTTTCTCGACTTTTATAAGTAGTAGTTTTGTACCTTTGAGCTTTTCAATCTGCCAAGAGCTGCAATGTTCTAGATTTTCTAAGCAGTTTGTCCAGACCGACGGTTCTCCAAGAAAAGGCGTATATCTGTTTATTATCTGCAATACAATGTATTCCATTGTAGTGTTAGTGCTGGATGCAAAAATGCTTCATATTAGTTTTGTTTATTTGACAATTTCATTTATTAAAGTTTCACAATTATGGTAATTATGATTCCCAATGTATATTGGGGTAAATCAGACCTATATAATTTGTAATATTGTGGCAAAGTTGAATGTTTTCAATTTTTTGTAATTAAAGTTCTTCACAAAATATCAAACATTAGGGCATCTTTCTCATTTCCGGGGATCACATTTTGCCCACGTTTGTAAAATTTGAAAACCAATTTTAGCAAAAATACAAAGTTTTGATGATTGAAATTGCCCTATCAAAAATTGACAATTTTTTATCAAACTTTGAGAATCAATTTTACAAAAAATACAAAATTTGAAGATTGAAATTGCCCTATAAAAACTTGACGACAAGTTTTGTTATATGATCAAAATTTGATCGCCAAATTTGCGAATAATATAAAAATCGAGAAATAAAACTACAATTTTTACCAAAATCATCAAACTTTGATAAACCCTCAAACCATTATTGCATTATATCCACCCTAAGAAAACTCCAAATAAATTACCGAGAAAGAATCGTAAGCCGACTCGACAAGAAAGATTGGGGTTTGAATATGATCCATCAGATTTTCAGGGAAAACGCACTGCAACATGATTTCGAAATGTTAAAAAACGAAGCAAAATCATTAAAAGAAATCATTGGTTTGATTCATACCAACGCTGGATCCATACTTGAAGTGCATGATTCTGGTAAGAATTTCATCATTCCCTGTGTAAACACAGACATCTCATGTTAGAAGTTAGAACAAAATAATTCATTTAAATATTAAATATTAAATATTAAATATATAGTTTGGTGATTACATGTAACTCCATCACTTGTTTATAAAAATTCTTTCTTTCTTCTCCACCTGGAAGATTCTCCCTGTCATAATATTCATGTAGCTTGTAAGAAATCGTATAATGAAATCTCTAGTTATAACTTATAACATCAATTGTCGTTGTTACCAAAGAATTTGTAAGTCAATTAAATGTTTTCATCAAATTGTATTTCTAAAGTATCATATTCATGATTTTGAAAATCGTTGGTTTATAAATTATAGTTTGAACTAATAAGGGATGTGTGTGGGTCCCACTTGAACCCCGATAGATGCGAACTGAATTAGTTCGGGTTTTTGTTAGGATTTGAATTTATTATTTCAAATCCGATATTATTTGGGTTGTGTATGGATTTTATCATAACCGATTCTTGAATCGATTAATCATAGAAAACTATACATTTTCTCTTCTAAAACGATTATTCTCATATTATTTGACTTGCTATAGCTAAAATACATGATTTGTTGGTATCACAGTTCATCTAATAGCCAATAACATAAGAATTTTAGGATGTATTTTAGAATCGTATACAATGAAGGCCTCACGGGTCTAGACCAGTGTATTCTTAATCAGATTTGGGTCGGGGTTGGATCATATGTATTTATGATAGATCAACTATAACCGGACCGGACTCGACCTGACCCAACTCGATACTAATGATCCTACAAAAAATTTTTACCTTGAAGTTTTTTATATTTTTTAAGATAATAATTACTTCGACGAGGTCCAACCTGCAAGGTTTTGATCAGATCACAAACATAGTTAGAAACAATGTTACCCGTGGATGAAGAAGCCAGAATCAGATATGCATTTGACTCTTTCAGCGTTATTGAGGCGATTTCGAAAGCGATCACAATTCAAGATCGTGGCGAGGCCACCTGCCGATCCACCGGAAAGTATAGCCTGTTTCGCATTCTTCATTCCTTTATCCATGAGTTGTTCAATTAGTATATCAAAGATCTTTGAACCTCTGTACTTCAAATTAGTATTCTAATGACAAATAAATTGGAGTTAGTGAATCATTAACTTAAGCCGAAAAAACGACATTTTATGGTACCTGATCAACTTCTTCGACATCTCCGGTGAAGGAGCTACCGTCACAATAATGAAAGATGGCTTTGTTCCAGTTATAAAAATCTATAATCAATGTTAAAACTCGCTCATTAATTTGATAGTTTCATTTTATGCATATAAACTCGAGTTAAAATAGTGTAGAGATCATACCCTAAAGTTTGAAAATTGCAATAATAACACTATAAGTTATTATTATTGTTCATATTAACCTCTAAATTTTTTAAAAAATGTAAATATGATATCCTCTAAGGTTTATATTTGCATATTGGACCCCCGAAGAGAAGAACCGTTCGGGTTTCACCAAAACATCTATTATTGTTTTAAACACATCACCAGTTTTCATTTACGCTTTAAAGCTAAAAAGGTATAATGACTATTCACTAACTTTAAATAACACATAAATGGTTAAAATCGTTAACGGAAATTTACGGAAAACCATTACTATGCACTTGAGTTGGGTGTTATTCTTGATAATTTTGAAAATTTAGATACTAAAAATGCAATTATATAAATTTTAGAGGCATCATATTCACTATTTTAAACTTGAGGTGCATAATTTTCTCATATAAATAAATAATTACCAACCAGGATTGAAGAGCTGATTGTCATCCATAAAATTCCCAAAGTAACCTCTGCTGACCAAAGAAGAATTGCTTGTTCCCAGGTGTATTTTTGTTCTATTGAGGCAATTCTCTGTGTTGTGACACCAACCTCCACCCTAATTAACAAAAATATATTTCATTTCGAATTAATAAATAAAAATAATGTTGTTATTCCTATTAAATTTCTAGAATTATTTCAATTTCATGTATACAGTCTATTCGAATATAACATATAAGAAGAAATAGATCACACTATAAAAGACTTGAATAAGTCAATTACAATATTCACAATCCTTCTCAAAGACAATATTTTTGCATATTTCCACGGTTACTTACCTCTAGGAAAACAATCCAATTATTGGCACCCGATCCGGATCCCAGTGATAAAGCATAGGTCGGGGGTGTTCCATCCAAGCAAACTACATTAAATCGATCACAAATTAAAAAACTTATTCAACAAACAAGACATCGTAAGTTTGTTATAAAGATCACACACATGCTCCTCTCGCTTCGGCGATTTCGTGATTTACGATGGTAAAGTTTCGAAATTCTTTACCACGAACGGAAGAAGTAAGAGCAAGAAGGGAAGATAGAACGAAGATGAATAAATATTTTGCCATGATTTGAGAAGATGTATCTTCTTCTGGTAAAAGAAATAAAAACAAAGAGATTTGAACAATTTAGATAAGTTTAGATAATCGAGTTAAGAATTTGGAAATACCTCAAAATCATGTGGAGAAAGTAAATGTCTTTGTTGTTATTAATAAATACAAATTGTTGATGAATGTGTTTATTTATACATATTGGGAAGAATCATACTATTTCAAGGTAAAAGCTAAAACATTTTGGACCACTTATTTATGCATCGCAAATTTTCTGCCTTATTTTGCGTTTTAAATCGGCCAAAAGTTTCATATAATTTAAAAAAATGTAGAAAAAGTTCAACTATTACGACAATGTGTTTCTAATAGCTAACATAGGTTCTCGAAACCATTCATAAAAGTTAGTTTGGTCAATTTGGATCGATATTGTAATCATATGAAGTTTTGTATTCTTATTTCTTTTATTACTTTAGATATTGATGATGTTATATTACGGAAAATAATATTATTATGTGTTTTCCATAAAACTCATAATATCGTGTAAGAAACTTAGAGTCTTGCGTCTTTTTGTGAATTTATGTAATCCTTCACATTTAGTTTTAGATAAGCTTAAGAAAAACGATTCGGTATGACGGTCACATTGTTAAAAAACGTCAAACGTTCCTTAAAACATTTTGCTTTATAAATACGTTTTTCATGTTTTTTATGAAAATATTAAAAACTATATATTTTAAATGTTTAATCATNACCTCCACCCTAATTAACAAAAATATATTTCATTTCGAATTAATAAATAAAAATAATGTTGTTATTCCTATTAAATTTCTAGAATTATTTCAATTTCATGTATACAGTCTATTCGAATATAACATATAAGAAGAAAGAGATCACACCATAAAAGACTTGAATAAATCAATTACAATATTCACAATCCTTCTCAAAGACAATATTTTTGCATATTTCCACGGTTACTTACCTCTAGGAAAACAATCCAATTATTGGCACCCGATCCAGATCCGAGTGATAATGCATAGGTCGGGGGTGTTCCGTCCAAGCAAACTACATTAAATCGATCACAAATTAAAAAACTTATTCAACAAACAAGACATCGTAAGTTTGTTATAAAGATCACACACATGCTCCTCTCGCTTCGGCGATTTCGTGATTTACGATGGTAAAGTTTCGAAATTCTTTACCACGAATGCAAGGAGTAAGAGCGAGAAGGGAAGATAGAACGAAGATGAATAAATATTTTGCCATGATTTGAGAAGATGTATCTTCTTCTGGTAAAAGAAATAAAAACAAAGAGATTTGAACAATTTAGTTAAGTTTAAATAATCAAGTTAAGAATTTGGAAATACCTCAAAATCATGTGGAGAAGGTAAATGTCTTTGTTGTTATTAATAAATACAAATTGTTGATGAATGTGTTTATTTATACATATTGGGAAGAATCATACTATTTCAAGGTAAAAGCTAAAACATTTTGGACCACTTATTTATGCACCGTAGATTTTCTGCCTTATTTTGCGTTTTAAATCGGCCAAAAGTTTAAAAAAATGTAGAAAAAGTTCAACTATTACGACAATGTGTTTCTAATAGCTAACATAGGTTCTCGAAACCATTCATAAAAGTTAGTTTGGTCAATTTGGATCGATATTGTAATCATGTGAAGTTTTGTATTCTTATTTCTTTTATTATTTTAGATATTGATGATGTTATATTACGGAAAATAATATTATTATGTGTTTTCCATAAAACTCATAATATCGTGTAAGAAACTTAGAGTCTTGCGTCTTTTTGTGAATTTATGTAATCCTTCACATTTAGTTTTAGATAAGCTTAAGAAAAAGGATTCGGTATGACGGTCACATTGTTAAAAAACGTCAAACGTTCCTTAAAACATTTTGCTTTATAAATACGTTTTTCATGTTTTTTATGAAAATATTAAAAACTATATATTTTAAATGTTTAATCATTAATTTTAAAACAATCTAACTTCTAAAAAAATGATACTCTCGTAGTTAGGTAATATATCTATCTAATTCAGTACAATGTGACCGGGGAAAAGTTTATTGATACGCAACGATATAATAATAGTATTTAATATAATACAAAATTAAAATCAAATACTTATTTATAGATTTAGATAATAATATCTAGACAATAAGTATTTCATTAAATTATTTATTCAATATACTTAATTTCATGCATTAATTGAGATTTTATCAAAATATTCTCCATTATGAAAATATAGCAATATTTAATTTGGTAAAATTAGTCCAATTGATTGTGAAAATATAGCAAGTTTCTAGCTTAATTTTCGGGTACGAGGGGTTTCAATAAATTGAACACTATGTCAAATATCACGTTTAAATCAATGTTTTTATACTAGTCGGTATACCAATACATTAAAAACGGGCAGCACCGGGTTTTCAGGTCGGAACTCGGGTTTTCTAGATCGACCTAGAAAAAAAAAATTTCTTCAACATTTTTTAAAAAAATATTTCGTACCGGTATGTATATCGGGGCATTATGAAAACATTGATTTAAATAAGAGTTTATATTTAGAGAGTTTAAATGAAGATTCAAAAAGGGAACATCTAAATAATACTATGAAAATAAGTAAAATCAATAGAAGTATCATCGAACTAGTTAACTATACCGAAGTGTTCCATATACATGTCGATTTTTCATATTTTCAAATGAATATCGAGCATGTCTCAATAATCCTATAAAAACAAAGAAATTATTAGTTGTTATTTGACATAAGCAAGTAATCTAACATGTTTACTTGTTGTATAAACTTTTAACTTCATAATCTATATGATGAGATCCCCGGAACCCGGTACCCCGGATAGGGTAGGGGCCAAGCTTGGCCAAAGAAACCCAGACAACGTAAGCCGAACTTGGAGGTCCAGAGCCAGCCCACGTGAGTGAATGGCTCACTCAGATCCTATGGCCCGATCGATGATCTATGGCGATCGGTCCCGATGTGTAGCGCCCAGCATCTCCTACGCGCTGGACCGATCGGTCAACATATTACAGGCGTTGCTTCGGGCCATTCTCACTCAACCCATGCAATGACAACCCTCGACAGCCCTATCAGAAGCGTGGTCTGACGGAGACGTACGAGCCACCAGTGGCCAGAAAGTAGCCGGCTAGTAGTGCCGAAAGGTCTAGCGCCATGCAGTTCTGTGAGGCCGTTTCCGGCTGCTGCTCCGCCTAACATTAGCCGACCTAGCAGCAAAGGACAGATACAAAACGACACCCTACTGTACATAGTACAGTGGGAGTATAAAAAGGACGTTTAGAGTGTGAGAAGAAAAACTTCTTCCGTTTTCTCTCCAGAGCTTTCGCACAAAGGAGTTGTTCTCGATTTATTTTCGACTCTCCTTTTTCTCTTTGTTGTCTAAAGAACAAACATGTCTTGTATGATCATGAATATGTTATTTGAACCGACTAATGACACTTCTTTTAGCCCTTAGTCAAGTGGTTTTTTCCTCGTTTCGAGGTTTTCCACTCTAAAATCCTCGTGTCTTTTCACCTTTGATTCATAACCGTTCTCCACATATCAAATAAATAATAACCGAGTTCATCTTGCAACGAACCGATCGACTGTTGACACCCCCGGTTTTCGAACCACAACAGTTTGGCGCCGTCCGTGGGGACGAGTTTTTAATCCCCATTTGAGGTCTTTACATGGGATAGGATAATCAAAGGCATGGCGACTCGAACTTCGACGAACGATAGTGACACGCTTCCCAACAGTGTTCCAGCTTCAACGTTCTCTTTACAGGATCTGGAAGCTGTTGTTAGGAAAGTTATACTGGAAGTTATGTCGGAGAGGAGTGGAACAGAACCACCCGCTATCACAAGCTCTGTTCCAGCAACCAGAGGGTACGAAAGCGACCCAGAAGCGCCGAGCTCCGATGAAGAGGAGATTATCAGGCGCGGAATAACAATGAGAAGGTCGAGATACCAATATACTCCGCCTCCTCCAATTAGAACTCCAACTCCCGTTCATGGGACGAACCAGGAACAGATGCAGAGACGCATCGACGAGCTTACCAGGGAGTTGGAGACCCTGCGAACGTAGAGGGATTGCGGTCCTAATCTGGAGCGTAACCCTGGACTATTTGATCGGGCCATGGATGCCCCGATCAGGCGGAGCAAGGATGATGACTGGTGGCACAATCTGCATGTGGCCCATGCGTCATCCCAACAATTTGGAGGCGTCTCCGCCGCACTGGGAGATTTGATGCTCCCGTTTTCTGAAGAGATCTGGGAGGCAGTCCCCGATCGGTACTATCATAACCCCGAAGGGTTACCATTATTTCGATGGGACGGTGATCTGATCGATCACGTCGCGGATTTCGAGCTGAGGATGTGGACCTTTCGGGCCTCTGACTCATTGAATGTCGCATCTTTGCGGCAGGGTTGCAGGGCGATGCCCGAACCTGGTTCAAGAACTTGCCAGCCCGATCCATACAGTTGTATGGTGGATTCATCCTGGCTTTCTCGGAGCAGTTCGCTCCAAATTTTGGACCGCCTCGTAGCAGACATGAACTGTATGACATGAAGTATATCCCGGCGAAGATGAGTCTCCGCTCTTTTATGGAGAAGTTCAACCGAACTGCCCAGGGTATCAAGTTGGAGCTCCGAAATAAAATCGATATCTTGCAGCAGGTCTTAGGACATTGTGGCCTTTCGGCCAGCCTTGTGAAGACCCCACCATCTACCTTGGGGAAGCTCCTTCAGAAAATCAACAAATACATCAAAGTGGATGAAGCGCTGGGAGCGGGATATCGAAAGTCTGGTGGGAATTCTGATCCCGCAGGTGACCATAGGATATCTTACCCTATGAGACAGCCGCGAGAAGTTGCGGCTGTGGCTGAAAAGGTCGCTCCTACGAAGAAGGAGGACAATCGGGTTTACTGCGAGTTGCATCACAACCGCGATCACCCGACGCTGAAATGCCCGCAACTGCGAGAGACAGTAGCGGCGATGAACAAGGAAAAGCCCGATCATGACGATAGGAGGGGCAAGCGGGCCGATTCTCCCCGAGCGGGCCATCAAGGTGACGATCGTCACAGGCCAAGGGGAAGAGACAATCGGGGTCAGCCCCGACATTACAACGACCGGGCGGGAGATCGAAGATATCCCCAACCCGAACAGGATAGAGGCCAGCACGGTCAAGAGAACCGTGGCCAGGGCCGCAGGAGGAGATGGCGGGGCCGTGGCGGCAGGGCACCGCGAAATGAAGGAGATAGGAGGGAGCAGCCAACTCCTTCACCTGCCGAAGTGGGCACCCAACCTCCCCCAAATGAGGAGGTGCCTAGGGAGAGAGAGGTTGCCGCATATATTTATGTTATCTCCGGCGGAATAAGGATTAACGAGTCAGTCAGAGACCGAAAGAGAGCAGCGCGTGAGGAGTTCCCCTAGAGCTCCGAATCTGTAGCGCTGGTGAAGTACGAATCGGCTGAGCGGCCCTCAACCTTTGAGGGAGAAATCATTTTTACCGCAGCCGATCGTGAGGGGGTCACCGATCCATGTGATGATCCTCTTATCATCACTGGAATTATCGCCGATCGACGGGTCCATAGGATACTGGTGGACACCGGGGCTTCATGCAACTTGATAAAGTGTGAAGTGGCGGAGATGCTCGGAGCCGCGGCCCATGATCTCCTGATTGCAAATATAACCCTCTGGTCGTTCGACCAGAGAAGTGTTATCCCGTGCGGGAAAATTCTTTTCCGAGTCACACTAGGAGAACCGGGCAGGGTCCGATCGGAGACCCTGGAATTCATAGTTGTTGAAGTCGATCTGGCTTACAACGCTATCATTGGATGAACCGGCCTCAGTAAGTTTGAGGCGGTCCCTTCCACTTACCATATGATGCTCAAGTTCCCCTCCACTCATGGAGTGGTTTCTGTTAAGGGGAACCAAAAAGTAGCAAGACAGTATTACATGAGCTCGTGCCGAACCTTGGCACCCATCAAGAGAGCTCGGGTGGATTTGCTCGAAGAGCCCCCGCACCCGAGGCAAGCTATGGAGCCCGTTGGTTTCAAGCATATCAACTTGGTTGAGGATGACTCAACCAAGACTACTCGCATCGAGGCGCATCTAGCCCCGACTTTCGAAGAAGAGCTGGTCCGCTTGCTGAGAAGCAATGTGGACATCTTTCCTTGGACCCCGGACGATGTTCCGGGAATTAACCGATCCGAAAGTGAACATCGGATCAACACCGAACCTGGAACCAAGCCGATAAGGCAAAAGAGGAGACGCTATTCTCCTGAGAAGATTGAGATCATCCGGGTAGAGGTGAACAGGTTGCTGCGGTCGGGCTTCATAAGGGAGATTCACTACACTGAGTGGGTTGTGAACCCGGTAGTAGTCTCCAAGGCATACGGGAAATGGAGGATGTGCGTGGACTTTACCGACGTCAATAAGAGCTGTGAGTCGGATCCTTTCTCACTGCCGCATATTGACCGATTGGTGGATGCTGTGGCGGGCAGCACCATGATGAGTACCATGGACGCTTACTCCGGGTACCATCAGATCTTCCTTGCTAAGGAGGATCAAAAGAAGTCATCATTCATGATAGAAGACGGCGTTTACTGCTACGAAGTTATGCCATTTGGCTTAAAGAACGCCGGAGCAACATACCAAAGGCTGGTCAACAAAATCTTTAGGGAGTTGATAGGCCATATTATGGAAGTGTATGTTGATGATATGATTGTCAAGTCCATGAATGATGAAGATCATATTCCTTACTTGTCTCGCTGTTTCGAAGTGTGCCGTAAATATAAACTCAAACTAAATCCAAACAAGTGTTGCTTCGGGATTCGAAGTGGCAAATTCCTTGTATATTACGTTTCTGAGAAAGGCATCGAGGTCAATCAGGAGAAAGTCCAGGCTATTATTGATATGTAGCCTCTAAGAAACAAGCGAGAATTCCAAAGGCTGACTGGCCGATTGGCGGCATTGAGCAGATTTATTTCTAGATCCACTGATCGGGCTCTACCTTTCTTCAGGACATTGAGAAAAGCTAGTCATATTGGCTGGACCGAGGAGTGCGATCGGGCATTTTCCGACTTAAAGACTTATTTGAGCACTCCTCCTGTCATGGTGAGCCCGACGTGCCATGAACCCTTGGGGTTGTATTTGGCCGTGTCAGAAGCCGCAGTCAGCGCAGCCCTGGTTACCATTGGGGATGATATTCATCGGCCCGTTTACTACGTTATCCATTCCCTGGTACCAGCCGAAACCAGATACACAACCTTGGAAAAATTCAAGTTGGCCTTGCAGAAAGCTATATCAAAGCTTAAGCACTATTTCGAAGGCCACAAGGTTTATATGTATACTGATCAGCCTTTGAATGCTGTTTTAAGTCAGGCGGATTCTAATAAGAGGTTGGCTAAGTGGAAGATCAAGATCAGCTCCATGTATCTAGAATTCGTTCCCCGAAGGGCGATCAAAGCTCAAGTCCTCGCAGATTTCGTGGTCGAGATGACCCGATCGCTCATATTTCTGAACCAAGAGGACGACCGGTTGGTCATCTACGTTGATGGATCAACCTTCGGGGGAAAGGGAGCGGGCATCACCCTTACTACACTTCAAGGCGACGTTATCCATTCCGCGGTCAAATTCTTGTTCTTTGGAACGAATAACGTGGTGGAATACGAAGTCGTTTTGTCGGGGATGACTATAGCCCAAAAGATGGGAGTTGCTAAAGTGCGAATGTTCTCGGACTCCAAGTTGGTAGTGGAGCAATTCGCAGGACGATTCGATACACATGAGCCAACCATGAAATTATATCATGCGAAGGTCTTGGAGATGACAAAGAAGTTTCGTGAGTTCTCACTTGATCACGTGCTTAGAGAACAAAACAAGGTGGCCGATGCATTAGCCAGATTGGCTGCAGGCTTACCAGACGTTGGACCAGGCACGGTATAGGTCCATATTCAGGATCGACCTTCGAACGAAGTTTCTGTGACCGAACAGTCGTTTGAGGAGATGGGAGCTTTATGTCATGAACTCCAAGAACTAAAGATTAACGCCGTTGATTCCCCAGAAGACACCACGTGGATGACTCATTTTGTCAGATATCAGACCAACGGCCATCTACCGGAAAACGCATCAGAGGCCAGGAAAATTGAAACACAGGCGACACAATATGTGCTTAATGACGGGCACCTGTTCAAGAAAAACTTTGAGGGACCGCTCATGCGATGCTTATCCCCTTTGGAGGCTGAGGCCGTCATGATTTATGTTCATGAGGGGATGTGCGAGATACATTCTGGAGCCCTATCGCTATATCATCGTGTCGTTAGAGCCGGTTATTTCTGGCCAATGCTCCTTGAAGATGCTAAGAAGTACACAAGACGTTGCGCTGCTTGTCAACACCATTCTCCAGTTCCCCAATTGCCAGGGGCGTTGTTGTCGATGACCCACTTCCTTGTCCGTTTGACAGATGGGGGATTGATATTTTGAGATCATTTCCTCGATCGGTCCAGCAGCGGAAGTTTTGCATAGTGGCGGTTGAATATTACACAAAGTGGATCGAGGCTGAAGCGGTGGCTATTATTTCTGAAAAGGTGGTGAAACACTTCCTATGGAGGAACATCATAAGCCGCTTTGGAGTACCTCGAGCCTTTGTATCTGATAATTGACTTCAATTCCGCGGAAAAGCCGTTCGAGATCTTTGCGTCAAATTGGGTATCACTCAACACTTCTCATCGGTAGCTCATCCCCAGACCAACGGATTAACGGAGGTCTCCAACAAAGTTATCCTGAAGGGATTGAAAACTAAGTTGGAGGATCTGGGGGGAAAGTGGTCCGATTACATCTACGAGGTATTATGGGCTTACCGCACCACTCCCCGTTCAACGACCCAGGAATCTCCATTTTCTTTGGTATATGGGTCCGAAGCGATCAGTCCAGTGGAGGTGGCCATAAGATCACCTCGGATAACCCAGTATGACGAACATTTAAATGATGAGCGAAGATCCTTGGACTTGGAGATGATTGAAGAGAAAAGAAACGCCATCTATGCGCGCATGTGTGCTTATCAAAGAACGATGGAGCGAGTTCATAACAAACGAGTTGTGCCTAGGGAATTCTCAGAAGGCGACCTTGTTCTCAGGAATGTGAGAGTTCAGAGAAATGTTGGGAAGTTGGACAGAAATTGGGAAGGGCCCTATCGGGTCATGAAGAACCTAGGCACTGGGGCTTACAAGCTTGAGAATCTGGATGGAAGTGAGATCCCCCGAACTTGGAATGTTATGAACTTAAGGCATTATTTTATATAAAGTATTTGACATATTTGGTAACTCTGAACTTTAAATTGTTTTTTATGCATGAATAAGTTACAATGGATGCAATACAAAGTATTTCTAGCTAAGTGAGTGAACGATCTTGGAGTTGGATTTTCTGGACGAGTTTGGACTGGTGACTGTAGCGATCATCCATAAGGCTCCCAAGTAGTGTGACCGCTCTGACGAGTCAGTTGCTTCCACGCTTGCTGAGTACTTAGATAAATCGCATACTCCCAGAACTCACTATGAACTCAATTTCCTCTTCAAACGGCACTCATCAACTAGAAGTAGCCTTTGCTCCGTTACGCTTAGTCCATAAGCGAGAAACCAGGATAGAGTTAACCTGTCAAATGGCAAGCCAAAGCCCGCCATAGGACTATTTTAAGAACCGGGGTTTCGGCTAAAAATTGTGTCATGGGACTCATGGAGAACCATGGCAACGCCGCCAAAGTCATGATATTTTATTGGACGGATTCAAGTGTGATCTCCTGGTATAGTTTGGGTTCCCTAACTTACTAAAATTAGCAGGATTCAAGGTTAATTGGTGAAGACCGTTCGGTCCATATTTGGCTTAAGCCCCGACCTTATACTTGGAGTTAACTAATGCAAGTTGTGCAAAATGAAGAAATATCATTCAAAAAACAGAGTTTACAAATGCAGAAAAGAAAGGACTGAAAAATTTGAATCCTAATCTATTCGTCCTTCTTCCTTATCTGCAGCGCCAGACTTCTCTGCAATCCATGCCTTGAGATCCTCCACCTTCTTCCTCCTTTCCTCAACTATCTCGTTGATCGATCTCTCCATCAGGTCAAAGAGGGGATAGTTGGGATCATCTTCCAACGGGGGTTCGTCCAGTTCGGGGATCTCACAGAAGTTCCCGTCCTTGGTCAAGGGGTTAAACGTCTCCCAACGCTGATCTTCGGGATCCAGACCAAACTTGCTAACTATTTGGTCCTTCATATTGTCCATGTATTGGGAGACATTCGGTCCGTAGACGTTTGCCGCTAAAGCAAACATCAGGGGCGATCGGGAAAACCCCAATAGGGCTTCCCGAACCGGGCCCTCAGTCGATCCTTGGACCCTAACCAAGTCTTCTTTGAGCGCTTCCCGCTCTTCCTTCAAGGCATACTTTTCATCTTGGGATTGCAAGAGAAGCATGTTCCTTTCGTCAGATATCTCCTGTATCTGACGCTCCAGCTCCAAAACTCGGGCCGTGGCGGAGTTTGCTGCTGCCTGGGCCTCTCCCGCCTTAGAAGCGACTAGGGACAACTCAGTACCCGCTCCAAGTAGCTCTCCATTCAAACGGTCACGATCGGCTCTGACCACTTCCAGCTCCTTCTGTTTGATTTCAACTTGCCGCTGAGCTAAGGCAAGTTGACTTTCCAGCTCTTCAGATGCCGAGGAGATGCTTCGGCTGAGCTGGACGGCGGAAGCAAGGTCTAAGGCCCTTCTATGTGCCTGCAAGAGCCGAATTGGATTAAGACCATGTGCCCGATCGGGGCAGCATTGGTTGAAAATGACTTACCACAACTTGGGACTCCATATATGCTGATACCAAGCCGGGCAGCGCGCCATCAATACCAGGCAGGTTTTTCTTCCCCAAGAGCCGGTATTCTTCGAGGGTGGCGTCCTTCCATGAAGGGAGGACTCTTTTTGGTCCCCGGGCCTTGAAAACGGAGACTACCATCTCCTGAATAGCCCCGCGAATTGCCTCGGGGTTAGACGAGGACGGGGCTGCCTTTTCCTCGATGGTGACCCCTTTCGTCGGGATCGGGACTGTGGGCCTGCTCACAGCTGACCGCAGCCTCTTATATTACTTCGGGGCTTCCTCTTCGGGGCCCCGTTTGCTTATTGACGCTGAGACTGAAGGTCTCTGCGCCCTATCTCCTAAACTGGACGAGGGGCGAATGTCTTCCACCCGCATCGACCCCTGCAGTAATAACCGCACGACGTTAAGATCCAGAGGGGAATTATTCCCGATTCTGTACATGGCAGGAAGGCCTAATGAGCGTATCTTCTTAGAGATAACCTCATCCACCTCGTCCATTGATCGGGGCTCTGGCCTGTGGCTGCTGGAACTCCCCGATAATCGTGAGGGCCCAGCTGCTGCGCTGGGCTTCGGTTTTGATAATTGCAGCTGGGCCTCTTTCTTGGCTTTTGAAGCGGCAGCCACTGCAGCAAGTCGGTTCGCATACATGGTTTCAGTGGAATCTGCAAAAGGAAAATAATGAGAATCAGGAAATATGAGTTAAAGCAAGCAAAGTCGTACCCGACCCTTCTGACTCAGAGGAGTCAGAACTTGAGAAGATACCTTTCGGGGCAGGGGCTCCTTTTCTTCCTGCTACCCCGATCTCTAAGAGCTTCTTCTCCCGAAGGATGTCAATTCTTTTCAGACACCGTTCGGGAGGAGGAAGCATTGCCAAGGTGTTGGCAATATCAGGGTGGCATGGGTTGAACCAGTTTCGGTCCAACCTCCCGATGTCGGGGTGTGTGGTTAGGAAGGTAACTTTCAGCAAGTCCTCCATCGGGATGTCTATCCAGACATAGCAAGATTCTCATTCATGTAGGGACTCTTCCTTGTCCACAATAGCACACTCCTTCGTTCGGGTAGCTATATAATATAGCTTGCGACCTCCTAACAACCTTCTGGCCCCTACGGGATCCCACCAGGAACAGGTTGAAAAAATGCCTAAGGGTTGGCTCTACCCTCTGTTTATTGCAATAATAAATGAAAGCGGTAATATATACATAACTGCCCGGAAAAAGAGCAAAATTCGGGCAGTGAATTTCCCGAAGAACGGCTGCGACGAAAGGATGAAGGGGAAATCGCAAGCCGGATCTAAGGGAGGCATAGCTAACGGGTATAGCGCTAGCCGGAACGTTCATCTCAGCGGGAAGGAAGCATGGAACGTCTTCCTTCCCCCTCCAGATGGGATAATGGGCTGGAATGGAAAACTTGACCCGAAACGCTTCAAGGTCCATGGTAGCGATATCAGGGTACCTAGACCTACGGGATGTCATGGATGATTACCTTAAAGCTTGAAGAAGATTTGACGGTGAGCAACGGTTGAACGAAATCGCCGGAGGGTTCCTTGGTTGAGCAGACTGTCGCAAAGAGTGATAATGGTTGCACAAAGCCAAAATCCTGACTTTTATATCATGTACTGCTCAATCACAGGGTGACACGTCATCTCTGCAGGCGGCTGCAGTCTGACAGTCTGCCCCCTTTGGAATATGGAAATGCGTTAGCTATTGCAAAGCCTGGAATTACGCTCCTACCCTCAACTGTTACGGATTTCAAATTTGAAAATCCACATCATGAAATTTCTAAGTGTAGGATCGGTCCCGAAAGACTGCGTAGGTCCCAGCAGACTACAAAGGCACTGACAGGCTGCATATGGGCCCATCAGCATGCATTCCATGCTTCAGGCTCAGCCACACTTTCCAGCATGGGGAAACACATTGTCAGAGGTGGTTTCAGGACGTGGGCCACATGTGTTTCTCTCTCTATAAATGCAGAGCTAAAAGATAAGATAAAAGAAGGCCAATTTCGAAGAACCATAGCCGCTGTAATTTCATTTCCGCTGCTCTTATTCCCTTTGTATATTTCATTGATTTATTAATGAATTTGCCGTGGAGGTTCTCCTCTCGGCAACGTGGTTTTTTCCTCCTTTCTTAAGGGGTTTTTCCACGCTAAAATCGCCTACGTTCTTTCCATTTTCTTATTTCAAGTTGTCTCCACAAACAACAAATAAAACCGATTTTCAGAATCCGGTGACTGTTGGTACCCCCTAAAAAGGAACCACAACACTATAATTGGAGTCACAAGCCTTATCTCTCGATTAAGGGTATAAGCGAATCAAAATGAATTATTTTTGAAATTTATCTCACTTTAATCCATGCACTTCTGAATTAGTTTACACATAATTCAGCCTCGTGACATTTTATTGGTAGCCAGTGCACAATCCCATCATAAATTCAAATTACTCGTCATAAAAAAATCATTATATTAAAGTTCAATTTTAAGCATCTATATTTAAATAAAACATACAAAAAATGAACGTAGGAAAACACAAGATGAGCAAAATACGCGAGGCCACGCAATACTTCTTCATTCCTATTTACTTTTTTAACCTTGAAATATTATATAAATAACCACATTGATCTAAATTAGTCATTCATAGGAAAATAAAACATCCATCTTCTCCATTAGAACTTGATTTTGAGGTATTATAATTTTCATCCAAAACTTGTCCTAATTGCTTTATTTTCTTACATGTTTTGTTTATGTTTATCAGAAGAGAATATATCTTCTCAAAGTCATGGAAAAACACTCATTAATCTTCCTTGTATCTTCCCTTTTGGCTCTCATTGCTCATGTTCATGGAAAAGGGTTTCATAACTTCACCCGAGTCGATTATGCAGTCGCCGAAGCCAAAGGAGCAGGTTCGGTGTTAGAATAATGACAATAAATGTGTTTTATGCGTTGAGTTTAATCGATATTCATATAGTTTGCTTGGACGGAACACCCCCGACATATACGTTTTCACCTGGATTTGGAATTGGAGCCAACAACTGGATTATTTACCTAGAGGTATATAACACGTTTTGAAAATATAATTGTCTCACATTTATAAGAAGAGAGATGTGCCATGGTAGATAGCTTATTCAAGTGTTTTACTATGTGACTTTTTACCTATATCCGTGCACATTTTGTTGAAATATCAAATTGTCTCGCATTGGATTGAAGAGAAGATGTACCATAATAATTGATTTATTCAAATTCTTTACGTTGTGATCTTTTCCATTATACGTTATATCTGTGCACATTCCTATTATAGTTTCACCTAGACTTTATAATGTCAACATAGTATTAGAGTTGGTTCGGTCAAAATCTTGATTATCAGTAGCGGGAAAGTTCGGCTCTTTTCAATTCGCAAGTCCAAATTTGTTAGATATTTGGACTTCAAGTGGTGTGTTGAAATATCAAATTGTCCAATATTGGATTGGTTTATAAAAGAGAACTATTACCCTTTTACGTTATATACGTGTACAATCCCTTCATAATTTCGACTATACTCTATAATTTCAACACACTTCATCATATTAAAGGAAGTTGATGCTTCTGAGTCTTTCACAGGGAGGCGCGTGGTGTCACACGCCTGAAGATTGTCTGAATAGAGCAAAAACAGAAATTCTAGGAACCAGTCGCTCGTTGCTCGTCAACAAATTCTGGATGAGTAACTTCCTAGATGAAAATCAACTCTTCAATCCAGGTAACAAAATACACTATCTAAATCCCCAATAACATGGTCGGTCGATCGGCATTACATATTTATAGTGCGTGAATTTAATCTAGCGATGATCAACAGGAAATAGATATGACCTAAACTTAATCCGGTATGTCGACCGGCATTCTAAATTGCCGACCAACAACAACATGTCGGTCGTCAGAGTATAAGTTGCCGAAAGAACAACATGTCGGTCCTCAAATTGAGTATATATAACATAATTAATTCCTAAAGTTTTTAATTTTGACAAATGGAATACTCGGACAAAATCAAATTTTGAGGACTATTTTTATCATTTTGGGGATATGATTTGCCAAATTTTACAAATTTAAATGATCAAACTTGCCAAAACCTTAAAATTTTGGAACTAAATATATTATTACAAATTATGTGACAAAAATTTGTCAAAACTATAATAAATTTGGATATAGAAGATACCAGTTTCTCATAGTAATAATTTTGGCAATGAATCCAGATTTTTATGACTGGAACAAAGCTGTTTTTCATTACTGTGATGGCGGCTCATTCACCGGAGACGTCGAAGAAGTGGATCCTGTAAGAAAACACATTGGGTTTGTTTGGTTTAACTTTTTAAAATTACGGTGTGGTGAGGTGTGGTGAGATGTGGTGAGGTGATGTGAGGTGTGGTGAGATATGATGATCGTGAATTTTTAAGTACGTTTGGTAAAATTACGGTATTATGATCGTTATTTATGTAAAAATAATAATATACCCTTATATATAATAATAATAATAAATATAATTATATTATAATTACTAGAAGTAAGGGTAAATGAGTCTTTTCTAAAATAACGATGAAGCCACAGCTGGTTTTAACAGCTGTGATGATATCGCAATTTTTTAACGATTATCACATCACAATTAAGCTTGTGTTTTGCGTGCATTAAAAAAAATCACAATTGGACAATCTCACCGCATCTCACCGCACTTTTAATCGTGGTACCAAACAAAACCATTGTTTTTTTCTATCTATTGTTGTATAAATGACTCAGAATATTGTCTGTATCATCAGATACTACATGTAAAGTATAGAGGTTCGAGGGTTTTCAATATACTAATTGAAGAACTCATGGAGAAAGGAATGAAGAATGCTAAAGAAGTAATTTGTTCATTACTTTTCTACCTTTCAACTTCAATCTCACGTTTCAATTAACAGGCTATACTTTCCGGAGGTTCGGCCGGTGGCTTAGCTACAATATTGAACTGTGATCGGTTCGCGAAGCGCTTTCCGAATGCCGAAAGAGTCAAATGTATATCCGATTCCGGTTTCTTCATCCATGGGTATAAAAAAAGCCTTGTTTGTAATATCATTACAGTATTGTCTCAATGTAAATTCAATATATCTTATTTCAGTAAGAATCTCCCTGGAGCAGATGAGAGAAAGGAGTACTATAAAAAAGTTATCGAATTACATGTAATCATCAACTCACAATCTATGTCGTATTTGTTGAAATGTTATCTCATATCGGTTCATAAGAAAGGTGATATCATGAGTAATTGGTTTAACCTAGAATTTTCAATATGATTCTTATGCACTGTATTATTCACACACTCTTTTGATCTATTAAGTCTTGAATTTTTAAATGATATCAGATATACATAGTGAGTTTTGTTTCGGTTTTTACTAGTTTAGACAAATAAATCCTTGGTAGAAAAGTGCATCAAGCTTAGGCGACAAAACATATCGACTTATGACTTGAACACTACCGAGTCTATTGAAACAAGTTTGAACTAGACCAATGTCAATTAGACTTGAAGGGAAGTGTTGAAATATTGTCCCAAACAAAAATATCGTAGTTTATAAAAAGGACGGTATCATGAGTAACTAGTTTGATCTAATTTTTTCAAAGTGATTACTTTTCTTATAGATTAAGCTACACGAACACTCTTTCGACTCATTAAATCATGAACTTTTATAGTATTGTGTCATTGTCTTAATCTCCGAGTGTCTTCTTCACAGGGAATGAAGAAATTCTTACCAAAATCATGTACCTCAGCAATGGATCCAGCTCTGGTAAGAACTAAACAAACCCTAATTTTTATCTCTCAATTAACTTCTTGTTTTTCAGTGCCTTTTCCCAGAAAATTTGCTGAACCATATTAAAACCCCAATCTTTCTTGTGGAATCTGTTTACGATTCATACGGGGTAATCAGTATCACTCACTCCCTTATCTCTAAATCCAACAATTCAAGTTATATATAACGAATGTTATTACAGATAAATAATAGGTATGTGCCCTTTCTCGAAGATGCATCTCAATGGGAAGACTGCATGAAGAATATAACACTTTGCCGCCCTTGTCAAATTGAAAAGATCAAAGGTATTATTGTTAAATTTCTAGAGTCTAATCAATAATATGATCGGATATAAGGAAAAACATCACACCATAAAATATTTAAACGAATCATTTACTATGGTACATAATCTCTCTTATAAACCAATTCAATCAACTTTCCAATAATTTTCATTATTTCAATATATTCTATTCAAATCCAACTATCAGACAAATTTGATTTGAAAATTCAAATCGGTGAATTACCACAATATTAACCCCCGGCAAGGTCACTCATGATTGGATTTTTCCGAACCCACTTCAATACTATGTTAGAATTATAGAGTTTTGTCGAAATTATGACGAAAGTGTGCATTGATATAAGGTATAAAGGGAAGAGACCACATCATAAAAAAATTGAATAAATCTTTTAAATATGTGACATCCTCCTCTTAATCCCGGTCATTAACGTTCTCATATTATAATTTCGGTCAAATTATATAATTGAAACAATTATAACTCTAAACCGTAATTACATAACATTTTTAATTTGATTTTTGAAAGAGTACGGGAGAACAGTTAAAGAAACACTGAAGAAACTGAGTCCTTCGTCTTCAAGAGGATTATTTGCTAACAATTGCGTTCTTCACGGGCACATTATATTTTTATCTCATTGGAGATGTAAATTGATAACTGAAAACACTGTAAGTAATATAAACTTATCAAATTTTGTATATTTAGATAAAAATTTGGAATGAATGGAATTGCAGACTATTGAGAAGATGATCGGAGACTGGTATTATGATCGGAGTCAAGTTCAGGTGATTATGGAAGATGAAAATCCAAGAGAATGCAGAACACCGTTACCGGCTGAAGTATTGGACAAAATATGTATCTAATAATTATTCCTATTAATATTATTGTAATATGATTTAAGAAATATTAACGATTTTTATATTCAAATCAATGTTTCCAATTTATGGTATACTAGATTCGATATCCTAAAATTTTGGTTGTATCTTTATATAAATATAAATCTTTATTATATGAGTGATAAAATATCGTAATTTTGCGAAAAGTATCACCGTCTTGAAGAGGATGACAATAGATAGAGTTTTGGTTGGGTTTGATGAAATCCACACCTACTTCACTATTTATACAGTGTCTTTGAATATTCAAATCAATTTTCTACCCTTATTATTCAAATAAATTCTCATGTTAATTCAAGTGTTCTCAAATATGGTTCATTCGTTAAACCGTAATTTTTATAATTTTAATTTTAATAGTCAATTCTCATACATGATAAGGTATACAGGTGGTACCATATTTTATCAAATGGGTATTTTTCATGTACAACCGGATACATGATTATACAACGGGGCCCAAGATTTCGTTGGATTTTGAAATAGTCGTTATTTAATTTGATACAATTATAAATAATTATTTTAATAATTAATATGTATAAATCAAAGTCAATATGAAAATATTAGTTCAGATGTTTAAATTCTAGTGAACAATATTATGATAAAGAAGATGGTTAATGTATATATATCACTCACTTAATTGTGAGGTCAAAATTTCAGTGGTCTTCTAAAAAATTGTTTTTAGTATCGTACCCAAAATTTTCGTAAATTAAAACATTGGTTTATAAATCATAAAACTTAATTTAACAATAATTATTATAAGAATTTTATTTTAAATATATTTAATTAAATTTAAATTTAAATTGATAATAAACTAAAATTTAAGGATTTAATTTGAAGTTATTTGAATCAAATGATTATAATTGATTTTCTAACAAATTTGAATGACTAAAAATCAATTTCTTTTATAAATTATATACAAGTTGAGGAAAATTTGGAAATTCTTAAATATCGAAATATTATAAATACAATAATTTTCCGTTAAAAAATAAAAATAAAATGAAGGGTCGAAGGAAATGATGCCATTTAGTGTGAATATTTTGACTGGCATCCCGTATGTCACTGCGATTTTTGCTCCCCCATCTTCTGCATAATACCATTCCAAAACATTACAGAGAATGCGAAAATCATTTAGGATTTTCCTCAAACACCTTGTGATCAATACTTCATTCTTCGTGCTCAACGATTCACAGGCTCCAGAATTTCCACCATTTTTCCTTCAATTGATACTCAAAGTTCCGTTTGATCGGCGATTCTTCACCGATCCGATATTTCTCTAGTTTTTCAAATTTACCTTATCTATGTCGAAAATGGCTACATCAGAGCTACGTCGGGTATTCTCAATGTTCGATCGGAATGGTGACGGAAGAATCACCCGTAAGGAGCTCAACGAATCGATGGAGAAGCTAGGGATTCACATTCCGGACAAGGAATTGAAGATAATGATCGAGAAGATCGACGTTAACGGGGATGGATACGTGGATGTGGAGGAATTCGGCGCTTTGTATAAAGCGATTATGGAAGGCGATGACAGAGGAGACGAAGAGGACGATATTCGTGAAGCTTTCAAGGTATTCGATCAAAACGGTGATGGATTCATAACCGTTGATGAACTTTGGTCTGTACTTGCGTCTCTTGGATTGAAACAAGGAAGAACACTTGAGGATTGCCGATTGATGATCATGAAAGTTGACGTTGACGGCGACGGCCGTGTTAATTTCGATGAATTCCGGCAGATGATGAAGCACGGCGGATTTGCTGCTCTGAGTTAATCATTCATTTCTTCAGGTTTGATTCTTCAATTCAAATTTCTCTTCATTCTTCCCATTTCCTTCGTCCAGAGCATATTGACTCTATTGCCCCTCTATGGAATTCTCGGTTTGTATATGATTTTTTTTAAAATGGGCTAAAGAGACTTTGTACATTTAATCATTGTGAAACAAATCAAAGCACTAAAGAAACTTTGTACATGTAATATCCATATAAATCTATGAATGTTATCAAATATTATCTAAACCCCCAAAAATATTACTGATTTTATTTAGAAATGTGTTTTTGCTACCAATCGCGATAGTCTATCTCGAATTGTAATTTATGGACAATTCACGATTGTCTATTGAGACTCGCAATTGGCTATAGAGAATCGCAACAGTCAATCGCGAATTGCACTATACTTGCAATTTGTTTAATTATTTTATCTAATATTCTTATTTTAATTTAATTACTACCCGAATAAGAAACAAAATATACAAGTGATGAAATTAACAATCTAGAATATTTATTTTTGGTATATGTTGCATATCAAAACCTATAATAGAGATATTCTCCTTATCAAATTTATTCTTTTCCACAAAGTCTTCAATACAAGACGATAATTTTGTTATTATTGACATATTTCATTTTTATGCATTAAACTAAAAAACATTAATATAAATATTATCATAATATAAAACACTAATACATTAATGTGACTTGATTTGCTAACCATAATATTACTTGATTTTTTAACTATAATATCTATCGTATATACATGATAGTTAATATAATATACAACATATACCAAAAATAAATATTTTAAATATTTATTTTCCATCACATATACATTTCGTTACTTATCCGGGTAGTAATTAACTTAAAATAAAAATATTAGATGAAATCATTAAAGAAACTATGCAATTCGAGATTGGTTGTTGCAATTCTCTATAGTCAATCGCGATTCTCAATAGGCAATCGCGAATTGCCCAAAAATTCCAATTTAATTGGTACCAAATCACTCTGAATAAAATCGGTAATATTTGTAGAGGTTTCCCATCAAATATTGTTTGTAGAATTATCATTACATTATCCAACTGCTTTTGAAATGATGTCGGTTCAAAAACTATGTGTAAGTGGGCAAAAATGCTCACTGAAAAATTGA
Source organism: Utricularia reniformis (assembly GCA_009725065.1). NCBI lineage: Eukaryota > Viridiplantae > Streptophyta > Magnoliopsida > Lamiales > Lentibulariaceae > Utricularia > Utricularia reniformis. The sequence continues at coordinate 60,089 of RWGZ01000947.1, forward strand.
TGAAAAACTAAAAAATGTTTAATTTCTTTTCATTTATTAAACTTTTCAATTTTAACCAATACATTCTTTTTAAATTCAATTACAATAATATATTATATTTATTTTATCTATTTTTTAGTTAAAAGTTATTTATTTATTAATAAAATCAAAACTAATAAATGTTTTAACAATAAATAAATTAGATGGTTTACTCAAAAAGAATTTCATCCATCTTAATAATTACTCCAAAAATATATATATTATCTTTATGAAGTGTATTAATTTTTTCCCACTAAAACTTACAACATGGTAACAAAAAATAAGATGATAGAGGGGGTAACTCATCGATTTTTATTTATTCCTAAAACATATTTTATCTTTGATTTTATTAATAAATGAATAATTTTTAATTACAAAAATTATATAAATGTATTATTGTAAGTGAATTTTTTAAAAAATGTATTTGTAAAAGTAGGAAAGTGTAATAGTATTTGTGTAAATTTCTCGGATAAGGTAGGTCGATCATGCTCGTCATTGGTAAATAGTGATTTTATGCTAATTGAGTGATTAGAGTTCAATTTTATTTCTTAGATATTGCGACCCAACCTATACAAATGGGAAACATGTGGGTCGACCAATATTTTCATACCGGTCCAATGTACCGTTTCGGTCAGGACCGGTATATATTTTTTTTGTTAAAAAAATTAAAAATATATTTTTTTTATTTTTCCGGGTCGACCCGGAAACCTGGTACCGATCGAAATACCGGTGCCATCCGATATACCGGCCTGTATGAAAACATGATGTCGACCAATAAAAAATGAGTAGGTTAGACCCCAAAATTCAAAATTAGTTAATATGCACTAATCTTTTTATATGTTTTTAAGGTTAAATTTGAAAATTTTATCGACAATTTTTGATGGGTTGGAATGACAAGCAAGAAATTTCCTAATTCATTTGATTTGATGGTTCAATAAAAGTTGCTAACTAATTGGACAAGTTATGTACTCAACCTTAATAAGACTAAAATTTAACCACTCAAGTACTCCTCAAACAAGAAGCATTATCGACTTTAAAATGTTTTGAATATTGAAAAAGTTATAACTGATTTATTTATAAATCTGGGGTAATAAAAATTTTACCCCATTCGAAAAATATATATGTATTTTACGTATCTAGAAAATCACATAAAAATAGATAAATGAACATAAAATAGAGAATGGGAGAGCCAGGGAAGAGGCAGTGCATGAGAAGGGCAACGACGAAACCACGGCGTCGTTATTGTAGTCCTTCCCATGCTCCGACTCGTCCCCGTCTCTCCCATTTCGTTTCTCCAACTCTATACATAAATCGAAGTTAAATCTAAACAATTTAGAGAGAACAAACCTTTATTGTGTACATAAAAAGTTATATGTTTCATTGACCATTAAATAATAGTGTCCCAATTTCGTCAATGTACTATTGCTAAAACATGAAGTACAATTCAAAATTACGACATTTTGTACTTGTACTTCACTTCTTGTACTACGTCAATCCATCATTTATTTTTTTCAAAAAATCAATAAATATTTTTTTTAAAAGTCATTTGTGAAATTTTAATGAGTATGAGAATTACTACTGAAACAATTTAAAGTGTTATATTTCAAGTATACCAAGTGTATATCGATAAAATGTTATATTATGCTAAATTTGAAAGTTTATTTGATGTATTAGATCAATTTTACAAAAAATATTTTTGGATAAATTTACTCAAAATAATTAATTTCTTAAAATAAAGTTGCCAAACTTAATAACATTTGAACAATTTTTTCAAATATATGAAACATTTTGGATTAATTTTACCAATAAATATTTTTCTGATTGATTTTGCTAACATATTTTTCATAAAAAATCATCCAACAAATTAGTAACTGGTTTTTTAGATAGAGAAAATTGCATAAGTAACTCCCCAACTTACGAGTTGTGTAAAGGCTATGCTCTCCAATTTATGAAATTACATGAATGACTTCTCAAGTTATCAAAACCGTTTGTTTTTTACCTCTGTTATTTAGCATATGATTTTCCGTTAAGTTTGCAAATATTTTTCGTTGGCAGTATTCGTTCTCAATGTTCACAAATTATGTAAATAAGTATTTTATACAAAAAATTATACAAAATTGATACTTCAAGTTTGAGAAATGTGCATCCGGACGTAAAACAATAACAATGTCGTATAGGGTCAATATTAAACGGTATTGTTTACTTGAGGTGTCGTACATGCATTTCGTTAAAGTTGGAGGGTTATGTGTGCATATTTTTATTAACTTGAGGTGTCATATTTGTATATTTTTGTTAACTTGTGTGTCATATTTGCAATTTCGTAATTTAGAGGGCATGCTCTTTACACCATCCTTAAGTTGGAGGGTCACCGGCAAACGTCACCCTTTTTAGATATCGGGAAATAATTGATTCTTACGGAACAAAATATTAACCAAAGATTTCAGTTTTTTAAATATAATTTACTTTTAAGTTTAGTTTTTAGTATTAATATTAATTATTACATATACATCTTGTATTATTTCTGGAAGAACTAGTAATTCCCTTCACAAATTTCAATATATAAATTTGGAGAAAATGGCACACGTACCACTTTGATAAAATTATTACATATACATCTTAGTGTCAAAAGTTTTTTTTGACATTTATAATATCCAAATTTTGTTTATTTTGTACTATTCATCTCTAAGGTTTATAAAATCAGACAAAATTGATTCTCAAAGTTCTTAATTAATTCTCAAATTTTGATTATTACAAAACATGTCTTCATAATTTACACATAATACAACATCAACTCCAAACTTTGTTAATTTAGCAAAATCAGTCCCTATGATTTTTGTTCTATTAAGCAACGACGTAAATGTTTCATCTGTACAAAATGGCCAAATCGGGCCGAATTAGATAAAATTGAGCTCTTTACACAGAGTTGAGTTGTTTAGCCTGATTTTTCTATAAATATAATTTCCTAAACATTAAAAAATGGTTCGGAATCAGAGATGGTGTTTAAAGACTCATTGCACATGCAATAGTGTATTCAGATTTACGAAATGCAACGAACACAAAGCTTGAATATATATACATCATATATTGATTTTGTCATTTAACTAGTATTTGGGAGATTGATTATATCAATTATCATATTTTTACTACAATTACCTAAATGGAAAAACTTTGATAATTAATTTTACCATAACAATTAAGAGTGTGTTTTGTGTGTATCATGAGAATGTAAATATGTTTTCAGAATGGATTGTCAAAATGTATTTATAGAATGTGAATCTGTTTAAGTGTTCTACATGTTAAATAATAAATAATGAAATAAGAATAATGTTCTGTAAAAAATGGTTATAAGAATGCATTCTCAATATTAAAATATTATTTTGCCCTTATAATTATACAAAACAAGATTTATTTAATTAGAAATAAATAGAGGTGTTTATTCGGTAAATACCGAACCAAATTTCAATTACCGAATAACGAATAAGTCAAAAAATTAGCTACCGAATACCGAACCGAATTTTGTCGGTTCGGATCGGTAAATACCGAATTGTTTTGGTTTGGTTTCGATATTTACCGAAATACCGAATTTTCTGAAATTTAATCAAATTAAACATAAAATTAATCATAATAATACATTTTAATTATATAATTAAATATAAAAATATTAGTTTTAAATTAAATAAAAGGTTAAATTCGGTATTCGGTAAATTACCGAATACCGATTTTTTTTACCAAACCGAATACCGAAATGACCAATTCGGTATCGGTATTCGAGGGAAACCGAATACTGAACCGATTTTATAATTCAGTATCGGTTCAATAAAAAACATCGGTAAATGGTTCGGTATTCAGTTTTTACGAATAATGAACATCCCTAGAAATAAGAGATTTGGTCATAATGATAGTTTGGTCAAGAGATTTTTTAAAATACATTACATGAATTCAAAATGAGAAATTCGTATCATTTTGCAATGAAGAAGAAAACTCATGACGTTTTTTGAAAATAGATTGTCAGAATTAGAATGTTGGGATGTTCTTTAAACGAATTCAAAATACATTTTAAAAATATTAACACATTCTGACAATATAATCAGAACACGCACTAAATATTGATGACTAATTTTATCAAATATGACGAAATATGAGGAGTTTTACAAAACTTTGGGGACCAAATTTACAAAATCTCAAATTTTTACATGTAGCCATACATTTATTCAGCGCAAATTCACTATAAACACCCCTTGCTCAAAACCGAATCTGCAAAAACTACATCTACAACTACAACCCAACTTGTTCATGTTAGATTCATCTCTCCGAGTTCGAACACACAATCGTCTCAGATTATTCGATCGAATCTGCTACTTATTTTTCTTAGCACTCATCCAACATAAACTCTTTACAAGTTGATTTGTTGTGTCCTGTCCCTTTACATCTACTACACTGAAGTTGTCTTCTTCCCACATCATGTGAACTAAATTTCCTCGTCGTCGGTCGCCCTGGTGTTCGGCGTGTAGGTGGTGGCATCACGGTAACAGCCAAAGGAGAATTACCCTTTTCGTCCCATAAACAACCATCGTAGCTTAAAATCGGGTGTACCGATTCGGAGTACGTTATTCTGTAATTCTCCGTTGTAAAGAATCTCAAACAGTAATCGTAGTGATCTCGTCCGAGACAACTTATAACTGCGAGGGCATGACAGCAAGGGATTCCGGTGAGTTGCCAAATCTTACAAGAACAATTGAAGCTGTCTAAATCGACAGACTCTGCCTTAACGCCACGAACTTCGAATATATTCCCACCCGAAACAAGAACTTGAAGTGTTCTTACTTTAAGGCTCTCTTTCTCAAGCTTCTCTTCCATAGATGGTGTTAATCTTCCCATCCATTCGATCGATTCGGCTCTACGGGAATATATTAAATCCATTATCTTGCTCCCTATAGCTTCGACCATATGCGTTATAGGAAGTTCGTGAGCATCCGAGACCCAACTGTAGAAAATTTCTCCGAAATTC
>RWGZ01000947.1:65920-175648 GCA_009725065.1 Utricularia reniformis
AATTCTCTATGTTCATGTTATGTCCTATTTGTATTTGAACTTATTCGTGTTTTTTCATATTTTATTCAGACGGGAATTCATATTCGAATTTTGTTCAAATATTTATATGAATGTTTATGTTCATTCGAATAATTTTTTCAAACATGTTCGCATTAAATTTTTTAAGATTTTAATATTTAAATTCAATATAATAAATTGATTTTTTAGATTAAAAATAAAAAAATTAAAAGAGTATTATTTCAAATATAGAGAATATTTGAGAAATGATGTAAAATATAATAGATTAGAGGGTGGATCACGCGATGCATCCGAGTGACTCACCCCAGGTGGATCATGATCACCCGCTAATCTTCGAAATTTCATTGTGAAAATATTATTTCTTAAAAATATAAATATATCTTATCGACAAATCGAAATATGTTTAAAACCATTTTGATGCTAACTACCTTAGATTACATCAAATTTCATATAAAATCAATTAACAATATTTTTTTTTATTTTGAAATTTTTGTTTTTTAAATATACATATGATACAATAACATTTTTTTATATACGAATTTATATAGACATCTTCATTCTTGAGCCAACAGTAGAATGTGGCATCCAAACGTCTTAGCCCAAGAATATTATAAAATTAATGAGGTTGTTTGGTTTTATAGTGGTCACTCTAGTGCGGTGATCGCATCGTAATTTTATTTTCAACACCAAACAATCTAGTCAATTAAGGTGATCGTACCGGGATTTTTGGCGGTAATATGGTCATGCTTTGATACGTATGGTCAATCCACCATTGTTTTGTAAATTTCAAAATTACCCTTCAAAATTATTTTAATTCATTTAAAATCAAACTCTGACCATTTTATTCTTATTTCACAAATATTACATCAATTTTCCAAGTTGTTGTGCATTTTCGTTTTTTAGTTTATTTTTGAAGTTAGACAATTCGTGAAACACTCGTAAAGTTGATGTTGATCCCGTCGGGGACGTTACCGCCCCTCATAATTGTTGAAATTTTTTAATATATTTTGATTGAAATCAATATGTATTTATAAATTATTTACTACAATCATAATTTATATTTCGATGCATCATTGTAAAATAAGTTATCAAAAATTAGATTTAAAAATTAATTTATTGTATATGTAATGAAGTTTTATTTATTTGAGTTAAATAATTATATATTAATATAAATGTTAAAATATATATTTTATTATAATCACGATAAGATCACCTGTAGTTTTTACAAACAGTTTTTAAAAATTCGATCACAATTATCACGGTAATCTCAACATACAGTACGATCACCATACCTCACATTGATTTTGAAAAGGTAAACTAAACAATCCAAATATGTCATTTTGGTAGTCCAACTATCATGTCCAAGGAGAGAGTGTCTTTCTCCTCTTAACTTTTTTATTTATGTATATATATATATTTTAAATTTTATGTTTTTATAAATTTTAAGTTGATATTACACATATTATACTATTATATTTTAATTTTAAAAATATTTTTTTATAATTTATAAAAAACAACTTAACTGGGCTCATAAAGAGTCCAATACTGGGCTGGATAAGGTTCTAGTGGGACAATGAAGAGAATTATAACCCAATGTGATCCAATTTTGAAAGCCTATAAATGAGTCTCTTATTTAATAAGTCAAATTCAATTAGGCTATTACACTATTATAATATTTCGTGCACAATATGTATTCGGTTTGTATGTGATCATGTTCGCTCGTTCGAATAAAAATATGAACAATGTTCAAACATTATTTTTTGTTGGTTATAAATTGCACGAATATGAAAATTTTTGTGAACAAATTTGAACGTTCGTGAATAAATATATTATTTAATTAATTTTTATACTAACAGATTATTATAATATTTAAATTTTTTCAAAGAATAATATAAATAGAAAAGAGAAAAATGCATAATTACTTTCTAACTTACGAAATTACAAAAATGACACATAAAGTTATTATTACTGTTTGTTTTTTACCCTTAACATTCTAGCATTGATTTTTCGTAAGTTGAAAACCATTTGAAAACCTCTCACAAAGTACGCAAATAAAATTCGTTTGAAAAATTATACAATATTTATCCTTGATGTTCGAGAATTATGTATAAAATATTAAAATTTACTAGTTTATTAAAGTGTCAATGATAAACGGTATTGAAAATTTGGAGTGTCTTACTTGCATTTAATTAAAGTTTGAGTGTTACAAATGTATATTTTTTATAAAAAAATTTACCATATTTACAATTTCGTAAATTTGAGGACATACCATTTACACAGTTTATAAGTTAGGGGCCGTGGAGAAACATCACCCAAATAGAAAATGAATTAAAAATTATGCATTAAAATTTTAATATATTTTATTATTATAATACATATATGATATAATAGATACATATTTGATATACGATTCACTGAGCTCGTCAGGAATACAGACATGTAATGACTATTAAAACATCAAGTGAACACATATAATAATTCTATTTAAATAATATATTATATAATTTATTTATTTAAATTGATTTCGATAAGATTGAGTACCAGATAAAGACAATGATTTTATTAATGAGTTATAACAATGAGATAAAACAAACCAATACCTCTAACAATTAATGCTTCGGATAGATGTTTTTTTCAAAAACTAATATACTATATTTATTTATTAAATATAAAAACACATAATTGTAATGAGAAAATTGTGTAATTATCCCATAAAGTTTAAAATAGTATAAATACGATGCCCCAAAGTTTGTAAATTGCATGAGAAACCTCCGAAGTTTCAAAACTGTTCAAGAATGACCTTCGAGTAAATAATAGCGGTTTTCGTCTTTTTTCGTATAAGTGGTTTTGATAATTTAAGTGTTATTTTTAAAATTTTCAAAGTTTGGAGACATAGTCATAACATATTTCCAACGTTAATGGATCAAATACAAACTCTGGGACGTTTAAAATATTAACGAGTATAAATGTTACATATAAACGATTTGGAAGTTCGGGGGTTAACCACGCAATTCTTAAACTTTGATGACACGATATTTACAATATTTAAAAGTTTTGGGCCAACCGCGCACATTATATCAATTTCGGGGGTTTCGTATGCAATTTATAAACTTTAGGGGTATCGCCATTACACTATTATAAAGTTTATGGGTCAATTAGAACATCACTCTAATTGTAATAGTATAATACATCAATTATATCATGCAAAAACTGCGTTATTAAATATTCATCAACGCTGTCCAATTAAGTGTTGGGTTAGTTTTGTTCGGACAGAGCTAAAATTAATGCGTCATTTTGTATTAATTTAAATCAATTTCATTTCGATTGAATTTTGTGAAATTTTATTATTGAATCAGGGTTTTGTTAATATTGTTTATTTCTTATTTTATTAATCAAAAACCCAAATTTGGAGTTATAATATGTTAATTTTTAAAAGTTTAATTTTGTATTTTATATTTATACTTCAATTATAAAGAATATAGTGCTGTAATTATATTCTATAATTCTATAATTTTTATTTTAATTGGCATGACATATATTTCTTTTAAGTGTTTATAGTTTCCTGAAATTTATATTATTTCTAATAAATTTGATTTTATTATTTAAATTTAAAATGTGAAATTTAACCGAAATTAAAATATTAGGAATGAGGCATTAAATTATAGGTGTTAATGAAGTAGTTGGAGTTATTGAAAGAAAGAAATAAAATTATTATTTATTATTAAATAATGCTTTGAAATGCACACGTAAATTCATTGATTGTCAACCCAATCACATTTCGACACGTCATTTCTCAAACCTCCTCTCACCACATATCGGGTCAATTTGTTATATAATTTACTATGACTCTTTGACAATTCACTAAATTGAGTCAAAGAACGAAGATGCTGTTTTAAATTTTCGTATATCGAAAATTTCGACATACTGGTTTTTATTAGTAATTAAATAAAATCTGGGTCAATATACGAGTTTTGATTGGATTAGGAAAAAATATATATAAAGTTTGTATATTTTCTTATTTTTTATGTATTAAAAATAATTTAAATTGAGAATGATTTAAAATTATATATTTATGTAGGTAAATAATTTATTTTATTTTATATTCAAATGTTGGAATTCTGGATAAAACCTTTAAAGAAATAAATAACATTAGTATTAAATACAGTAAATATAAAACGTTACCAGAAATGTGATTTGATCTTCTATATCAAATCTGGTTGAGTGTTGTTTGTAGTATGTCATAATGATGATGAACTTAAAAACGATTCCGGAAAAACCGGTGTTCTCCAGATTACACAAACAGCAAGTACCTGTTTTAGACATAATCTGCCACTACCTAATTACAAAAAATATATATATATATATATTATATATATATAGATATTATCCAACATCAACTAGATACACAATATATATTCGATATACCGATTCACTAAACGCGTCCGATATAACAGTCGGTATCGGTTTTTAAAACATTGGTATGCTTTTTAATAATTGCGTAACATATTTGTTATGTGATAATATTAATAATTTGATTGCATGTTAATAAAATGACTTGTTAAATAAAACATAATAATTGGCAAACTCTTTTAATATTTTTCTTTATATTCGACATTAAAACCACTTTGGTTACTTACGATAAACCCGAGTTCCAATTATTAGTGATCGAAAAACTGTCGATTTAATGGTTTATCGATACCAACTAATTTTTTAATCAATTTTCATTCGATTTCCTTGACCAAACGAATGGACTGATTGAAGTCGTTTGTACTGCATTCGATTAATAGGTTTTTAGTTTTTGCGATCGGTTATCGGTTTAAAATAAAAACTTAAAATATATTAAAATCATGAAAAAATAATCATAAATTATAAAATTTTATGCATACATATGCATTCAAGTTTAAATATATTTGACACTAGATAAATTATTGCTACTATATTTTCTCCAAATTTATGAAATTAATTATGTTGAATTTTATATAAATGAATTTAGTTACTAATTTATTAATTAATTCAACTGGTTAACCAATTAATAGTAAACAAATTGACCAAAGACTACTAGTACAATCCAATGTTTTCATACCGATCCGGAAATACGAAACGGTATGAGCGGTACGATCGATATACCGGTCGGTACCAAATTTTATTTTATTTTTATTTTATATTTTAAAAAAATAATATTTAATTAATTTTTTTAGGATCAGACCCGAAAAAACCCGGAAATCGACCCTAATACCTGGTACCGAGCGGTACAAAAAAAAATACCGATACCGAGCGAAATTTGACATACCGGACGGTATACCATCCGGTATGAAAACACTGGTACAATCATTTAAGTGGTTCGAGTGACCGTTTTCCTAACACTACCAATTATCATAGATTTGTGATTTTCCAAAAATCAATGTTTTCATAATGGTTCCAAATTTCGTACTAGTCCGACAAAGTACGAACAATATACCATACGATACTAAATTTTACTTTTATTTATGTATTTTCAAAAAAAATTAAAAATAATATTTAATTATTTTTTTAGTGACGTATCCGAAAAAACCTAAAATCCGATCCTAAAACCCAAATACTGGGGATTTTAGCTAAATAACCACATTCATAAATTTCGTTTGTCAAATAACCTACTTTAATAAAGGTTTTACTAAATAACAATATTGATCTTTTATTTGCTAACTAACCTATATTTATATTCTTTATATAAAAATAAATACAATAAATCAAATATGACGTAACTCTTTTAATTAAGAGTATATATAATAAATTTAAATATAATGTATGAAGTGAGGTTCTAAATTCAATATGTTTTAAAATAAATTAAAATCGTTAGATTAAAATAGTAAAAATTGCTAAAATAAAGTAAATTACGATATGAATATATTATAAAAATATTAAATTCGACGACACCTAAAATACTTGGTATTAATCGATATATCGGTGATACACCCGAATAGAAACACATGTTTTCATATCGATCTATATATAAAATACCGGATGACATCGGCTTATAGTATCTGAAATGAGTCTATACATGAAATACTGGACGGTATCATTGTTTTTTCCTATAACTTCCGATCGTAAGAATTTGCTCAAAAAAATTAAATTGCGATATAAATATATTTTTAAAATATTATATCGGTCGACACATAAATAACAGATATCGATCAATTTATTGGTCATACACCAAAATTGGAACACATGTTTTCATATCAATTGATATCCGGTTATTATACGTGTCAATCGATATAATATTTTACAAATATTCATATCGTAATTTAATTCATTTTAGCAAATTTTTACGATCGGAAGTTATCGGAAAAAACACCAATACCATCCAGTATTTCATGTATAAACCTATTTCCGATACTATCAGCCGATGTCACTCGGTATTTCATATATAGATCGATATGAAAACATGTGTTTCTATTCGGGCGTATCACCGATATATCGATTAATACCCGGTATTTTACGTGTCGTCCGATTTAATATTTTTAAAATATATTCATATCACAATTTACTTTATTTTAGCAATTTTTATTATAATAAAGAGTTAAAAGAGTTATATATATTTTTAATTAAAAGAGTTACGTCATATTTGATTTATTGTATTTATTTTTATATAAAGAATATAAATATAGGTTACTTAGCCAATAAAAGATGAAAATGTGTTATTTAGCAAAACCTTTTTTAAGGTAGGTTATTTCACGAATGAAATTTCTGCATGTGGCTATTTCACCAAAACCCCCCCCCCCAAATACTAGATGGTACCGTATAAGATGTATCCCGAGGTATAAAAACATTTCTAAAAAGGAACAAAAGCATTTATTAAAATAATAATTGTAATATTTAAAGAAATTAGTTATCTCTAGCACTGTTTGAATTTTTACATTTTGTTATGTATATAAATATAAATTATTTGAATATAGATTATCAATATTTATAAAGATGAAAAATGATTAATAACCATTTAAATAATGTAAATCACAGAAATTGATTAATCTGAATGTTACTATTAAAAAATAAAAAAAATTGATAAAAAAAGGAAATACTTTCTTTTTGGACAAACATGCACAAATAAATAGAATTAATAAATTAATTTATTCGCATTTATCCTTAATAATGTTATCGAACACAAATTGTTATATTATATGGTTATTAAAATGAAATATGTTATTGCTCGGAAAAATTGGCAACAACAAAATTTAATATATATTTTGTGCGTGGGGTTCCAATATAAGTTCCCAAAATTAAATAAACAAAACGAATATAATAACATCAGAATTGGTGTGTACAAAACCTTTGTATAAATCAAATTATAAAAATTATATCAGAGCCTTCGAATATACTATAAACATTAATTTTGTTGTTTTGTAACGAGAGAACCATAGGCCATAGTCGATGATTTCCAATCCCGAAAGAATTGCTTTAAGTTGTTGGTTTTATAGGTAACAAAAACATAGTCCACTTAGATAAATGTCCCTTTTGAAATGTAAATAAACTAAAAATTAAACGATTACTCACTCATAACTCTTAAGTCTCCAAATTAAACCAAAAGTTTTCATTAAATAATTAATTCGGTTCAAATAGTTCGAAAAATTCACAAACAATAACATCATCTAAATTGTTGTAATTCTTTTTTATGGGGTATTATCGACCGTATGACTTAGTGCCGATCGGCAATATGTTTTTCTTGGTGCCGATCGGCAATATGTTTTTCTTGGAGCAGATAGGCACTATATTTGTGTCGATCGTATATGTACATGATCGGCATGTTATTTCTTTTAGGGTTTAAACATGCATTATAAATATGTATTGTAAGGTCTTCAGCTGCCAGATTTGAACTAGAAAAACTATTTGATTTCTTTTCTCAGTTCTTTAACATGATATCAGAATAGGTTGTGCTAGAATTGTTTCCAATGCAGCTGGAGGATTTCCCTCCGTTGGCGTCAACTCCGAGTGGAAGGAGGGGTGTGCATCCTTCTGTTAGTGCATCGATAGTTACAGACGCATTGGTAAATGCACCGATAAACACTGAAATAGTGAGACCTCATGTTCAGTTTGGACATTATGATAGACATTCAGTTTTTGGGGGAATTAATGGCACGGGCTTCGCGCCTGGTGTTGCTTAGAACACCATTGGGGCCGGAATGGTTCCACAGTCGATCAAAAACAAAAGTCCCACAGTGAAAGTTGTTATTGCCCTGATCGCTGGAGACCCTTTTTATAGGATTTCTAAGGAACAATGGAATTTGTTGAAGAACATCCTTTCCCGTGCACCCACTCACACTCCTAATGAACATCTTACATCTAGTATGTTTTCTCAAGGATATTGGATTATAGATTTTAGAGCAAATCGACATATGACAGGGACTTAACTTTATTGTCCGACTTTCGGCCTATTTTCGCCTCGATTGTTACTTTGCCGGATAACAGGACATCGATTGCATCGCAATGTGGGACATCACAGATATCCTCAACTCTAACTATTTCAAACGTTTTTTATATTTCAGGTTTTAAGCATAATTTGTTATTTGTTAACCAGTTGTTGGGTGATGATTCCATTCTAGTGATTTTTTACCTCTAAGCTTTGTATACTGTAGGATCCAACTTCGAGGATGTCAATTGATTTGGGCCGTCAGAGTAATGGAGTTTATGGATTATGCTCACTGGACGTTATTCAGGCAACATGTGCACAAGTCAACGAAGATGGGAGGTTGTGGCATTGTAGACTGAGTCATCCTTCTAAGTCAGTATTGTCAACCATCCACCTTTCTGACATTTGTCTCTTTCTTCCGATTTTGATTGTGATGCCTGCTTACGAGCTAAGAAAACTCGTGACAACTATCCTTCCAGTTCGAGTGTTTCTATATCATGTTTTGACTTGATATATTATTATTTGTGGTTTTTATTTTCTAACATTTGTTGATGATTTTTCAAGAGGAACCTGGGTTTATTTGCTCTCTGATAAAACTCAAGTTCCGTCCACATTAACCGATTTTATTTCGATTGTTCGCACTCATTTTAATGGCATTATTAAATGTTTTCGTTCCGATAATGGGACATAATTCTTGTCACTTAAGGATTTCTTTCGTTCAGAAGAGATTCTCCATCAATCTAGTGTACCTCATACTCCCCAGCAAAATGGCACGACATAGCGAAAGCATCAACACATTCTGAATGTTGTTCTAGCCCTTCATTTTCATACATCTCTGCCTATCAAATTCTTAGAGGAGTTTGTCCAAACTGTTGTCTACCTAATTAATCAAGTTCCCACTCCAATTCTTTAGAATCGTAGTCCCTATGAAATTCTTCACGGTGGACCACTTCCTGTGTCACATCTCTGTGTCTTCGGGTGTCTGGCCTATGCCTACCGGTTAACCAAACCTACTGATAAATTTGCACTTCGAAGTCGATCGTGTGTTTTTGTTGGCTATCCCGCGAATCAGAAAGGGTGGCAATTATACGATATGGAATCTCACAAATTCTTCACTTCTAGAGATGTTACCTTTCGTGAAAGTGTTTTTCCGTTCGTAATTTTAACCCCCTCGACTTCTTTTCATCGTCAATCTCCGTCGTTTCCCTTAGTACCCTCACAATCAGTCTTGATTGCTATTTATGATTAGGTCAATCCCTTGTCGACAGTCCTTCCACCCATCAACGATCGTCTATTGTCGACCGACCCTCACACTCCTCTATCAATTGATCACGGGGAGATAGTTCCCATCGACAACACCACTCCCTTGTCGAACACTCTATCCGATTTTGTCTCTGTTCTAATCACTACTATGGGTAATGGTCATCGTCGAAAATGTCGATCCGTACTTTTGAGGGATTATGTGTGCTCCACAGTGCAGGCTCACAACATGAACTCCGCGGCCTCTTATCACCCTTCTCCGACCGGTTCCTCTTGTATACGTTCCTATCCCATTAAAGACTATGTTGATAATAGTCGATTCTCTGCATTGCACACTGCATTTGTTAGTGCTGTTACACATTCTGAGGAGCCTCGTAGTTTCACAGAGGCTTTAAATTCAAAGAAATGAATCGATGATATGAGTGAGGAGATACAAGCATTGGAGTCTAAACAAACTTGGACTTTTGAATATTTTCCCAACGACAAACACCCCTTGGGCATCAAATGGGTCTATAAAATTAAGCACAAGACCGATGGATCCATTGAACGATACAAGGCAAGACTGATTGTCCTGGGAAATACCTAGATAGAAGGGATCGACTACGAGGATACCTTTGCCCCAGGTGGCCAAAGCGACCACAGTGAGAGCACTGCTTAATGTCGCTGTTTCGAAGAACTGGTGGCAAAGCGACCACCTGGGGCAAAGGTATCCTCGTAGTCGATCCCTTCTATCTAGGTATTTCCCAGGACAATCAGTCTTGCCTGGCTATCCACAAGATGGACGTGAATATTGTCTTTCTCCATGGCTATCCGCTTGATGAAATCTATATGAAGATTCCCCAGGGATACAGAGAGGCTTCCGAAGGAAAAATGTGTCATTTGAGAAAATCTTTATATGGACTAAAACAATCTCATCAGTGTTGGTTTGCCAAGTTAGTCGTTTCCCTAAAGAATTTTGGTTTCACACAATCCATGGCAGATTATTCTTTGTTCACGTACTCTAGTGGGAAATTTCAATTGCATGTCTTGGTCTATGTGGATGATTTGGTTATTGCAGGGAACACCCAGACCATCGTGGACGACTTCAAGCAAAAACTTGGAAAAATGTTTCATATGAATTATCTCGGAAAGTTAAAGTACTTTCTCGGAATTGATGTAGCGAGGGGACCCTAAGGTATGTATCTGTTATCGCTACTAAAAATCAGCAATAACAAAATTTAGACCCCCTTTTATCGGTAGGGGTCGAATGAAATTTAATAAGAGAATAAGAATAGAAAGATACGATTTTTGTAGGTGGAAAACATTTCTGTAAAAGAAAAGATAAAAAACCACCCCGGCCGTAACCTTTGAACCCACTATAAACGTCAAGTTTGTAGATTTACAACAGAAGAATAAGATGTAGAAATTACAATGAAAAAATATCATGTTTTGGTGGCCACAGTCGTAGGTTTCCCGGTCAGAAAAGAAGTAGATGGCGGCCTCTTTCTTAGGTCATCCATAAAACCCTCCATTAGGTCCACCCTCCAAACTCCCTCCTTTAATTCTTTAAATATGTTTATATAGATGATTAGTCCAGCCCAATTATAACTCTCTCGGCTCAACAATAATGAAATCCAATAAATAATGGTCTATTAATATCTAAATTAAATGTAAATATCCACTAAATAAGTAACACAGTCCAATACCACAAAAGCTATAAGCAAAGTCAATCATCAAATATCTCGATCTTTTGAATACCATCATCTTCTTCATTTCTTGACTCAATAACGACTATATAGAAATAGATGTGTCATCAAATAATAAATTCTCAAGACGATATCAATATCTTTGTTAACGCAAGTATATTTTAGACATAATTTCCGAAGCTAGCTCTAGGGATGCAAGTCTGCCAAAGCTCCTATGGAACATAATCACAAGTTGCTCAAAGCAAAAGGAGTTTTCTTGACAAATGCAAGACCATATCGAAGACTTGTTGGGAAACTCATATATTTATTATTTACTCGTCCAGAATTATGTTATTTTGTGCATGTTCTTTCCCAATTAATACAGCAGCCTCGTTGTGAGCACTCGGAGGTAGTCTTGAAAGTGGTTCGTTACCTCAAATGGAGTCTTGGACGAGTGATACTTTTGAGATCGGATGCAATTTGCAAATATATGGCTTTTGTGACTCCGACTGGGCCATGTGCCCAACGACACGAAGATCCTTAACTGGATATATGGTATTCTTAGGGTCGTCGAAAGTGACATGGAAAACAAATGAAAAAAACACATTATCTCTCTCATCTACCGAAACAGAGTATAGAGCTATGCGAGATGTTTGCTAGGAATTCAAATGGTTGCATAGCCTATTGAAGGACCTTGGAGTCAACGATATGGGGGCAATGACTCCATTCTGTGACAATCAATCGACAATTCACATCGCTGCGAACCCTGTATATCATGAGCGTACTAAGCATATTGAGGTGCATTGTCACTTCGTTAGGAATCAAGTTCTCGCTGGAGAGGTCAGGATGCGATATGTCAGGAGCGAAAATCAACTGTCGGACATGATGACTAAAGCCTTTAGTGCCGACCGACTACACTACCTTTTGAACAAGTCCAGAATACACGACATGTATTTACCGACTTAAGGGGGTGTGGACCGTTTGTCTTGGTGCCGATCGGCATATTGTGTCTGTACATGATCGGCACTTTATTTCTTTTAGGGTTTAAACCGACATTATAAATATGTACTGTAAGACCTTGAACCGCTAGATTTGAACGAGAAAAACTATTCGATTTATTTTCTCTCTTCTTTAACATGTATCAACGCTCATTGAGTTTCAATCAAATTAACAATTTAAAAATTGGTTATTATATCGATAGTTGTTGTGTGCATAATTTATGTCTATGAAGCAATTATGACACCCGATGATTTAGCGTTGAAACCCCAATGAACGGAAAAAATAGGGTGTCAATGAGAAGAATCCCCTCAAAGAATTCACTATCACAATGAATTAGGGTATAAAACCCTTCCAAAAACCCAAAGAAAAAAAACCCAAAAGAGATCCCCACTTCCTTTCACATTTATAGAGCACCACTAGAATCATGTCGTCCTTTGTTTCTTCTTTTTTTCACGTCACTTTCTACGGATCTAAGACAATAGTTAACTTCCGTAAAGACGCATACTTACCATGGAGATATCAGTAGTTTCCCTAAATCTCGCAGGGCCGTTGAATACATCGGGATCGTCCAACATCACTAAGTCCAGTCTTACCCGAAGCATCACCTAGGATATGTTAACAGCAAAGAACCGCTCCAATACTTGGCCAATCGAATGTTCAATTCTTTTTTAGGCTTGGTTGTCTCGAGTTCGGGGTGGGCTACATCTTGTTCTGAGACCCTTTATAGCAAGGAAGTCATATTGGTTGATACCAGTCTCGATTAGTATGAGCAATTTTTTCGATATATCGGTGATATATCGGAATACCAATATATCAGTCACAACCGATATTTACCGGTATGCTTATAGTACCCGATTTAGGTATTCCCTTCATAAATAATTTGGTATTTGTCCTTTCTCAATTTTGAAACAATTTTATGAGAATATATTTATACTCATAATCCTATATATAATGAATTTGACTTTTTCTTGAAATATATATTGAAATGTGGTGATATATATTATAGCCCTATAGATAAAAGGCAAGAAATTATTCTATTATAGGGATTTATTTATAATTAATAACAATAATTGTACAAAGGAAAATATGAGGGAGGAAGATTAAAGATTTGATCACTAACTTCAATTAATTAGCTTTAATGATGATCTCAACATCCCCACATTATCATTGACCATATTATTTTATTAATTAACCATCATTAACAAACAACTTGTTATGCACATAGGTGTGTTAAGATTCGCTCATTAAAAAAATATAAATGTATTATTTTTCTACAATTTATTATATAAGATTTCATATATTTAATTAAATATATTTTATTATTATTTTTTTGTAATATTAATGAATCCAAACGAATAATGCAAGTTAAGATCGATCCACTCCATGATCTATCGTGAATATGAACAATAGTGACACAATATATTACTAGACCCGAACCAAAGATTATCAGCCCTACTTAAAATGCTCTTAAATTATATAATATTTTTATATAGTATTGTACAAATATTTGCGAAAAGAAAAAAATTGAACCGAACCGGACCGGGCATTTATGTGAAATCGACTTTCTTTTGATTTTGAAGGAAGAACCGGAGACGTCGGATTCGGATTCGGGTTATTTCAAATGGATATATTAAGGTCCACACGAGGTTTTTTAGCGGCCATAGGAAAAAAGGGGATTTGGGTATTACATTTTGGGCACCTGGGATTACTTTTCGAAATCAAAACGTACAGGAGGCAGTTAGGGCACCCGGCGGCGAACGGCGACTGCGACGGCGACGTTAGTTTCTCTTCATCGTCGATATATCCGCCGGAGATATCTATAATTGATGACGATGAGGAAGATTTGGATCCCGATACAGATCTCTTTCTCAATGTCTCTTTCTCCGCTCTCTCCAGGGCTGACTTCACTTTATCCAGAGTACACACGCTCTGGTAATTTGATGAAGACGATGATGTTACCAGATTTAACTCTAGGTTGTTGTCGTTGAAGAGATTCAGTGTTTGGTTGCGCGACGTAGGGGGGAAGTTTAGGTCCTGAAATTTCTCCGATGATGTTTCCAGCCTGTTACACGGCGTCTCCTCCGTGGTTGAGTTCGTTAAATTACACCATCTTTGGAGATAAACTTTCCCTGACTGCATCAATAAATCAAAAAACTCTTCAATTTTCTAGAATAACACAAANTATAAGGTCAATTATTCTTCCAGGAGTTCCAACGACAACATCAACCCCACGAGAAAGCGAATTCTGCTGCGTGATATATGGAACACCTCCATAGATGCAGACAGTACTCAATGAAGGGGCAGACTCTTTAAATTCTTTCTCCACTTGCTTAGCTAGTTCCCTGGTTGGTGCAAGGACCAATACTTTCGGAAGTCGTCCACGTCTGTAAACAATAATAAGGTTCATTTAATAAGAAATGTGTAGTTTTTTTTTATACATGACCAATTATCAAGATAAATGTGCAGAAATATGGTAAACATGGGAAAGAGACCAAATTTGAAAGCATTTACTATTGAAACACTTATCCCACATAAACCACATCATTTGATTTCCCAATCAATGAGGAGTGACAGTAAGAAAAAGTGAACAAAAAAACTATCTTGCATAATTTAGTTTACCGCAAAGAACTTCTATCTTGTTGTGAATCATCGATTCCCTTTATTATTGGAATTCCAAAAGCTAAAGTCTTGCCTGTCCCAGTCTTAGCACGAGCAATTATATCACGACCTTCCAATGCTGGAACTAATACAGCTCTCTACATAAGAAAATGGTGAAAAGAATCATCAAGATTGTTCACTGACAGAGAAACAAAGAGTAAAGTTGAAAGTACAAACCTGGATTGGAAAAAGATGGGTTATGCCACGCCCCTTGAGCGTCTCAACTAGGCGTTGAGGCAAACCCAAATTAGAAAGATCAACTTCATCCAAACTTCCAGTCCCAAGCTTCCCTTTTATCCCTACAAGCTCTCCGAACTCCGTCCCATCCACATCCAGACCACCCTTCCCAAACCCACCTAATCCATTGAACGCTTCTTCGCTAAGAACCTTAGAGTTTGGCGTGTATACTGCAGACGTAACGAAGGGGTTGAAAGCCCGGGAAACCAAACCGGGGCGAGCCCCTGAAGCAAACGCTCTAAAGGGATTAAGCGCTACCGAGAAATGTAGACGCGGGTGGTTTGAATTGTTTTCTAGAGAAGGAGTTAGGGATGAAACCCCGATGAAAGAAGAAGAACAAGCCATCGGCGGCAGAGGGGAGACGAAGAGAAGATAAGGTGAGAGACTTCTGGTGTATATGGCAACGGTAACCTCCACCTCGGTTGTGTAGAGAATACAGAAAAGACATGGGATATTTCTAATTCGAAAAATTAGATAATTAGAAATGGTAACCTCCATTTATTTATGTAGAGATAATTATCTAATTAGAAATTAGATAATATGAAATGGTAAGAATGACACATAAAGTTATCAATATCATTTATTTTTGACTCCTAACATTCTAGCATTCGGTTTTCTGTAAATTGAAAACCCACACAAAATACGCAAATAAGACTTGTTTGAAAAATTATACAAAATTTACCTTTTATGTTCGAGAATTGTGCAGAACATATTAAAAATTTACGAGTTATTAAAGTGTCAATGATAAACGGTATTAGAAACTTGAGGTATGTTATATGCATTTAATTGAAGTTGGGGGCTACAATTGCATATTTTTGCTAAAAAAATGTACCATATTTGCAATTTCATAACTTAGAGGGTATGCCATTTACACCGCCCGTAAGTTGGAGGCCGTGGGTAAACATCACCCATTTGTAATATATATATATATATATGAATATGCATCAAATTTATTTTTAATTTAAAATTTTATACTTTATTTAATTTATCTAGTAAGAGACAGATTTAATATTGCATTTATCTCTTTAGTGTATATTGCTAATTAGAGGTGAAAAAATAATTATATCAAAATTTTGTTATTTTGATATTTGATATTTGATATTTGATATTTGTTATTTGGTATTCAGAGTTTGGTTTAATATTTGATTTTGAATAATTTTGTTATTTGTTTTTATATTGGGCAAGTGAATAAAAATTCAGTATAATAAAAAATATCAAAATTATTTTTTATACATGTGCTTATAATTATATAATTACATTATAATTGTTTTTAAAATATAAAAATATGCATAACTATGCTAAACAATGATTAATATTTAGATTTGTTCACTATGTTATAGTGATATTGAATAAGATATATGAACACAATAATTTTATAAATTATAAATAAATTTCTACAATAATAAAATATTATTATCACATTTATTTTATAATAATATTATTCATGTTTAATTTCTAAATTTTGAGAACTTAGTGTACACGCATTAAAATAGAAGTTAATATAATTGAAGGTTAGTTTATAACTTGAAAAATTTGTGTGTTTAATTTATAAATAAGACTAAGTTTATTTGATATGACATTATGTTTTGTATTAATTTGTGTACCGATAAATAGTATAAAGTTATTGTTTGTCTACATTTAGATTTATTAATATAAATTAACAATTATAGAATAACATAATCATAAGTGATTAAAATTTCGGTATTTTGGTATCGATATCAACAACTAAATAATTGTTGGTATTTCAATATTGATGCCGAAATTTTAATGGAATAAACTTTTATCAGTATTAGATTTTGTAAGAAACTTGGTATTTGATATTTTGATATTCAATATAATATGGTATGCGATATGGAATATTCACCCTATTATTAATAATATATTAAGTGTTGGGGATTAAACACGTGTGCGAACAACCTCGATAGATTAAGTAGAACCCAAGAATTAAAGCAAAGAGAAAAACAACGACACAAGAAATTAACGTGGAAACCCGGAAAGGGAAAAAACCACGTGACCGGCGGAAACGGCCAAATTCACTATCACTTGAGAAGATTACAACACACACACACGAAGAGGAAAACTCGGAATACAAGAGTATTGAAGTACATAACAATGAACCCTAAGACTCCTTTATATAGATGAGGTGGTTGAGATATTAAGGTAACAAACAAATATTCCTAATATTTGATCATATTTCCATATATGATTATCCATAATCAAATCATATATATGCGTCCATATATACTGATTTGATATGATATTATTTCCTTCAATATCTCTTTCCATAACTGTCGATATCTTTGACTAATGAGCCCCACCATATCTCAGTTCGGTCCTCGACCGATTGCCTCCATCTCATATCTTCGGGTCACGTGCCATCGGTCCTCTACCGATTGCTTCGGTCCTCTTTGTTACATTCGGTATTGCGTATTTCGGTCCTCGACCGATCGGTACCAATACCAACCATCCCGTCTTCCATGTGTGCCCCGATCGACCATATTGCCGATCGTCATTCAAGTGTCACCGATCGATACCAATACCGATCTCCACACTTAACAATAGATCCCCAAAATAGAACACACGATTTCAAAAATTTGATTTTAACCAAATACCTTAATTGTCAAAATTGAAAACTTCGGTGATTATACATACTAAATTGAAAAGATTGATTTGTGAATACTTATAAATACACTG
The DNA here is from genome assembly GCA_009725065.1 of Utricularia reniformis. Classification (NCBI taxonomy): domain Eukaryota; kingdom Viridiplantae; phylum Streptophyta; class Magnoliopsida; order Lamiales; family Lentibulariaceae; genus Utricularia; species Utricularia reniformis. The sequence continues at coordinate 83,831 of RWGZ01000947.1, forward strand.
AACAATTTTGCTATTTTGATGATAAAATTTAAAATATTAATAAATATAGAACCAAATTTAATTATCAGAATGGAAACAAGGGTTGTACTGCAATAGTGGAGTGTCTGAAAATAAAGCGTTTCTCCAGTCACAGTCTTGCGGTGACTGAAGAAAGCAAAATGACAATAAAGGGAGCGTAATACCCAAACTTCGCCGGTGCCACGGCAAGCACATATTCTTCCGGTGAATTAATTTAAAGAAAAACCTCATCTTCCTCTCGTTTACGCTTCCTCCTCCTACAAAATCTTCACTAACTCACTCTTTTCCCTCTACCCTGCATTCCAAGCGCCTCCGGATCATGGACAGAAACTCCGGCGTCTACGTCACCTTTCTGGTCATCGCCGCCGTTCATCTTCTTCATCCGTCTGGTAAGAAAGAAAGTTTCAGTAAATTTACTCATCGATTTGGATTGCAATATTAGTTTTGTTTGATCAGATGCAAATGAGAGTGTAAGGATAAGCAAATTTGGTTTATTTGAAAGCTTTGAACAAATATACGCAGTAAATTCCCCTTTATATTTACCTCCCTACGATTCTCTTTCGCCGGAGAACTCCCCACCTTTCTGCATTTACCCGCCGCAACCTCCTTCGCCGCCTTCTTCCTCCTCCACACCTAATCTCACTCCTCCAGACACACCCTCGCCACCGTCTTTTGTTATCCCAAATCCACCAGAGACGGTTCCGAGCCCAACGGGAACTGTCTCGCCGCCGTATTTTGTTATCCCAAATCCACCGGCGACAGTTCCGAGCCCAATGCAAAATGTTTCGCCGCCGTATTATGATATCCCAAATCCACCGGAGATAATTCCGAGCCCAAATGGAAGTGCCTCACCGCCGTATTTTGTTATCCCAAATCCACCAGATACAGTTCCGAGCCCAACGGGAAGTTTCTCGCCGCCGTATTTTGGTATTCCAAATCCACCGGCGACAGTTCCGAGCCCAACGGGAAGTGTCTCGCCGCCGTATCTACCATTACCGAACCCACCCCCTTATTATTCCGAACCAAGCCCACCTTACACCGTGCTTACACCTGTAACTCCGATCCCAAGATTCCTGCCACCGATAGTTTTTCCTCTGCCGTCGGTACCCCCACCGCCGTACCGAGAACCATTATTGGCAATGTGGTGCGTGGCTAAGGCTTCGGTGCCGGATCCGATCATTCAAGAGGCTATGAATTATGCCTGTTTCTCAGGCGCTGAATGTGATGAGATTCAGCCGGGACGGTCGTGTTACCAGCCGGAGACATTGCTGGCTCATGCATCTTATGCTTTTAATAGCTACTGGCAAAGAACTAAACTTGCCGGTGGCTCTTGTGATTTTGGCGGCACAGCTCTGCTCGTCACTGTTGATCCAAGTAAGCTTCATATTATACTTTAATTTAATTTAATAGTTTTAACCAATTTTATTTTCAAAATTAATTTAATTAAATCTTTTTTAAGGCAACACACAAATTGTTTTTGGCATTTTTTTTCTCAAAATTCTATAATTATTGTAATTGTGATCATAAATGCGTCAAGATATCATAATCGGTGACATAAGTTTTGGAAAAATCAGTTCTCAAAGTTATATATATATTTTATAATTGATCCCTAAATTTTTCAATTTTAACAATTTAAATCTTCGATATAAATCAAATTTCGATGATTGATTTTATAATTTTGATAATTTAATTTGTCAAAATTAGCAAACTTGAAAAACCAAATTTATCAAAATTTTACAGTTTGAAAACTAAATATATCATTACAGTTTTCCCTTAATAATTTTACCTCAGGTTACGATGGGTGTCATTTTGTATTGGCCTAAGTCGTTGAAGGCGTGCTGGAAGAAGGATTTTTTCACAAAATATGAATGTACAATGTACATATTTACGCGCCAAAATATTTTGCAGTCATTTTATAGTAATTCGACTTATTTGCCTAGTTTTTATTAAAAGTTAAAACTACGGATATTAAATTATAAATACTTTATATTATAAAATGGGTAATATTAAAATTAATTGACTTGCCTAAATTTCCACAAAATGGTTCTTTTTATGTAAATAGGATCTTGAATTTTAACATAATATATTAATATTAAATTTATAGGTTTCAGACTATTCATTGTAATTTGAAAAAAAATGATAAAATATGGACGATGCGCAAATTTGGTTCTCGTAATTTTCTATTTTGACAATTTTGGTCCTTCTATTTTGACAATTTTGGCAGATTAAATCCCTTAACTTTATTTGTAGTAAAATTAGTCCTCATACTTTGCCACATTTGGCAAATTAGATCCTCTAAGTTTTATGTTTATGACAAATTTGGTAACCGAAGTTTGTAATTTGTAATTTTTCATTTTTATATAATACGGAGACTAATTTTGCCACTATGATCAAACTACATGGACCAGTTTTGTTCGATTTTATTTGGAGAACTAAATATGAAATTTGATGATCGATTTTACCAAATGTTCCAAAATAAGAGGATCAATTTTGCAAAATGTCCAAAATTCGAGGACTAGAAATGCCAAAATAAACTTGGAAGACTAAATTTGCTAAAATGTTCAGACTACGAGGACCAAAGACGTCATTTTATCATGACTTTAAAGTAATTAAATGAGAAAATGATTCAATTTTTAAACATCCCTAATTTTGATAAATTTGATCATTATTTGTAAATGTTATAGAATAAAAAAGTATTTAAAATGTTTATGTTTTTATTATTATTATTGTTATTATAAATGTTAATATTTATGATTAAGATTAATGTAAGGGGAAGTCTATTTTTACATATTACAATGGCATGATTATAGTGTGATCTTCAAGTTATTACTATTCATCAGATTCCTCTATAAATAGGTGCATTGAATTGTCAAATAGAATATCATATTAATTACCATTTCCTTTTTCTTTTGAATTTTGAGGACATCGTAAATTGACAATTGTTCGTAAGACCAACTTTATCGGTGCCTGAGATCGTAGGAAATATAGCCTCGGGCATTGGTTTGGGCACCACGCTGGCAAGGTCAGGTCGTATGGGACAACCATACGGCCGTGGCAAAGGCATGAGGAGAAAGAAATTATTTTAATTTTTATAAATATAATTTATTAAAATTAATAAATATACAATTAAAAATAGTATAATTAATATTATAAAAATTAAAAAACAAATAAAAATATAATTATAAAAAATCAATAAGAAATATGATTAAATAAGTAAATTTAATAAAATAAAAATAATATATGTAATATTTGATTAAATGAGTTAAATATATAATTGTTGTATTTATTAAGAGAAATACATTGAAATAAATATAATTAATTATAATTAGAATGATACGGATGAAAGAGAATGAAAAAAAATGATGTGGATGATAAATAAAATGATATGTAGGAGTGACAATGGTGATGTTAAGAGAGAAGTTTGATGTTGACGGATATTGTCACGGTCACGGATGAAGATGATATAAGAAAAGAAGTTTCCTATTTGCGTAATTAGAAGACATCGATTTCACTAGAATTGTTTTTAATCTCATCATCAATACGACGTGATACAAGGAAGTCCCAATATGGATAATATTATTTTGAAGCTCTACACTTTCTATTATTGTTTAACATTAATTTCAAAACTAATCTTAATTATTGGGTTTGTTTGGTATAACTTTTTAAAATTACGGTGTGGTGAGATGCGGTGAGGTGTGGTGAGAAATGATGATCGTGAATTTTTAAATATGTTTGGTAAAATTGTGATATTATGATCGTGATTTATGTAAAATTACTAATATATCCATATATATATAAAATAACAAATATATTTATATTATAATTAATAGAAGTAAGGGCAAAGTAGTCTTTTCCAAAATCACGATGAGACCACAGCTGATTTTAATAGCTGTGAGGATATCGTGATTTTTTAACTATTATCACATTGCAATTAAGCTTGTGTTTTGTGTATCATATGAAAATCACAATCTGGATATCGCATCGCACCTCACCGCAATTTTAATTTGAGTTCCAAACAAACCCATTGTTTGATTCATGAGACAACAATAACATCATACCTAGTATTTAGTATTTGAACTTTAAAGTTTTGATAAATTTAATTATCAATATTGACAAATGATATTCTAAAATCGAATCCCCACATCCGAATACAAAAAAACCAGACAACCTTTAAATCTGATTAGACAAATGTACATTTACACATTTATCTAATTAATAATTATTTTCTAACGTTCTCTCAGAATCTAAATACTTGATAAATTAGAGCATTCTATTATCATACATTTAAATAATTGACAAATTTAAAGGTGTCAATTTAAATGAAGAGGACTTCTCCTAAATGAAGTCAGGGATTTTGATCAAGACAATTTGATATTTACATTAATCGATATTTCTATCGCATTAAAAGATCGAGAAAATGACGTCTTTGGTTCTCGTAGTTTGATCATTTTGGCAAATTTAGTCCTCCAAGTTTATTTTGGCATTTTTAGTTCTCGAATTTTAGATATTTAGTAAAATCGTCATCATATTTTGGAACATTTGGCAAAATCGGTTCTTAAATTTCATATTTAGTTCTCCAAATGAAATCAAACAAAAATGGTCCCTGTAGTATGATCCTAGTGGCAAAATATTTCCATATTATATAAAAATGAAAAATGAAAAATTACAAATTTCGGGACCAAATTTGTAATATACATAAAATTTGGATGACCTAATTTATCAAATGTGGTAAAGTATGAAGACTAATTTTATCACAAATAAAGTTAAGAGATTTAATCTTTCACAATTGTCAAAACATGAAAACCAAAATTACTAAAATATAAAACTATATAAAATCTGTGCGTCAGCTCGAAAAACATCAAAATAGCCTATTTATTCATATTATTTATAAAGAAACTAATTCTCAAAATAAACTCATACAAACCATAGATATACAAATACAAGCTTATGCACTCAGGGGGAAGTTGAAGAAGACGCCGCCTCAAGGATTTCCGCCGGCGGTATAAAGGAATCAGATGAGAGCCCTGGGACGTTAAAAACGACGTCGTTAATCGTCCAAATCTCCTCCATTCTAGTCCTGCTATGGTGCATCGACGTTTCCCCAAATCTAAATACAGTAGCCACTGTACGTCCTTGGTGACCGATCATCACGCCTTCGACGTCGCGGTAATCGCCGATACTACTCCCAATCGTCGTTTCCCAATAAACGGCGTCGTTCTCGGCGGAGTGAACTCTCGTCAGGTGCGAATCCTCCATGTAAATCAGGAAACCGCTTTTCTGACTGAAGTAACCGTACAGCACGTGGCGAATTACCTCCGCCGGTCCTTCGTTTCTCTCAATCACCGCCGCCCGATCCGCTGTTACCTTTAGTACGAAGCAATCGTCATCGCCGATCTGCTTTTCCCCCAAACAATGCGCTTTTGCGAACAGAGCCGCTGTGCTCCGTGGATCAATTCCCTTTTGTAATCCAAAGGCGCAGATTTATTTGTTATTATCAGAAATATATCAATATAAATATTATAGTGTATAAGCGAAATAATATAATTATTAATCAGCTTATCCTAATTGGACCATTGAATCATGAATTTATTTGTGCAATTGGAGATGCATAGTGAGTTTCTGGTTGGTCCCTACCGATTTATAACAAAAATTGGGTAGAAAAATATATCGGGCTTTGACGAAAAAAATACATTTACCTATAATTTGAGTACTATCGAACATATTGAAACAAGTCTAAACCGAATCAATGCAACTCGACTTGAAAGGAGTGTTGAAATATATATCACATCGATCGTGAAAATACAAATATTTTTATTTATAAGAAGAGTAATATCATGAGTAATTAATTTCATCTAAACTTTTGATTCAATTCTCCATATAAATTACAATATTTGTATTTATATATATATTTCAACATTAAAAAAAAATTAAAGCAACAGCGCAAAAGCACGCAAAACCAAAATATGATTCGTGCACTTTAAAGCGTCTGATTTCTCGACAATCCCTAGATAAAACAGATGGTAGTATCTCTACCGTACAAAACTAAATCTACGGTTCAGATCCGTGATTTATTTTTATTTAAAAATAAAATAAAACGGTGAAGAGTTACTTTATAAAGGGTCACCTGAATGATACGGCGGAGCGGGCGCTGCGGGCCTTTAGCGGCGTGAGACCCGAGCCACGGCGTATGCCGCCACACAATCTTGCCGTCGCTTCCGGCGACGACCTTATGCCCACCGACGGCGAGTTCCAAAGACCACATTCCCGGAGACATTTGCCAAACCACAAAACAACCATTTTCGCTACTTCTCGATCCTAATGTCCGTACATTTTTACCCGTAGAAATTTCCGTTTCACAACGGGTTAGCTTCACTGTCCCTGAAGAATACATACTCTTAGCACCGCCGTCATGTTTTAAGCATCCCGTCGCCGCTAAGTATTGCTGAATTATATAATACGCCGTCGAAGCTTCCTTTAAACAAAACTAAATCACAATCTAAAAATGCAGCGAATCGGAGTAAAATTCAATGAACTTACTCACAATTGGGATATCTTTAATGTGAAGATTTGAAATGGGTTTTTTAGGAATGGGAATAGGAGCAAGAGGACAGCCAAGAACACCAAGTAAAAGCCTCAAATCCTGGTTTTTTACAGCACCCTGAACCGCCATTGGAGAAGAAGAGTTACTTCCTCCATAAACTCTCTGAACTCTAAACCAATCACGTATCACTTCCCAAGAACTCTCCTTTTTACTACACTCAGAATCCTCCATTCCCAAATCAGGACCTTCCATTAACGGCGTCAATGGCTGCGGCGACCACCGTTGTTTTCTCCTAAAACTAGAAGACGACATAATTGTTGCAGAAAACAAGAAGAAAAATCACTGAAAGAGATAATTATAAAGAGAATTGTTAAGTTCTGATTGAGAATCTTGGTGGGTTACGAGATTTACAGGCAAAGAAATGGAATTTTGGAAGCAAGAGACAAAAGGGACAGCCCATCTTCCCAACTGCAGAGGGGGGACTCACATTCAACTTCAACAACGTTTACATTTCACCAAATATTTTAATTTAGTCCTCATTATTTATCTTATTTTCAATTATGTCCCTGTCGTCCATCTAAATTATTGATATGGATGTTCTTCAAGCTTATTAATTTACTCCGTTTCTTTTGTATTATTAAATTGGTAATACACAAATAATTCTTCTAATTTTGCCGTTTTAGCAATTTAAGTCTTAAAAATTTCACCATTATCTCAATTAGAGTAACAAAGTACATTATAAGCTATATTTTCATATCGATCGATACGTTAAATACTTGATAATATCTGTTTTTTTATAAAGTCCAATACTGGGTTTAGGGTAATATTTCGAGTTTTTTCGAGTCTGACTCAATATTATAATTAAATATATTTTTTTATTTTTTTAATATTTAAAAAATAAATTTTGCTTGTGGTACCAATCATATCTATTCGAATTATATAAAAACATTGATTGATAGCAAATTATGTTCTTATATTTTGTTATATTTATAAGTAGTTCTCAAAACTTAATTTATATGAAAAATTTAATTTTCAGATTTTGAATTTAAAAATTATGAACATTTATTTACAAAAAAAAACCCAAATAAAATTTATAAAAATGTTTAAACTTTTACTATATATATAATATTTTTCTAATAATTTATTTTACCATTATACCCTGTTTAAATAACTCTTGATTATTTTTAAAATTTGACAAATAAATATAAAAAAACTAGTTAATTAAATAATAAAAATGATCAAACTTTTACTATATATAGAATATTTTTCTAATAATTTATTTTACCATTATACACTGTTTAAATAACTCTAGATTATTTTTAAAATTTGGCAAATAAATATAAAAAAACTAATTTGGTAAAAATCAGAGAGCACAAAAAGGGAGAGAATGGGGAATTAATTAGAGATGACGTGTTTGCCCTGCACCGTCATTGGGATTGGAGTAATGTGGTCCCCATTCAGCCTTTATTTTCTTCTCTCTTTTCTTGAATTTTAACTTCCTTTTAAATAATGTATTTGTTTGATACTTAAATTAAACTATGGTGAGATGCAATACGATGTTAAGATCGTGATTTTCTTATGTTATACAAAAAATAAGCTTAATTGCGATTTGATAATCGTTAAAAAATCACGATATCATCACACCTGTTAAAACCAACGGTGGTCACATCGTAATTTTGAAAAAGACTAATTTACCCTTAATTATATTAATTATAATATAATTATATTTATTATTATTATATATATGGGTATATTCGTATTTTTACGTAAATCACGATCATAATATCACAATTTTACCAAACATATTTAAAAATTCACGATTATCATATCTCACCACACCTCACTACACTTCACCTTACCACATCTCATCACACCGCAATTTTAAAAAGTTATACCAAACAAACCCAATATGACGTCGCTTCAAATAGCTTATTAGATTGTTATTATTAATATTATATCTCAAAATTTCAAAATTTTAATAAATTTGATATTTAAACTTCAATTTAATATTTGTAATCCCATAATTTCCAAAATTTGAGAATTCATTTAATCATACATATTAAATTTTGATAATTATGTTTATTAAAATTATTAAATATGAGAACTAAATTTTCCAAGAAATCAAAGTTTGTGAACTAATTTTCAATGTTTTCATACCAGTCCAGAATTACGTACCGGTCTGGACCAGTATGAGCGGTACGATCGGTATACCGACCGATACCAATTTTTGTTTTATTTATCTTTAATATTTTAGGATTAGACCCGAAAAAATCCTCAAATCGATCCGAATACCCGGTACCAGGCGGTACGAAAAAAATACCAGTACCGAGCGAATTTTGACGTATCGAGCGATACACCATCCGGTATGAAAACACTGCTAATTTTACGTTTAAAAAACATTGAATACTAGATTTATTAAAATTAATAAATTTTGGATATCAAATTTGATAAACTTTATGGATTTTATGGATATCAAATTTAATAAATCACATGGGCCCATATTTTAACATTTTTATTTTATTTTATGATTTTCGAATATTATATTCATAGAAATTAGAAATAGTACAAAATTATGAATTATATATTTCAAGTATTAATATTTTAGACAATAGATAAAATGTATGCACACGGACAACTCTTTATAAAAGATGAAATTATTTGTAGAATAAAAAGTGCAACAAAATTGGAAATATTAATAAAACAATTAATTATCTATTCCATCTATTGGACCATAGCTTAAAATTGACTTTTGGCTTGAGGACCCTTCATTTATTACAACTATGATTTTGTAGATAATTGTAATATTATTTCTATTTAATTTCAATAAAATAATGAAATTACATTCATAAATATTGGATAAAAATAATTACATTCTCAATATCAATTAAAATGTAATAGAGAATAGATATTGGAAAATATTTGATGTGAAAACTCACTCAATTAATAAATATAAAATATTAATTTTGACAAAGTCAAAATATCCAATTTTTTTTACATAAACACTCTCTCATAGTAGTAGGACTCTAACACCATACGAAAAGTTCGTGAACAATATGTGTTTGTATTCGTTCGTTCGAATAAAAATATGAACATTGTTCGAACGTTATTTTTTGTTCATTTATAATTTGAACGAACACGAACATTTTCGTAAACAAATTTGAACGTTCGTGAACAAATATATTATTTTAATTAATTTTTATATTAATAGATAATTATAATATTTATGTTTGAAAACATTTACAAAACTTTCTTATGTTATCAATGAGATAGTTTCTTTTTATTTTGTGAAAAATAATTGATTAATTATTTATTCGTTACATTTATTTTTTTGTGAGTTTTTTTGGTGAATTTTGAACAAATAGTACAAAAATGTTCGAACAAATCGTACGAACAATGTTCGAACAAACTATTCGAACCAACATGAATATTCACTTAATAATTTGAACAATGTTTGAACATATTTTCACATTAGAATAAAATATAGACGAAGATGAACACGTTCGAATATAAATATAAACGAACATTAACACATCGAGTTCGATTTGTTCGGATCGAATAACAGTCCTACATAGTACTGAAGAAAACAAGTGAACACCCAATATTATAGAGCTCGTGTGTGTATTATATTTTTCGTGGTAGTAAATTTGATCATGTCACCAACCACATGATTTTTACCCGCATTGGGTTTCACTTTAAAATTCCTTTCGTCAATTTTTTTCGTTGTTATTCTTCGTTCCTCTAATACTGATTTGATCGTTTAATTTTGTTATCACAGTACATCATAAAGTATAAGAATCTAGTTATAAATAAATAAGATCAATGTTTGTATTACATAAAATAGAATAAAGTTTATTCATAAACTTTAAAATTGTTATAATCCTTCATGAACTCCCATTTATAATTTTAATAGATTCTATAGGTTAAAAGACAATCTCTATTTAATATATTTTACATATTTATACCAACTCTTTTATTTAATTATAAAATTTACACCAAATTATGCTATAATTTCACTTTTATAACATTTAATTATCTTTATAACCCCAATCTCTAAGTTTATTCCATTTCATACCAAAAACCAACATCTCCAACAAAAAACACTAAAGCTGATGTTCATGCAAATACTTAGCCCATCTAATAGCCATAAAAGGATCATAATATTCCGAGAACTCGCTGGAGCTCACTCTTCCGGCACCAATACCCGACTCATCGACGTTCTCTCCGAACCCCACAAGAGTTTCACCGATTCTAACTTGCCCACAATCCGAACCGTCTATATATCTGTACGAGACTCGAAATGGCAAGCATTCTTGACCGNGATTCACCTCGAGTCGATGTTTTTTCCCTTTCACGTCGCTTTGCAGCATTCCTCCCAATCGGTCGTTGTTCAGTATCTGAAGGTTGTGTTTCCTCACTGCTTGCTCCTCCGGTAGATGCACTAGTTGCCCTACGATCGATAGGACGTCTCCACTTTGCCTCGTTTCTCATTACTCTCCAATAATGCTCATATGGAAAATGTTTAGCTGAAATTCTTGAATCTATTTTGTGTGCTTCTTAATAAGATTTATGGCTTCTTGCACATAGTCGTATTCGGTAAAACCACTTCTTTTTCTTGCATAAGGTGCATCATAAAATCCACAAAATAACCCAACAAGTTTGTTAATATCTGTCTACTTCTTTCGAATTGATTCTGATTCACGGAGCTTGCCGCGAACAATATTGGAATTGTAATAATATGTAATTCTTGCCCAAAATCATGTGGATGTTTGCGAATTACCGACGATAGGATCCACAGACACATTTAGCCATGCTGAAACGACTAAGAGTTCTTCTTCAGATGTCCACCGTTGTCTACATCATTCCGAACTTCTCACTGTTGAATCAAGTTGAACGTCGTGACTAGTAAATCCGTGAGAGAATGGAAGAGTGGAATCCATGAACGTTGAAGATTTTACTAGGAAAGTAGATAGAGAAGATGATGTAATTTGTGTATAAAAATGAATACAACTCTAATATTTATATACAATTTAGAAAGATCAAAGCATGACCAATATTTGTTGTGTAGCAATTATTTTCGAATATCTCAAATACCAAGAAAATCAAGACATTATCTCTCACTTTCCCATTTGTCCAAAGTTGAAAAGATGTGTCTTTGATTTATTAGAATTGTGACTAGTCATGCCATAGATTTGTGTGTTTCTTTGTTGTGTTGCAATTATTTTCGAATCTCCCAAATACCAAAAAGATCAAGACATTATCTTTCACTTTCCCCTTTATTCAAAGCTGAATAGGTGTGTCTTGATTTATTAGAATTGTGACTAGTCATGCCATAGATATGTGTGTTTCTTTGTTGTGTTGCAATTATTTTCGAATATCTCAAATACCAAGAAGATCAAGATATTATCTTTCACTTTCTCCTTTGTCCAAGATTCATTTATGTTTATAAAAGCTATTAGTTACAAAGTAATTTACAACACTTCTCTACAATTCCTTCATACATTTTCTTGTTAAGAAAAATGACAAACAATCTTCCTCCTTTTATACCGTTTGGCCCTGGTTCCATTAAGGACAAAATAATCCATGTTGTAACCGAAATTTTACGTGTTTCCGGAGATGTACGTAATGCATTGTTAGAGTGCTTAGAGGATACTGACTTATCAACTGAAACTGAAGAAGAGATACAACCCCGTCAGCGGCGTCGACAACGTCGTTACATTGAACGTGGTCGAGAAGCTGGAAATATGCGGCTTATTGCCGATTATTTCTATGATCGCCCAACTTACACATCAGACTTTTTCGTCGACGATTTCGAATGAGAAGACATGTATTCGAGCGGATCATGACGGCTATGGCCTCACATGATCCTTACTTTCAATTGTCTCAAGACGTCGCTGGCCGCACATCATTGACGACTCATCAAAAATGTACAACGGCCATTAGAATGTTAGCTTATGGTGGTTCAGCAGACCAAGTCGATGAGTATGTACGAATCGGTGAAAATACATCAATACTTTGTTTGCGCGCTTTTATTAAGTGTTTACGTAAAGTGTTTGGCGAAGAGTATTTGCGCCGACCTACGTCGCATGATTTGCAATGATTGTTGCAATGGCTGGCATGCGTGGCTTTCCCTGTATGCTTGAAAGTATAGATTGCATGCATTGGGAGTGGAAGAATTGTTCAAATGCTTGGAATGATCAATTTCAAATATGAGATCATGCAAAACCAACTATAATGCTTGAAGCAGTTGTATCTTGGAACACTTGGATATGACATGTATTCTTTGGGATGTCGGGTTCAAACAATGACTTAAATGTACTTAACATATCACCTCTTTTACAGGAAATACAAGAAGGTTGTACTTCTCGAGTTGAATTCACCCTGAAGAATCATTAATACACAATGGAGTATTATTTAGTTGATGGCATATATCCAAATTGGCCTATTTTCGTTAAATCAATTACACTTCCACAAGATCGCAAAGCTAGAATGTTTGTGGCTCACTAAGAGGCAACTAGGAAAGATATAGAAAGAGCATTCGGAATTCTCCAAGCTCGTTTTGCAATATTAGCAGGGTCTGCACGTGCTTGAGATTGTCAAACTCTAGCTGATATTATGTATGGTTGCATTATTTTTCACAATATGATTGTTGAAGACGAGAGAGACACTTATAATACAAATTTTAACATGAACGTTGACTATGATCATGTTACTTCTTCACTGACCACTGAAAATGTAGAACACCGATTGGATTCTACTGCTCAAGGATATTACGATCGAATGATGGCTTTTTGTGATAAAATTATTTGTCAACGCTTGAAGAGTGATCTCGTCGATTATATTTGGACAAAATTTCGTGAATAATTGATATTCAATCTTTTTATAAATCAAGAATATTTTATTATCACATATTTAATATAAATTATCATAATTTTTTGTGTATAAATAATTAGAATATAAGTGGAATAATTATATATTGTATTTATATAGAGAAATACGATTAAAATATATGTAATTAAATATATTTAGATATATGTGGAGGAAAGAGAGTGTAACAAAATGATTTTGATGAAAGATAAAATGATACGTAGAAGTGAGAATGATAATATGTCAGGAGAGAAGTTTGATATTGACAGATATGACCTTGATCACGGATGAAGATGGTCTAAAAGCTCATGGCCATAAAACTAGATTTGGACAATTAAACGAGTTTGAATTTAGTTAAAATGGGTCGGGTTTGGGTATTTATTAGATTACTTATTAAGACACGAATAATTAATATATTCCTACTCTATACACTGTCAAATTGATATTAATAATATTATTATTTTCATTTTTATCAATCAAATACTTTTTCAAAAAATATGTTTAATAATGATATTTTGATAAAGATATGGAAAAATATATTTCTCAACAAAACAACCAGATAAATTAATATTATGTTTTTGTCTAAGGATATTATTTTGATTAGACTAGAAATAATAATAATTAATTATCAATAATTTGATATAAATATATGATTTATACTTTAGAATAAACTTGAATCCATCACATATCCAAAATACTATCCTTTGGGTTTTGTTTTGCTCAATTTTTAAAAATTTAAATAAATTAAATGTTATTTTAATAACGATGATTAAATCGTGATAATACATTTTAATAGTGGTGATTACATAGTAATTTTTGCAATTAATTCACAATATTTTTGGTTTAAAATTTTGGGTGAGTTTTAAAATTACTATTTGTCTCTCCTCGTATTATTATAATAGAACATCAAAATAAGATACGATTAAATAATGAAATTTAAATTAATTCAAAATAAGATATTATATAATATTTAATACTTGATTAATCAATGAATCTTATTGAGTACTATCATTATTAATATAATATTTTATTATAACATATTTTATACAATTAATTTTAATGTTTTGAATATATATATTTATTATATAAAGTAAATATTTACTTTTATATTTAATTAAAGAAATACGATAGAAATATATATAATTAATTTTATTTGGAATGATATCAATAAAAAAAATGATATGACATAGAAATAAAATGATAGGTAGTATGAGATCATCCATATTCATTTCTGCAAGGTAATCGCCATTGACGGATCTCAGTAATTCTTGAATTTCAATATGTCCCACGGCCAAACTGGACCAATTCTGGTCGCTTTGTTTTCCCCTTTTCTCCCTCTTTCGCATCATGATGTTGTATTGAGATTTGAGAACGAATCCCTAAATTCTTAGAGGGTTTTACTCCTCCTCCTTCTTTGGAGACGCCACAATTATAAATGGGTAATGCCAATGGAAGGGAAGATAGTCAGTTTGGGATCGAGGATTCCGGTGATACTCAGGTTAGCATGCTGGATCACGAGTCTTTGCACGGCGGTGAATTTATCGCTCAATCTCCTCCGACCAGCCCTAGGGCTTCTCAGTCTCCTTTGATGTTCAGACCTGAGGTCTGTTAACACTTAATTTTACTTGCTTCCTTCCTCGTAACGACATCGTTTTGTTTTTCGCTCCAACATTCGCCAGTGTGAAAATTGGTCATTTTCTTTCAATGGAATCGAATAGTGTAATTTCTGCATGATTTTCTATAGCGCATTAGATCTCGAGTTTTTCTTGCCCAATTTTGCTTTGCGCAACGCCATAAACTCTCTGTTTCTCAGTTATTTTATTTAGATTTTTAATACAGCAAAGCTTGATGTGAAAATGCCTCAATGGATTCATGCTTAATTTAGATAGCTTCTCTTCTGTATGAGGTTACTATGTAATTTCTCCATTAATTTTGCTTTGCACAACGCCATAAACTCTCTGTTTTGAGCTATCTTATATAGATTTTGAATACTGCAAAGCTTGTGCTAGTGATTGATTCCTTCTTAATTGAAGTTTTCATCAATCGTAATTTACGTTTTGCAATACGATAACTTTCGATACATTCCCATGTCTAGATTTGGTTCATATTTGTTGAGGAAAAATCACGTTCCTGTAGCAATTCTAAAAGCAATAGCAAATAACAGCGGAAGCAAGATTTATATGTTGTTTTAGAAAGACAAATAAGTAAATATGAACACCGAGATTTTTACGTGGAAAACCCAAATCGGGAAAAACCACGGCACCGTAGTGCTATCGAAAAATCCACTATCACCAGTAATGGGAACAACGCAATATCCTCCCTAGAACACTAGGGGAAACAACAATGGTTCAAGAACAAGAACAAGTCCTAATCACCGATAAGGTGAACATCAACAAAACAGAAATAACCTCAAGCAATAAAACTTGGAATAGCCAACAATACAGTATGCAAAAGAGAATGAATAGATTCGAAAAAAAAACCCCAATCTTACTCTTTCTTCTTCCTGATTTGATTACGAAGCCTGTTCTAATTGCTACTTTTTGTCTCGGCCAAAAACCCTTATTGTATTTGTTAGCTGATTTCCCTTTTCATTAGTCATTATGGGCCAAAAGGATAAATCATGTTCATAGGCCCACCACTTTAGGTGGACCTGACCCAACATTTCTCCTCCTCCACCTCAAGTGAAGGGTAGAGACAAACCAGCTCCTCGCTTGCATGTCTCCAATTTGTTCTTGGACAATGATTTAGTAAGCATATCAGAAATATTGTCATCAGTGTGTACCTTTTCAAGTAGCATCAATTTCTCGTCAAGTACGTCTCGAATCCAATGATATCGTACATCGATATGTTTCGACTTCGAGTATAATGATGAATTTTTGCTCAAATGAATAGCACTCTGGCTATCACAATAAAGTGTGTATTTCTCTTGCTCTAAATCCAGTTCCAGAAGAAATTTCTTCAACCACAACATTTCTTTGCTAGCTTCTGTCACAGCAATATATTCAGCTTCTATTGTGGATAAAGCTACACATTTTTGAAGTTTAGACTGCCAAGAAACAGCCCCTCCAACAAACATCATCACATATCCAAAAGTTGACTTTCTAGAATCGACTTCTCCAACCATGTCTGCATGAGTATAGCCCTCAAGCATAGATTTACCATGTCCAAATTTCAAACAGATTTTGGAAGTTCCCCTAAGATATCGAAGAATCCATTTTACAGCTTCCCAATGATCTTTTCCAGGATTCGAAAGAAACCGACTGACCACACCGACTGCATGAGAGATATCAGGTCTTGTACATATCATTGCATACATTAAACTTCCAACTGCAGAATTATACGGAATTCTCTTCATTTCCATTTCATCATTCTTACTTTGTGGACATTGTGCAATGCTAAGCTTAAAATGTCCAGCAAGTGGAGTGTTCACTGTTTTACAGTTGCTCATGTTGAATCTCTGTAGAACCTTCTCAACATACTTTTCTTGAGATAGCCAAATAGTTCTCTTTGCTCTATCCCGAAATATAGACATACCAAGAATTTGTTTAGCATGTCCTAAGTCCTTCATTGCAAAAGATTTGCTGAGTTCAACTTTCAACTTGTTGATCTTGTTGGAATCCCCACCAACTATCAACATGTCATCAACATACAACAACAAAATGATGAAATCGCATTCTGAAATTTTTTTTAAGTATACACAATGATCGGAACAGGTTTTACGATATCCATGAGAAATCATGAACGAGTCAATTTTTTTATACCATTGTCGGGGAGCTTGCTTTAGTCCATATAGACTCTTCTTTAGCCTACAAACAAGGTTTTCCTTCCCCTTGACCTTGAAACCCTCTGGTTGATCCATGTATATTTCATCTTCTAACTCTCCATGAAGAAAAGCTGTTTTCACATCAAGTTGTTCAATTTCTAGGTTCGAATTAGCAGCCATGCCTAGAACCACTCTAATTGAAGACATTTTGACAACATGAGAAAAAATCTCATCAAAATCAACACCTTTCTCTTGGCTAAAACCTTTCACAACCAATCTTGCCTTGTATCTTGGTTGTGAGTTGTGTTCCTCCATTTCAGCCGGTAAATCCATCGATTTTTCAATGATCTTTTGCCTTGTGGCAACTTCACCAAGTCATAGGTGTTATTTTCTATCAAAGACTTCATCTCTTCTTCCATGGCATCACACCACTTCTCCTTTTGATCATGTGAAATAGCTTCTATAAAATTCTCTGGTTCTCCTCCATCACTCAGCATCACATACTCATGTGGATCATATCTCGTAGATGGTTGTCTTTCCCTGGTAGACCTCCTGATCAAATTTTCAGATTGTGAAACTTGTGGAGAATTTTGTTGAGCATTCATTGGTGAAATATGTTGATTTTCAGCCTCATTATCATCATCTAAAACTTGCTGCTCATTCTGAAAATCTCCTCCTTGAGTAGGAATCGGTGCTACTGGAATTGAATTTGCGGACATCGGAATGTCAAATGTGAGGTTTGGAGTTTCATTCTCAATAGGATCATCAATTTTATGATCTTCTAGAAATACAACATCCCTGCTTCTGATAACTTTCTTATTCGTTGAATCATACAGTCTGTAACCGAATTCTTCATGATCGTATCCCAAAAAAATACACGGTTTACTCTTATCATCAAGCTTGAATCTTTCATCTTTAGGAATATGAACATAAACTCTACATCCAAACACTCTCAGGTGTTTATAAGAGACATCTTTCTCTGTCCAAACTCTCTGTGGAACATCACCATCCAAAGGAACTTATGGGGAAAGATTTATCAAATCAACTGCTGTCCTCATTGCTTCACCCCAAAAAGAATTTGGCAAGTTGGAATGTGACAGCATACATTTAATTCTCTCACATATGGTCCTATTCATCCTTTCTGCAACACTATTGTGTTGTGGCGTTTTAGGAACACTCTTCTCAAGCCTGATACCATGTTCAACACAATATAGCTCAAAAGGACCACGATATTCACCTCCATTGTCTGCACGAACAGATTTAAGCTTTTTCCCAGTTTCCCTTTCAACCTTTGCATGGAAGCTCTTGAAAATCTCCAAAACCTGATCTTTAGATTTCAAAGCAAAACAGCAAACTTTCATGGAATGGTCATCAATAAATGTAACAAAATACAATGCACCACCAAGAGATCTATCCTTCATATAACACAAGTCAGTATGCAATAAATCTAACATATTAGGTTTTCTCAATGGAGATAAATTCTGAAATGCAACTCTCTGTTGTTTTCCAATCAAGCAATCAACACAATTATGTAAATGTGTACCTCTTACCTCAGGGAGCAGATTTTTCTTAGCCAAAAGATGCAATCCTTTTTGACTCAAGTGTCCAAGTCTTCTATGCCATAAATCAATAGACGATATTTTGCTAGCAATATTGATGTCACCACTGAATGTCCGAGAATGCATCATATATAATGAGTTTTCTTTAATTCCCTTCGCCAAAATGAGAGGCCCTCTGCTGATTTTCCATTTCCCTCCGCCAAAGTGGCTATCAAAACCATCATCATCTAGCTTACCATTAGAGATAATGTTAAGCCGAATATCGGGAACATGACGAACATCCTTGAGAACAATTTTTGAACCAATGTTTGTTACCAACGTGATAGTTCCTATGCCAATAATATCAGTCATATTCTGATTTGCCATTATGACTCGACCAAATCTCCCACTAGAGTAAGTTGTGAACAAGTCTCTATGTGGAGTGATATGATATGAAGCTCCAGAATCGATTATCCAATCCATTTGTTGACATGATGAACTAACACAAACACTATCATCACAGATAACGAGAATACCATCATCATCTTCATAACATATAACAAGATTACCATCAACTGCAGCAGCGGAAGTATTTGTTTTCTTGTCATCTTTCTTGTTTTCTATTGTTCCATTGTTCAAGTCTTTCTTTTTCTTTCTACAATCTCTCTCATAGTGATTCGGACCACCCCAATATCTGCAAGTGAATCTCACTTTGGACTTAGATCTCCCCCTGGATTTTTCTCTCTTATCATTCTGATTTTTTATCTTGTTTCTACCTTTTCTTTCTTCAGTTTCAGCCACTAGTGCTTTGGTTTCAAAGCTGGAACCTCGCTCCTTTCTTCTCGCTTCTTCATTTAGCAAGCTTGACTTCACCATATCTAAAGTCACTTTCCCTTTCGGAGCCGAATTACCAAGAGTCACAACCAGAGTCTCCCAACTGTCCGGTAAAGAGCCAAGAAGCAACAGAGCCTTCACCTCATCATCGAGTATTATATCAAGTGATAGAGCTTGATTGATTAATCCCTGGAATGTGCTCAAAAGTTTTGCCATACTCGACCCATCCATATATCTCAAGTGGACTATCTTTCTGAACACTGAAATCTTGTTTAAGGAGCTTTTCATCTCAAACATAGTTGATATCTTATTCCATAGTACATCCGCTTTGGTTTCATCCTTGAAGTTGTGATACAAAGTGAGATCAATGAAACGCCGAATGTATGCCGTCACTTTTTGGTGCAAGGCAGCCCAAGCCACGTCCTCCATATCTTTCGGTTTGGAAGCATCACCAAGTATTGGAAGATGCATATATTTGCATATTAAGATATCTCTCATATTTGATTTCCACTGTGAATAATTCTGCTCTGTTAGCTTAAACATGCCTCCAGGAGATTCTTCCATTTTCAATCTATGATAGAAGCTCAACCTAGCTCTGATACCACTTTTTGAGGAAAAATCACGTTCCTGTAGCAATTCTAAAAGCAATAGCAAATAACAGCGGAAGCAAGATTTATATGTTGTTTTAGAAAGACAAATAAGTAAATATGAACACCGAGAATTTTACGTGGAAAACCCAAATCGGGAAAAACCACGGCACCGTAGTGCTATCGAAACCTCCACTATCACCAGTAATGGGAACAACGCAATATCCTCCCTAGAACACTAGGGGAAACAACAATGGCTCAAGAACAAGAACAAGTCCTAATCACTGACAAGGTGAACATCAACAAAACAGAAATAACCTCAAGTAATAAAACTTGGAATAACCAACAATACATGATGCAAAAGAGAATGAATAGATTCGAAAAAAAAACCCCAATCTTACTCTTTCTTCTTCCTGATTTGATTACGAAGTCTGTTTTAGTTGTTATTTTTTGTCTCGGCCAAAAACCCTTACTACATTTGTTAGCTGATTTCCATTTTCATTAGTCATTATGGGCCAAAAGGATAAATCATATTCATAGGCCCACCACTTTAGATGGACCTGACCCAACAATATTTTACTTTTAGATACCCGTGATTCCTCTAAGAAGACCCGATGAGCTACAAATCCTTAACCCTTCATGGATGCAAACCAATTCGGAGTACGAAGAACCATTTCAGGAGCAATGTAGTATTCCAACTATGATCACTTGGAGCCATGGTGGCAAGGAAGTATATGTTGAAGGTTCATGGGATGCTTGGAAAATCAGGTTTTCGTATCTTAATATTGAATTTGTCTCACATTGCTTAGAGAAGTGCGATTAATTATGTTTATAAGGGTGAGGAATGTCATCACATAATGACTTAATCAAGTCTTTTAAATGTGTGATACCCTTAATCCTGTTCATTCACGCTCGCAAGTCGTAATTTCGGTCACTCTATAATTTCAACATGGTATCGGAGCTGGTTCGGTTCATTTCAATTCGCAAGTCCAAACTTTATAGCTGAACTTGAGGGGGAGTGTTGAATTTGTCCCACGCAAAGTGAGATTGATTAGATTTATAAGGGTGAGGAATATTATCATATAATGACTTGATTGAGTCTTTTAAATGTGTGATATCATCCCCTTAACCTCGTTCATTCACGTTCTCCCGTCTTAATTTCGATCACTCTATAATTTCAACACTTAATCTGTCTTTTTCGATTAAAAGCATCACGAATTATGTGCATTTGCAGAAACCCCTTGCAGAAATTTGGTAAAGATTTCACGATAATGAAAGTACTCCCTTCGAGAGTCTACCGATTCCGGTTTCTTATCGATGGACAATGGAAACATTCCCCTGATCAACCTTTCGAACAAGACGACTCGAGAAATGCATATAACATTTTGGACTTGCAGGTCTTTTACTGTAAATATCGGTTTTTCAATGTGATTTTTTATGTTAAATTCTTGTATAATAGGAATCTGTACCAGAAGATATCGATAGCATTTCCGGGTTCGAGCCACCCCATTCTCCGGAATCGAGTTACGATAGTTTACAAATGAACCAAGAAGATTTTACTAAAGAACCACCATTAGTTCCTCAACATCTAAACTCAACACTTTTGAATTGTGCATCACAACAAATGGAGTATTCAAGACCACAACATGTTGTTTTGAATCATCTTTATATGCATCGAGATCGGACTCGTCCATCTGTAGCGCTCGGTTCAACTAATCGGTTCCTCTCGAAGTACGTTACCGTGGTGATTTACAAGTCTATACATAGGTAATAAGTTTTTTTTGCTACGTTATTTAGCTCAAATTACGTGATGATTAAACATTGAAAATGAGTGTAAGATGAACATCTTCTTTTTCAAATCAATGTTTTCATACCAGTATGGAATTTATGTATTACTGATAGGTACCAAAATACTTTTTGGTTGGACCTTAACAAACTCGAGTTTCGACTCGAAAACCTGGTACTGATCAGTACCGATCAAAATATCGGTATCCGATTTTTGTCGTAACGGCCATATAAAAACATTGCTTCTAACAAGTATTCCTTTATTGTGATAAAGTTTATGTTTTAATAAACAAGTACAGACATTGGTAATACATCGATATATTAGATATGTATTAATATTCATATTTATATCGAATAAATATTGGAATGATAAAAACAATTAAACTATTGAAGTTGAGAAAATACACAATTTTTAATATATTTTAAATTTAAATTATATTGTCGTTTTCTCGATAAAATAAGAATACAAATTTTGTATATCTTTTTAAAATAAAAAGTTTTTGATATATTAAACAAAACATTGGATAAAGTAAGAAACACAAAAGTCTTATTTTTTGCTATTTGGATTGCATATTGGTGTAGGAAGTGGACCATTAATTATTGTTGGTATTGAAAGCGACATCCAACAAAATTAATCAAATGCATTATGAAGTGTAAAAAGTTATGAGAAAATTGCAACTATGGCCCCAATCTTTGAAATATTGTAAATGCGATGTTCTTATAGTTTTAAAATTACGTATAAAGCATCCAAAGTTCACATAATGTGTGTGATTGACCCTCCAACTTTTTAAATTTATAAACACTATGTACTCAAAGTTTACAAATTGTATGGTTGATCCCCAAAGTTCTAAAACCGTTTATATTTGACCCTTACGTCCGATATTTTTTGAGTTTATGTACGAAGTAAAATTACCATGAAATATAATAACAAAACATTGTAAGATAAATTAGTATTTTAACAAGCGGATGATACATATTTCTTTGGTACACATTTCTCCGAGTGGATTCCGAACTCTTTAATATGTTCGGGAGCTAAATATCAAATCAGTAAACAAAATTGATCAATTTCAACATGTGGAAAGAACGAGATCAATTATGCAAAAACTCAAAAAATACCTGACGTGAGGGTCAAATATAAACCGTTTTGAAACTATGGGGGTCAACCGTGCAATTTTTAAACTTTGAAGGCATGGTATTTACAGATTAAATACTTTGAGAGTCAACCACACACATTTTGTAAATTTTAGATGCTTCGTACGCAATTTTGAAACTATAAATGCATTGCATTTACAGTATTTCAAAGATGGATGACTAATGACAAACATCACTCAAAAAAGTTATTATTTCCAAAGTTTTGATATTCCAAAAAAACATTTCAATTTATTGCAATTGGTTATATTAATATTATTTCATGTTACTATAAATTCAAATTAACGCTATGTTTAAATGTTAAACAAATCAATAGTTTGTATATGATCATCTAACCTAAAAAAATATAATGAAACTTCCAAACTTTATTATAAAATAGCACATAAATTGTAAAATCTTTCGAGGAAAAATAGATGAAAAATCGCAACTATTTATATTATTATTATTTTTAAATGATTTTGAAATATAAGATTTTGAATAGATAATTTATAAAGTTTGAGAGTATAATCTTTACATTTTTTAAAAATTGAGGTCTCGTATAAATAACAACGTGAAGTTTATTAGTTCGAGTAATAAATTGTATCACCTTAACTAAGGAAAATATCTTTGTGTGATTGATGATGTATCATTACATTGATTTTATACAAACCCCAAATAATTCCCTAGAACTCTATAATTGCAATGATCATATTAATGTAAGTCTTGTCACCATTAAACCCTAAATCCTAAAAATTGAAATTTGTATGTATTTGAAGAATATCGCTTTGAAAGGGATATTCTACCGCTTTGACTTCCACGCTATGGGCATCTATGACGTAGAAGATCAATTTGCGTGAGTAGTGTGCATAGATAGTATAAAGAGAAAAAGATCATATCTTAAAAGATTTGAATAAATCATTAATTATGATCGATATTCTCTTTTATAAACCAAACCACACCACATTCTATTTCTGATGTGGGACAATTTCATTATTTCAACACAATCTTTGCAGCGAGACAAGGGACCATTTGCATTTTCTCATGTCCAATTGGTATTTCTACGTAAAATGGTGAGTCGTTTACTTCGTTTTCTTACACACTAGACCACTCCACAACTTGTACAAGTCGATCGACCATGCCTTGGTTCTTGTTATATGAATAGCCCACCGAGTCTTCATTGCTTGGTTTGAACAAATCGGTCAAACTTCGATTACCCGATCTGAGTGTCCCGTTCAAATAACACAATTTTACCGAACACTACAAAAATTAGATTGTCTCACATTTTATTTACATCGCAGTTCACAACATATTTTTAATCATGAACCCAAATAAATCCAAAAAATTGAATTAATGTCCGGGTCAATTAAACGGGTCAACCATGTGAATGGCTCCTTCACCATGCATTATGTTGTTGATTATTCGAATTTGTTCATTTAAATTTATATATGAATATTACTCTAGCAACAAAAAAAAGATTTGAATACATATTCGAACGAACACAAACATATTCGCTAACATTCAAATTAAATATTTTTTATGCAATTTAGCCAATGTTTTAAATTTACGGTACACCGAAAATTTCGGGCGTATCGGTTTCGGCTGGTATTTTGGCAAAATACCAGCCGGTGCATGTTTTTGCGGGTCGGGTCGGGTTTGTTTTAAAAAAATATGAATACTTTATAATTTAATTATTATGCTACGGATCTGATACATATCATGTATACCGATTCAATGAGCTCGTCCGGTATACCTGCCGGTACCGGTTTTTAAAACATTGATTTTTGCACGAAGATGAACAAAATGATCAGAACTAACATGAATGAATTAAAACATTGGATAAAGTAACAAAGACAAAAGTCTTATGTTTTGCTATTTGGATTTGCATATTAGTGGAGGAAGTGGACCATTAATTATTGTTGGTATTGAAAGCGAATTCCAACAAAATTAATCACATGCATTATCAAGTGTAAAATGTTATTATTTCCAAAGTTTTAATATTCCATAAAACATTTCAATTTATTGTAACTCGTTATTTAATATTATTGTAANTCTGCATCAGTATAGCCCTCAAGCATAGCTTTACCATGTCCAAATTTCAAACAGATTTTGGAAGTTCCCCTAAGATATCGAAGAATCCATTTTACAGCTTCCCAATGATCTTTTCCAAGATTCGAAAGAAACCGACTGACCACACCGACTGCATGAGAGATATCAGGTCTTGTACATATCATTGCATACATTAAACTTCCAACTACATAATTATACGGAATTCTCTTCATTTCCATTTCATCATTCTTACTTTTTGGACATTGTGCAATGCTAAGCTTAAAATGTCCAGCAAGTGGAGTGTTCATTACTTTACAGTTGCTCATGTTGAATCTCTGTAGAACCTTCTCAACATACTTTTCTTGAGATAGCCAAATAGTTCTCTTTGCTCTATCCCGAAATATAAACATACCAAGAATTTGTTTAGCATGTCCTAAGTCCTTCATTGGTGAAATCTATTGATTTTCAGCCTCATTATCATCATCTGAAACTTGCTGCTCATTCTGAAAATCTCCTCCTTGAGTAGGAATCGGTGCTACCGGAATTGAATTTGTGGACATCGGAATGTCAAATGTGAGGTTTGGAGTTTCATTCTCAATAGGATCATCAATTTCTGATCTTCTAGAAATACAACATCCCTGCTTCTGACAACTTTCTTATTCGCTGAATCATACAGTCTGTAACCGAATTCTTCATGATGTTCTTCTAGTACGAACTACAATGGGAAATAAAAGCTCATCAGAAACAGAGAAAATCAAGGTTGATGATACCAGCTCTGCTTCAATAGCTGGTATCAATAATAGCTATGTTCCAGCAACTAAAACATCAATAGCTCTGAATCCTGTTGTCATGCGAGCGCCTATTCATGAGGATCAACAGAGAGAGCTCTTTAAATGGATGTTGCAAGAGAAAAGGAAAGAGAAACTAAGAGACCTTGATGAGAAAAAACGCATTGATGAAGAGAAATCCATTCTGAAGCGGTTCATCGGAGCTAAGTCAATTCCAAATCTTTGATATTCAATAGTCCAATTTTCTTTGCAATAATATCATCCTATTTCAAATATCTTTCTTTATGTTTCATTTCTTGTTTTTACAAATGAGCTGATGTAGAAGAAATACACTAAGTAGAGTACTTTATGAGAAGCCTAATCCATATGTAGTTGGCGACCGTCCAACATTTCAATATCATTCTTTCAACAATACATTTATTTCTAAATCCATTTCTTCATCCGTTCATTTTTAGGGGTATCAACATTTACCGAATTATGATCGAAATAACGATCAAGACTCCAAAAGGAACGAGAAGAAAAGAACGCATACAATTTTACATAGAAACCTCAAAAGGAACTGGAAAAAAAATCACTGTGACGAGAGAGAAATATCCATGGCCAATGCACTATATCGGTGATGAACAGTACAAAGAGATGCATGGAAGAAGATGAGCACAACGTTATAATCAATGGAACCGGGCTACTAGGGTTTGTGCTTAGACTCAATCTGGTCTGACTTTCAACACCTCTCACGAAGTATTCTCGTGTCTTCACCCAATAGAGAAGTTGTAATTTATAGAATGTTGAGCCCATCTTCTTCTTTTTCCTTCCTTATGTCTTGTCCGTTCCGTTGTTAGATCCACCAAAATAGGAAACTTCCATTAAAATATGCACCTGCCATGAATATTGACAATTTCGTTAACTCGTATAGCCAGTTGACGTGTCGAGACCGTTCTAACATCACAATGGGATCGATTGAACACTTAACAATCTTCGGTAGTTGAATTCTCTCTTGGGTCCGATCTAGACACCCAGTTTGGGATGGCCGCATCTTTGGGCCAAATTCTCCGTGTGGATTGAGCCCTTCTCATAGTACTCTCTATTAGAGGATTTTCATCAGATACATATATTTGGACTCATCTGGGCCGATCGTATGAGGTAGACCATAAAACATCAACAATTAGGCATTCATGAGACCGGGTGGTGATTGGTATGTATTGAAAGATTGACTAGAGTATAATGAATGAAACTTGTGAATGAACTCAACTTTATGAGGGACGATACATGCTTTGGACCGAAAGAGTGTAATGATCACAATTGCATGTTTGGAGACAATCCATCGACCAGTGCATAGATATAAGGTGTAGATTATTTGTATATTAAAAGTGATTGGTAAAAAGATGTATGAAGAGTTGTAAATAAAATTAGATCAAATTAAACTAAATCTAACTATAGGATATATAATTGCAAATTATTTATGAGATATGACAAATATTAGATAATATAAGTTTGAAATTTTTGGTTTATAAAAGAGATGTATTAATTGGGTTTGTATTATTGTAAATTATGGTCTTGGATGTTGACTTTATTGAGCTTTGTTAATCAAATGCCAACTCAAGTCCTCCCCGACCTTTCATATATTTATCATATTTTGGTTCTTATTACCTGAATGAACCGAACCCATATAGTTTTGGACGGATATAGTTTCATTCAGACAAAGGGAGTTGTCCAATTTTTCACCTACAAAAATCAATAAATTTATTACTATTTTAAGGTTATGATGCATTGGTCATACACGCGCACCCTGTACTCTAGGGGATCATATAAAATCAGTTGACTTAATATTTAAATGCCAAGCTGTATTTTAAAATCAAAGTAAACGCTTCATGGCTGTATTCTGAATAATAATTTAAGATGCAATAAGTAAACGCTCTTATGGGTTCATATGGATAAATAATGTGGCTGGGAGAAAGTAAACGCTAACTCCATGTCATCATCTCCTACAGTCTCTATCCATTGATCAAGAAGAAAGAGAGTTAACAGACAACTCACATGATTGCTGATGTAATCAAATCCTTTATATCTATCTTCTTCTTTGAGCATGAAACTATAATATTAAGTCAAACTTCTGGGCAACCATGCTCGAATCCTTTTCAAGAAACGGAAATGTTTATGATATTCGTTTTCTACTTCTACTATTGCTCCTTGTATCTTGTGTTGCTTGCTCCTGTGATAAATCTGATAAAAATTCGCTTTCATTGTTCCAGCAACATGTCTCTGCTTCACCTCCTTTGAATTGGTCTCTTTCTAATGATTGCTGTAACTGGGAAGGTGTGTCTTGTGATCTTGATGGGACTGTCATTAGTTTAAAACTCCAAGCGAGGAACCTCGCCGGAAGTATATCCCCTTCTATCTCAAATATCACCACCCTTGTTCATCTCAATCTTTCTTACAATAGGCTCTCCGGTAATCTTACAAATGAGTTTTTCTTCTCATTTTCTCGTCTTCAAATTGTTGATTTGAGCTCAAATCGGCTGGTCGGAAATTTGGGAAGCAATGACCATCTTCTACCAAGTACCCAGTTGTTGAATTTGTCAAACAATCTCTTCCAAGGGACAATTGAGTCTTTTTTTCTTCAACATGCGATAAATTTAGAGGTTTTTGATGTGAATAACAACAGGTTTTCTGGGTCCATTCCATCATATATATGTAGCTTTTCCCCATCACTCAAGCTCCTTGATTTCTCTCGTAATGACTTTTCAGGCTTAATTCCTCAAGGTTTAGGTGGGTGCTCAAATTTGCAAAATTTAAGAGCAGGATTCTGCAGCTTATCTGGAGAAATCTCATCAACTATTTACGGGTTATCGTCTCTACAAGAACTAAACTTACCTGGAAATGAACTCTCAGGATCAGTTGATTCCAAGGTCGTTAATTTAACCAATCTGAGAATCTTATCGCTTTATGGCAACCAATTGACTGGAGTGATTCCTCAAGACATTGGCAGACTGTACAAATTAGAACAATTGCTTCTTCACATCAACTTCATTGAAGGAACCATTCCTTCTTCTCTCACCAACTGTACAAACTTAAATACATTGATTCTGAGGGTCAATCTCCTCAGAGATGAAATTACACCTTTTGATTTCTCAAAGTTTGTCAACTTGCAAGTAATCGATCTCGGGGATAACTTCTTCACCGGTAGCTTACCCACAAGTTTATTTTCATGCCATAAACTTTTAGCTATTCGTCTTGCCACCAACAACTTCACTGGAGAACTTCCCTCCCAAATTGGATCACTACAATCTCTATCATTTCTTTCACTTTCAAACAACAGCCTCAGTAACATAGCAAGTGCACTGACAATCCTGAAGGGGTGTAAAAATCTCAACACTCTTATCCTCGCAAAGAATTTCTACGATGAAGAGTTACCGGGTAATGAGAATCTAATCGAGCCTCCCATGTTTCAAAAGATTCAAATACTAGGTCTTGGTGGCTGCAGATTCACTGGTCAGATACCAATCTGGATGTCTATGCTGATCAACATCAAGGCCTTGGATTTATCTGTCAATAACCTAAATGGAACCATACCTATTTGGTTTGATGATCTTGCAAATCTATTCTACTTGGATCTGTCACATAACCAACTCACTGGTTACTTTCCAACCCAACTTCTTGATCTAAGGAGACTTGCTTATACCCAGAGTTCTAATAATTCTGATAGCGGCAATTTAGAGTTGCCTGTGTTCGTTAAGCCTAACAATATCTCTAAATATCAATACAATCAGCTCTCTAGTTTACCTCCAACAATATATCTTGATTTCAACAACATCAGTGGAAGCATACCTTCAGATATTGGAAGACTCAAATTCATAATAGCTATGGATCTCAGTAACAATAACTTCACTGGAATCATTCCTGATTCAATATCTAATCTCACTAACTTGGAAAACCTCGATCTTTCTGAAAACCATTTTACCGGTGAGATCCCAGCATCTATACAAAGCCTTCATTTCTTGTCTTTCTTCAGCGTAGCAAATAACTCTCTTGAAGGACCAATACCAACTGGGGGTCAGTTTGATACTTTCCCTAACTCAAGCTTTCAAGGGAATTCATTATTGTGTGGTAGAATTCTTCAGCGACCATGCGGTACAAATTCTACATTGCCACCTAGTTTATCAGTAGATAAGGTGGACAATAGAAAAAAGATTATTGCACTAACCTTGGGGATAAGTTTAGCCATTTTGGCTTTGGTTCTTGTTGTGTATTTCGTCTTCTACAAGAGGGCATTCCTCTCAATGGGACAAAAAGAAATACATGAGACATCTACAGTGTCTCCTGAGGTTTTAAAAGACATAAGTCTCGTAATGGTGTTTCCCATCAATGAGAATAAAGTAAAGGCGCTCACTATAGCTCAGATATTAAAAGCCACTGACTATTTCAACCAATCTAATATAATAGGCTGTGGTGGTTTTGGTTTGGTTTACAAAGCAACTTTGGAAGATGGTGCTAGACTTGCAATCAAGAAACTTTCTGGAGAAATTGGCCTATTGGAAAGGGAATTCAAAGCGGAGATCGAAGCTTTATCAACAGCTCAACACAAAAATTTGGTCACTCTAAGAGGCTACTGCATCCATCATGGCTCATGGTTATTAATATATCCTTATATGGAAAAAGGGTGCCTTGATTACTGGCTTCATGAGAAGCCTGACGGTCCAGTTGAACTCACTTGGCCAATTCGTCTCAAGATTGCTATAGGATCCAGCCGTGGTTTGGCTTACATGCACCATGAGTGCAAACCCGGCATCATTCATCGTGACATCAAATCAAGCAATATTCTTCTAAATCAAGACTTCGAACCACATGTTGCCGATTTCGGGCTAGCCCGTCTTATTCTCCCATACCAGACTCACGTAACAACAGATTTGGTGGGTACCCCAGGTTACATTCCACCAGAATACAATCAATCTTTGGTTGCCACTACGAGGGGAGACGTGTATAGTTTTGGAGTAATGATGTTAGAGCTGGTAAGTGGGAAAAGACCCCTGGATGCATCCATCACAAATATGAACGGAGACTTGGTGGCGTGGATGCGGCAATTAAGAAGCCAAGGGAAGGAAGAGGAGATGTTTGAACCCCTCCTAAGAGGAAAAGGAAACGAAGAAGAGATGCTCAAAGTAGTGTATTTTGCGACAATGTGCGTTGAAGGGGATCCATTGAAGAGGCCGACCATAAACGTAGTAGTCGAGTGGCTTGAGAATATAGGAACCAATCGACAAATGACGGTAACATAAGACAATTCGGCCGCCATTGATTGAAATTCATGCATCCCTCCATCCGGGGAATTTGGCAAAATGGTGCCAAACATCTCCAATATAACTTGTTTCGTAAAGGATTTTTTAAGTAGTTTGCATTTATATTTTATTTGCTAAATATTATATATTTTTATATTTTTAATAAAAATAAGTCAAATAATTTATATATTACTTATATATATTAATTAAAAATATATATGAAATTAAATTACACTATGAAAATTGATGAGTAGATGGAGACCCAAATTATACTGAGCTGGACTATATGATAAGAAACAAACCTACAAGACACCAGATCCGAAACTTAATAGTAATTTAGTCCACTTAAGATAACAAGGCCCGAGGGCCCTAGTAGCTCAAGAAGCCTGAAGGCTCATTTAAAATTCTGCATTGTGGCACTAGAATAATATCATTCTAAATGGATAGAAGCAGAAGCTGTGGTCACGATATCTGAGCGGGTTGCAAGAAATTTGTTGTGGACAAATATTGTGAGTCGCTTCAGGGTACCGCAAGCGTTGATATCAGATAATGGAACTCAATTCCATGGACGAATGGTTCGGAAACTTTGTCTAAAATTGGGCATTACCCAACATTTTTCGTGAGTCGCTCATCCCCAAATAAATGGACTAACAGAAGTATCTAATCGAGCTATTCTGCTGGGATTGAAAACTAAGCTTGAAGATTTGGGAAAAAATTGCCCGATCATATCTATGAAGTCTTATGGGCTTATAGAACACCCCGATCTACGACTCTTGAATCTCCATTTTCTCTGGTATATGGATCTAAAGCATTCAATCAAGTGGAGGTAGTTATTCGATCACCATGGATACCTCAATATGATGAGCATATAAATGATGAAAGAAAATTGTTAGATCTGGAAATAATCGAAGAAAAGAGAAATGTCATTTATGCGTGGGCCCATAAAAGAAAATCACCACTCTATGTGTTCTTATCAACGAACCATAGAGTGGGCCCATAATAAGCGTGTTCTACCCATAGAATTCTCTGAAGGCGACCTCGTCCTTAGAAGTATAAGGGTTCTGAGGAACGTCGGTAAACTTGTTAGAAATTAGGAAGGGCCTTTCCAATTTTGAAAAAACTCGATGCTAGGGCTTACAAGTTAGAAACTCTAGATGGTGACGAGATTCTCCAAACCTAGAATATCATGAATTTACGACAATATTTCTTGTAAATCTTTGATTGTTAATGACAATTCCAAACCAAGAATATGTTCCTCAATTATGAAAAGAATACAAGTAAGCGTAATATAAACTACTTCTTGTTAGGTGAGTGACCGATCCTAAGGTTAGGATTTTTTGGGCAAGTTTGGACTGGTGACCGCATTGGTTTATTTGTAAGACTCCCAAGTAGCAGTGATCGCTCTGATGAAGTCAGATGCTCCTGCACATAAAATGTGCTTCGAGTAGATCGCATAGCTCCCAGAACTCACTGTAAACTTAATATCCACTTCGACGGTCTTCGCCCTATAGAAATGGTCCTTATGCTTTTGTATTCCACCATAAGAAGAGAGAATGGGGACAGAGTTGGTCAATCAAAGAACAAGTTAAGTCTGTCTTGGGACTCATGTAGAACCGGCGCTCGACAGATGTTGTCGCTAGACTTATATAGAACTGGGGCTTGGTCGAAACTTGTCATGGAACTCATGAAGAACCGGGGCTACACCTTTTGATATTATCATGATCATATGGATGGAACAAGAGTGATCCATACACGCATCTGAGAAATCATAGCTTATTAACCCCAGCCAAATTTCAACCCAAACTACAGAGGATGACCGAAAGGCTTAAGCATATTGGTGAACCCCGAACTTATACTTAAGTAAAATCTCAAAGAAATGTCAAGCTTATGACAAACACATCGAGGTAAGTTAAGATACTTATGATAGACCCAAATTTAATGTGATGAATCTTATTTAGATTGAAAACATAACATGGAAAGGAACTAGTCTTTGCATTTAGAAAGGACAAGGAAGTGAGAAATAGAGGTACAAGAATTTAAATGATTTTCTAGTCTATTTGCCTCTATTCTTTCTCCTTATATGTTTGTCCTTCTTTCTCCGCATCGGTCTGGGCCGCGAGCTGGTTCTGTCTCTCCTCTTGATCAGCCACTACTTGATTGATTGATCTTTCAATCTCTTCAAACAGAGGGAAATAGGGATTATCAGATAGTACGGGTTCGTCCAGATAGGGGATCACTTTAATCTCCACATCCACCTCCAACGGATCGATCTGATCCCATCTCTCGTCATTGGTTGGGAGCCTGATCTATAATGTCACTTGGACCCTCATATTGTCTAGGTACTTGGAGATATGGGCCCCATATATGTTATCTGCCAAGGCAAATAACAAAGGAGATCGGGCGAATCCTAAGAGTGCGTCTAGAACTGATCCCTCCGCGGTGGCTCAAGCCTGAGCAAGATCCTCTTCTAAGGCTGCATTTTTCTCTTGGGCCCAAATCATGAGTTCTGTTCAATTTATTTCTTTCTTCTTAGGTCAGAAGCTGGGCCTAATTCATCTCCTCAGTCATTTCCCGCGCTCTAGTCTCTAGCTCGACAATCTGTGATTTGGTGGAATCTGTTTCTGTCTAAGATGTCTTATATTTTCCATGCAGCTCAAATACTTGAGATTATACGAGGGATATATATGGGTCCCCGCTCCTAACAACTCATTGTTGAGTTTATCCCTTTAAGCTTGGACTGATACCAATTCATCTTGTTTTATTCTAACTTGCCGTTGAGCCAAAGCAAGGTGGTCCTGAATCTCCTGGGAGACCGACGTGTCTCTCTAGGCCTTGTGAATTGTGGCCACCATCGTCAATCCCTTCCGCAACACCTGCAATAGCAGGATTTGTAAGTTAACTTGCCGAATAATCACAAATGAAATAACTTACCATAGCTGCAACATTCAGGAAGGCCTCGATTGATTCTAGCCCCGATGCAGTCAGTTGCACGTTGCCAGTGTCTTTCTTATGGTAAAATGAGAAATGTTCTAAAATGCGTCCCTCCAAGACGCTATCTTCTTACCCCCGCCCCGTCGAGAACTTTTCTTGACGCTCTCCACCAGATCCAAAATATGCTCCATGTCTGAGTCTGCCTCTTTCAGTGGAGCGGGGTCCTTCATTATAATCCTCTTATTTCTGGATCGGAGCTGGGATGGAGGCCCTACCACATCAGCCTTTTTAGCTGCTTCGGGGGCATCTCTTCCGTCGCCCTTTTCCCTTTTTCCACGGGGACCGGCAGCTTGGAAACATTTTCTCCAAGGCTCGGGTTCGGGAGAACTTCTTCCACCCGAACGGTTCCTTGCAGCAACAAGGTTACCACGTTAGGACCGATAGGAGAGCATTTCCAGATCTTGTACAAGCTAGATAGTCTCATTGAGCGGAATTAGGCCATTACCGTCTCTTCCACCTCCTCAATTGTTCGGGGAACGGGCCCTCTACTGCCAGACGATTACCCCGCAGATTGTATGCGTGAAGGGCCCACAGATGCGGAGCCCGATGGAGGTAGCGTCTCACATGAAGAACCCGATGGAACCAGGGGTTGTGCAACCCCCGAAGCCCCCGGACCGGCCGTCCTTGTCTGGGGTTAAGCCGCTGCCATTTGTTTAAGTCGGGAACTCGGCATTGTTTCTGTCCAATCTGTAAAAGAAATTGTTGAGGATCAATATATATCTGAATCTAAGTAAATCGTCCTCGGTACTCAATCCTTCAGATGAATCAGAGCCAAAAAAAATTCCCTTCGGGGCTGTAGATGCAGTCCTACCCACTACACCTATTTATATTAACCTACTCTCCCTAAGGATATCTATACGCTTGAGACATTTTTCAGAAGGAGAAAGCATCGCTAAAGTGTTAGTGATGTCATTATGTGAAAGGTTGAACCGAGTTCGGTCCAACTTGCCGATGAGTGAATGTTGTATGGTCGGCCACACCTTCAACAAATCCTCATTTGGAACCGCTATCCAGACATAACGCTACTCCCACTAATGAAGGGAGTCTTCTTTGTCTACAATAGTGGACTCAGCGGTTCAGACTGCTTTATAAGTTACGACACCCCAATAACCTCTTACCCTTCTGGTCCCGACTAAAAAAAATTAAAAAAAAGCTCTAAAGTTGATTCTACGCCATGTTTGTAGTAGTTGAAAATAAAAGTCACTACGTATACGGAAGCCTTAAGCCGTACTTTAGGGATGCATAACTAACGGGGATATAATTTGAAGGGGTTATCTTTTCTACAGGAAGGAAACACGGAACATCCTCCTTTCCCCTCGGTATTGAGTAATGGACAGGGATGGAAAATCTAACCCGAAGTTCTTCGGTATTGATTTCAGTTAGGGTGGGTATCTAATCTTACGAGGGGCCATAAGTTTTACCTTGATAATGCTGGTTAAAAGAGATCGAAATTTGACCGAGGGCGAAAATCGTATAGAGGGTTGGCTTCGTGAGAGATTTTCTGCAAATGACGATAGAGATGAATAGTTCCCGAAACCCCGATTTATATACATTTCCCCTGACCAATGGTGGATAGGCACATGTGCTACTGCAAGCGGCTGCAGTCTGTTTGCACTCATCACGCCTTTCAGGTAACGGAATACAGAAAAGCACATGTCTAATTTTAAAGTTTAATTAAAAATGATATGAGATAGCTGTTATTGTTTAGAAATTTGAATTCAATCTAAAATTCACCGAGTACAGAATCGGTCATAGGGACGCTTGCCACAACTGGTTCGGGAACGGTCCTCCATTACGCTCGATAGGGCGTTATGCCTAACATATTTTTGGTCAGGTGGCCAGTCTTGTATCATCTCTGCGATAGCGATAAAGCCCAATGGGTTAGTGATGAGAGCTTCGGGGCCCGGTATCCCGTACTGATGGAGGCCCAAATTATATTGAGCAAGGCCATGTAACAAGAAACGAACCTACAAGACCTCAGATCCGAAACTTGGCAGTAATTTGGCCCAATTAAGATAACAAGGCCGAGGGCCCTAGTAGCTCAGGAATCCCGAATCCCCATTTAATAGCAGGACCGCAGGATATGCGAACAGCGGCCTTGAAGTGCTTCGGGACCGATCCTCTGAATCGGTCCAAGACGGTTACAGTAAGTAGCGGGCACACTCACGTTTTCTGTCATGGGAAAACGACGTTGTCAGAGATGGTTACAGAATGTTTTCCATGCACGATTCTCCTATATAAATACAAGATGAAGTGGCTGGCTCGAGAGGACTCTTTTTCACGCGTGCAGCCCTATACTATCGTCACTTTCTCTCTCAATGTTTCCCTTAGTCATCTGCATGTATTTCGTTGTAACATTCACTGTTTTATTAATAAATTCAGCTAACAGTATTCTTACTCTTAGCTAGGTAGTTTTTTCCCTTTTTCTCAGAGGTTTTCCACGTTAAATTGCTTTATTCATTGTTTTATTTGCATTCTTATTATCGTTCCCCCAATCTAAATAAATCACAAAATAGACTCCAATAATCTCGGACATGTTGACTGTTGGTACATAGGACTTTTAGACCACAATAAAAATAATAAATATTATATTGGGCGAACACGTGAAATATCAGATATTGACCGATATATCGGTTATACGCGTCGAATTAGAATGTACGTTTTCATATTGATCGATATGTGAAGTATAAGGCGGTACCGAGTTAAAATGCAGGAAACTGGTTGATACGAGAAATATTGGGCGGTACTGATGTTTTTTGTCTGATAACTCTCGATATCGTGTTATAGAGTCGAATCTCATGTTTTTATGGGCCTACCATTAAAATACAAATAATAGTATTCTTTTCTTTTAATATAATATTAATTTTGGTATTAATCGATATATAGAACATACTACTTATACGACCTGTATAAGTACAACCCATTATTTAATGTATTTTACGTCATACCCTTAAAACATAGGATCCGACCCTAAAATACGATATCAAGAGTTATTGGACAAAATTCCGGTACCACCAGTATTTCATGTATCAACTTGTATTTGAACTTTAACACAGTTCTGCCCTGTATTTCATATATCAATCGATATGAAAATATATGTTCATATTCGGGGCCTATGATCGATAACGGTCGATACTCGGTATTTCGTGTGTCGCCCGATATAATATTTTATCTATATTTTCATATCGTATTTTGATTTATTTTAGTAAATTCTTATGATTTATTAAACAAATTTTCGAACTCGTGAAAGTCAATTCAATATTAATATATGGTAATTTAATTTATTATATTTCTAAATAATATATAAGTAATATATAAATTATTTGATTTATATTTTATTAAAATATATAAACGTAGATTATTTTGCAAATAAAATACAAACGTAGACTATTTAGCAAATTCTATATGAAAGTATGTTATTTTGCAAACAAATGTTTGGCATTGGCAAATAAGATAAATAGCCTCCTTCACATTTTGTATTTGCAAAATAACTTACTTTCATCAAGTTTTTGTGAAATAGCGTCTTTTTGGTTTTCTTTACTAAATAACCTATATTATGAGAGAGAAATTTTTTTGTATTTATTTTTAGTAAAGTAAATTAAATAAATAAATATATTATTTGCATTTTTATTAAAAATAATTATATAAATCAACATGTTTCCATAAACTAATTAAAAAAGATATATTATTTATAATTTTTTATTAAAAATAAATGTATATTTTAATTAAAATTAAATTAAATACATTCACATACAAATAAGGGGTATCAATGGGTCGGATAAATCTGGTAATCCAGTCCAACCCATCCATTTGGATCGGATTTAAATTGCATTTTTTGGTTTGGATTGGATACGGATTATAATGACATGATCCATTTTGAATTTGGATCGGATACGGATTATTTACTAATATCCAACCAAACTCATTTAAACCAAGTAATTTAATTAATTATATATTATTAAAAAATTAATATGATCATTTAACCTAACCCATCAATAAAGCCTAAAAACCTCTTAATTGCCCCAAAAATAATTAAATTGAAATAGACATCCCCTGTGGACTGCGGCATTGCTGGTAGCAACTATTTTCTTTTTAAAAACCTCCTTTGCAACTTCCAGTGGCTCAAGCGATACAATTATGATTCCTGGAAACTTCCGGTAACATAGTATCTTTAATTTTGTTACATGAGCGATCTTGAAGTAGTCTTGTTCTTGAGGCGTTAATTGATTATTTCACCAAATTATTCTAAAAAATTTAGGGCTGTTGATGCGATTACGTTTGGATTTTTTGGCCTGCATTGTGAACTAATTATGTGCTTAGTCTCGTAGCATGTAAGCTTGTTAATCCCTGTGATTATTATTGCTATTCTTGATTCAAATTTGGTTTATTGAATAGACGTTATGTCAAAGTGAATACCCAACGAATTATGGTTCGAAACACTCTAGTATATTTGAGGTAAAATCTATATATTCATTCTTATTTTATAATTTATTAATCATGTATAGTTCTGACTTTCTTTCTTATATTCAGGAATTTGATTCTTATGATGCCAGTGAATATAATAGAGTGAATAAAAAAACTGATCTTGAGCTATATCTAGATGAGCCAAGAGTAGATAGATCCACTGATATTGATTTGTTGAATTTCTGGAAAGCTTATGAAATTAGGTATCCAAAACTTGATTACATGACAAGGGATATATTATCTATTACAGTTTCTACAATTGTCTCATAGTCTGCTTTTAGTATGAGAGGAAGAATATTAGATGATTATCGTAGTACAATGAACCCGAGTGCTCTTGAATCTTTAGTTTTTTGTAAAGATTGGTTGTAATCTTCATGCATTAAATATTAATTATTATGTATATTATTTATTTGATTTGATTTGATTTCAAATTTCAAACTTTTCAATATTTATATCTTTTGTACACAGATTCGGCTAAGAAGGAGGATGATTTTATTATAGTGGATTTTGCTACTAATGACATTATAGAGTAAAAGAGTAAAATATTGTTATCAACGAATGTCGTTTTCTAAATCTTTATTAAAATTTTATTGTGACATACATTATTATAACAACTTGATAATTGCACTTATTTATTTTGTAACAAATGATATACAATTCGATCTAGTAATATTGATTATATTTTGCAATTATGTATAATATCTTTATTGTTCATTTTTTGTTTGTTTAACATTTATAAATTTATAAATTTATAATTTTTGAATAATATTAGTAAGTTTAAAAAAAACTTCTTAAATGCTCAATTTTCTTACGTACGATTAAATTATTTCTGATGAATTTTGGATCATTTAGAAAATCTGAATCCATCAGATTGCATTCGGATTCGACAAAATAATATTTTTGGATTTCAGATCGGATTTGGTTTCATTTTATTTTTTTGGATTGGTTTCGGAATTGATTAAATCCAGTCCAATCCAATCCATTGACACCCCTTGATACAATACATTAATATCTAATTTAACAAGTTTAATTATTTACTAATAAATTTCGATGTTAAACAAATTCAATTCAATTAATAAAAATCATATATTCAAAAGAATCGAATTAGATGTAATAATATAGAATACAAACAATAGATTGTATAAATAAAACAATATAAATTAAAATATATCGATGCAATAATTTTATTTATTGTCGAAAAATAAAATATGTATAAATAACAACACAATAAATTAATAGTCCAAATTTAATAAAAATATGTATACAAATAATATTTTAAAATTAAACACATTAGATTATATTTTGTGTATCAAAGATATTAATTATCATTTTTTGATTAAAAATAAATGTATAAATGCAATTATCAATATATTTTTTATATAATTTAAAATAAATTAAATACATTGACATATAATGTATTAACATCTAATTTAAAGTTTAAGTATTTAATAGACAAATAAATTTCGATGTAAAATAAATTAAATTTGGTTACTAAAATCGTATTTAAAAAAAGCAAATTATATATAATAATATACAATAGAAGCAATAGATTGTATGAACGAAACAATATAAACTAAAATAGATGGACATGATAATTATATGTTTTAAATTACATGGAATCACTGAATATAAATTATAAATCATAAATTATTGCAAAAAAATTATAAAGCATTTAACTTAATTATATTTAAAACCAACTAATTATGTATAATAATATGAAATGAAATACACACAAATGATTATATCAATTAAAAAACATAAAATAAAATATATTCAATGTGATAATTAAATATGAAATTACATGGAATTAGTTAAGAGAACTTATTTTTCACTAAATTATTCGATAATAATTTTTCATGCATCGAATGAGATGAAAGTTAAACACGACAAAAATTAGTGTCATCTAAATATTGGAGTGTTGACCTGAAATGATGTTTTTTAGTAAATTTTCTATTATTGATTTAGATTGACGGCGAGGTTCTGTATTTCATGTAATATGGATATATTGCGAAGAAGACTCATGCATAGATAATGTACCATGTAATGATTGGTGAGGTTCTCTGTGACTAAATGCATTGATATCTACTTTTAATTTGTATTGAACAATCTCTTGGATTGTTAGAGGAATGACGTGCTTTTAGATTAGGCATACTCTCCTATTCCATTCATGTTGATCCTCTAATACCGGGGTCATTTTCATGTCTAACTCGAAGCCTTGATGACCTCACTCCCATTTGTCCAAGCATTAGAGTTGTCATATTACGACTATCACGATAGTGTTCACGTCGTCTACTAGGTTCTGGTGCCAATAAGAAAGATGCATCATCCCAATGGTTCTCATATCGAAGAAGGTGAAGTATAGATGGAATTAAATAACATAAATATAGAATTCACTGAAAATTACTATGAGATATTTTTTTGTGATTCAATTCAACATTGTGGATATGAGTATTAATTGGCAAGCTCTACCCTACCCAACAATCAATTCATTACATCATTTGATAAAAAAGTTTTATGCCCAAAAAACTTGAACGCGAATGGACCGAACAAATTATATGGGTTTTGGTGAGGACTTGGGGACCTAGTACCACAAACCGGTGGATGCCCAAGGTGGTTTGGGTAGACCCATATGACAAGATATGAACTTATGTGGGACATGATCCATTACTGGGTGACAGCCCAGCTATCTAAGGTTGATAAGGCCCAAAGGCCCGTACAACTAGCGTAGACCGAAGGTCGCACGACCAGCAATTTTCAAACTCTTCGGAGACCAATCTCAAGGATCGGTTGCAAAACGGTTATAGGCGGACAGCGGGCAGTTACTATGCTTTTTGCTATAGGAAGACGATGTGTCAGAGGCGGTTGCGAGACATGTTCCACACACGTTTCTCATCCATAAATACAATATTAGGTGGCTAGTTGTGGAGGACCTTTTTGAGGCGCAAACTGCCGTTACTCTATTAGTACTCTCCCTGCGCATTGTATTTGCCTAAGTCATTTTCTTAAGTCTTATACTGTTTGTAATCTCCACTGTTTGATTAATATACTGACTAATAGCGTTTCAAGCTGTTAGTCCGGTGTTTTTTTCCCTTTTTCTAGGGGTTTTCCACGATATATTGTTGTTCTTCTTGTCTCCATTTCGCTTTATTATCGTCCCCCATTACAAACAAATCAAAAATAGGTAGAATCTGTAAAAAACATGTCGACTGTTGTTACCTGGGTCTTTTAGACTACAACAGTTTGGTGCCGTCCATGGGAACGATTTTCTGATTCCCATTTGAGGTTTCTACTTGGGAAGGACAAGAAATATCCTGGCGACTGTAATTATGTGAACGACATCGACTTCCTAGCAGCCTTTCATCCCCTGCTTTCTCTTTGCATGACCTGGAAGCTGTTATTCGGAAGGTGGTGTTGGAGGTTACAACAGAGATGAATGGAACATAGCCAAATGTTGCTTCCAGCCCTGTTCTAACAAACAAAGGGTACGAGAGTGACCCTGAAATGCGCAGCTCAGACGAATAGGAGATTATAAGGCACGGAGTTACTGTTAGAAGGCGTAGATATCTATCTACCTCACCTCCTCTAGCAATAACCTCAACTCCCGTTCTTGGGACTGACCAGGAACGCATGCAGTAGTGTATTCATGAGCTCACCTGGGAGTCGGAGACGTTACGCGCCCAATAGGATTTCGGGCCCCAATCTCGGGAGAAATCATTGGCTATTTTATAGGGCTATGGAAGCCCCGATCCCGCGCAGTAAGGATAAAAATTGGTGCCACAACTTACATGCTACCCACACTTCATCCTAACAATCGGTCAGTGTTTCTGTTGCTTTGAGAGATTTGATGCTCCAATTTTCTGAAGATATCTGGGCAGCAGTCCCAGATCGGTCATATCGCAATCCCGAGGAATTGCCTGTTTTAAAGGGTGATAGAGATTCATTGATCAGGTCGCAGATTTTGAGTTAAGGATGAGAACGGTCCGGGCATCAAACTTTCTGAAGTGCCGCATATTTGCGGCTGGTTTACAATGTGATGCCCTAATGTGGTTCAAGAACCTACCGGCATGATCTATTCAATCATATGGTAGTTTTATTATGAATTTCTCGTAGAAGTTTGCTCCAAATGTAGGAAAGTCCCAAAGCCTGCATAAATTGTATCAGCTGAGATATGTCTCGGCCAAAATGAGTCTCCGGTCCTTCATGGAGAATTTCAAAAAAATGGCCCGAGGCATCAAGTTGGAGTTGAGAGACAAAATCGATATACTACAGCATGTCCTTGGACCGTGCGGTCTCTCAACCAGCTTGGTTAAGAGTCCTCCGCCCATCTTGGGAAAGTTGTTGAAGAATATCAACAAATAAATTAAGGTGAATGATGTGTTGGGACCGAATCTAAGGAAGCCAATCGGGAATTCTGAACCCGTAGGTGAGCATAGGGTTGCATACCCTAAGAGACAACCCCGAGAAGTAAGGGTTGTGACCGAGAAAGGTTTTCCCCCGAAGAGGGAAGAAAAAATGGTGTATTGTGAGTTGCATCATAACAACGATCACCCGACCTTAAGTGCTCGATACTGTAGGAGACAATAGCGGCAATGACGAAAGAAAAGCCCGATCAGAATGATCCGAATGGCAAACGTGTTGAATTACCCCGAAAGGGCAGCTAAGGTGATCATCATTATAGGCTGCTGGGTAGGGATAATCGTGTACATCCACGAATTATTATGAGGGCGCGGAGGACTGACAAACTCTTTCGCAGAATATGAAAGAGGCCGGCATGGTCGAGAGAACCGTGGGCATGTCAAAAGAAGACGCTTTCGGGGCCGGGGGCGATCGAACTCCACAGAACGAAGGTGGGAGGTAGGAGAATCTTCCTCCCCCATAAGTTGAATTAGAAACGCAACCATTGGTCCCTAGGAGCGGAAGATTGTCGGAGAGATTTATGTTATCTCTAGCGATATACGGATCAATAAATCGGTCCATGACTGGATGTGGGCACCCCGCAAAAAATCTGGGGATGATAAAGAATCATTTGCACTTATTAAGTATGACACGGCTGCCGAAAGGTCCTCCCTTTGCGAGGACCCAATCACCTTCACCGCTGCTGACAAGGAATGTATTACGGATCTAGGTGATGATCCCCTCATAATCACTGGAATTTTTGCTGGCCATCGGGTCCACAAGATCTTAGTGGATACTGGAGCTTCGTGCAACCTCATAAGGCGCGAAGTGGCCAAGACTCCTGGGTCGTCGGGCCCCGATATGACTGTTGCCAACATTACTCTCTGGGCCTTCGATAAGAGGAGTGTTATTACATGTGGGAAGATCTGTTTCCAATGACGTTGGTAGACCAACTCAAGGATTTGACTGAAGTCCTTGAGTTTGTTATTGTTGAAGTTGATTTGGCGTACAACGTCATTATTGGACGGACCATGCTCTGTAAGTTTGAGGCAATCTTTTATACTTATCACATGATGTTGAAACTCCCCTCTTAGAGAGGAATAATTTCCATAAAAGGGGATCAGGTTGTAGCCAAACAATGCCACATGAGCTCTTGCCGTATTTTGGCACCTATGACGAGAGCTCGGGTGGATTTGCTGGAAGAACCGCCCCACCCGCGACAAGCTATGGAATCCATTGGGTTCCAACTGATTAATTTGGTTGAGGATGATTCAACCAAAACTACTTGCATCGGGGCTAATATGGCCCTTCCTTTTGAAGAACTCATCTGCTTGCTGAGAAGCCATGTGGATATATTTCTTGGACCCCGGACGATGTTCCGAGAATTGACCGATTAGTAAGTGAGCATCGGATCAATACGAAACCCTAAGCTAAGCCCATTAGACAAAAGATGAGGCATTATT
This sequence comes from Utricularia reniformis, assembly GCA_009725065.1. Classification (NCBI taxonomy): domain Eukaryota; kingdom Viridiplantae; phylum Streptophyta; class Magnoliopsida; order Lamiales; family Lentibulariaceae; genus Utricularia; species Utricularia reniformis. Next base: position 128,309 of record RWGZ01000947.1, read on the forward strand.
CTACTGAAAAGCTCGAGGTGATCTGGACCGAAGTGAACAAACTCCTATATGCTGGATTTATCAGGAAGGTTCACTATACTGAATGGATTGCAAACCCCGTGGTTGTCTCTAAGGCAGGCAAAAAGTGGAGAATCTACATCAATTTTTCTGATGTCAACAAGAGGTGTGAATCCGACCCTTTCTTGCTGCCTCATATAGATCTTTTGGTGGATGCCGTTTCTAGAAGCACGATGATGAACGCTTATTCTGGATATCACCAGATCTTCTTGGCAGAGGATGATCAGAAGAAATCAGCCGTCATGACCAAAGATGGCCTATATTGCTATGTTGTGATGCCCTTTGGCTTGAACAATGCAAGAGCAACATACGAGCGCATGGTAATCAAAATCTTTAGAGATTTGATATGCCATGTTATGGAAGTGTATGTTGATGAAATGATTGTTAACTCCATGAATGATGAAGATCATATTTCGTACTTGCCTCGCTGTTTTGATGTATGCCGCAAGTATAATTTAAAACAAAATTCGAATTAGTGTTGCTTAAGGGACTCGAATCGGGTAATTCTTAGGATACTATGTTTCTGAGAAAGTCATAGAAGTCAATCCTAAGAAATTTCGGGCCATTATTGACATGCAGCCCTCGAGGAATAAGAGGGAATTTCAAAGGTTAACCTGTCGGTTTATATCTAAATCCACCGATCGAGCCCTTCCCTTCTTCAGGGTACTCAGGAAGGCAAGTCAGTTAAAGAGTGTGATCGGGCATTCGCTGAGCTCAAGACATATTTGAGCACTCCACCGGTGATGGTTAGTCCAAGCTGTGACGAGCCTCTGGGGTTGTATTTTGCCGTTTCTGAGGCAGTCGTGGGCGCTGCCTTGGTGACCATAAGGGATGATATTCACAAGCCGGTTTATTACGTGAGCCATTCTCTAGTATCAGTTGAGACCCAATATACTAATCTTCAGAAGTTCATGTTGGCACAGAAGATAGCGATATATAAGCTGAAACATTATTTTGAAGGCCGTAAATTGTATGTGTACACTGACCAACCTCTAAATGCAGATATGAATCAGATTGATCTTAAAGGAAGGTTATTTGTATGGAAATCAGAATCAGTGTCATGTATGTGGAATTCGTACCCCAAAGGGCTATTAAATCTCATATCCTCGCAGACTTCGTGGTCGAGATGACCCGACCCACGATATGCCTGAATCAAGAAGATGACCGATGGATAGTATATGTTGACGGATCAACTTTCGGGGGAAAAGAAGCATGTATTACTTTCACTACTGCTCAGAGAGATGTCATCAATTCTTTAGTGAAAATCTTATTCCCCGGCACGAATAATATGGTGGAATATGAGGCGGTATTATATGGGATGAATCTAGCTCGAGAGATGGGGGTTGGTAAAATACGAATGTTCTCTTATTCCAAATTTGCATGAAGATTTGAAACTCGTGAAATATCCAAGAGATTCATTGTCTCTTTGGATAATGTCCGCATGAACAGAACAAGGCTGCATACGTATTAGCCAGATTGGCTGCAAGCATTCCCCTAATAAGTCCAAGCACGGTATCAGTTCATAAACATGACCATCCTTCGGTCGACATCTCAATGACCGAAAAGACAATTGAATAAATTGGCAGAAACTGGGAGGGACCTTAACAAATGTCTTATATCTCAAACTCGATTATGTTCGAATTCCCAATTTTATTGGGGAATCCAGCGGATGGAGACCCGATCCTATATTGGTTAAGGATCTTAAGTAATCTTAGGGGAAACACACATAGGATGAGTCAAAGCTTCCTCTCGGGCCCAGTTTAGTCTTATTCATTAATCATATCGAAAGTATTACGAGTTAAATGATGTTTGTTTGAAAGAGAACTTAATTTTACGAAGAAGATTACGAATTGGCAAAATACAAAATGGACTAGTCAAAGCTAAGTCTTAGTCTATTTGCCTTTCTTCTTTTCCCTTCTCGCCGGTTCGGGTCCTAAGCTCCTCGAGCTTCTTCTCCCGATCCTCAACCAACTCATTGACTAATTTCTACATCAAGTCAAACATTGGAAAATTGGAATCTTCGGTTAGGGAAGGCTGTTCCAAAACTAGTAGATCTTTGAATTCCCTATCCTTCACAAGGGAATCGATCTTATTCGAGTGCCCATCTTCGGGGGTCCAGACCAACTGTATGGAAACTTGGCCTTTCATATTGTCCAAATATTGTGCAATGGACGACCCGCAGATGTTGTCCACCAAAGCAAAAAGCAAAGGGGATCAGGCGAAGACATGAAGTGCATCGTGGACCGACCCCTCACAGCGGACGGCGCCCAGATAAGTCTTCCTTCAAGGCTGCTATCTCTTCTTGCGATCGATGGAAGAGTTTGTCTTTTTCTTCAGATGCCCAACTCTTTATTCTGGTTGGTAGAGTCATATAGTTGTAATGTGAGGAGCGAAATACGGGTTCCCGCTCCTAACAATTCCTTATCCAGTCGATCCCGCTCTGCCCGGACCGACGCAACCTCCTTTTGCTTTATTTACACTTGCCTTTAAGTCATTTTCTTAAGTCTTCTATGGTTTTTTCCCTTTTTTTATGGGTTTTCCACGGTATATCGTTGTCTTCTTGTCTCCATTTCGCTCTATTATCGTCCTCTATTTCCAACAATTCAAAAATAGGTTGAATCTGTAAAAAACCTGTCGACTGTTGGTACCTGGGTCTTTTGACCAAAACAGGTTTCGATCTAATTAATTGGGTCTCGTTCGAATTTAACTAATTAACACCGCAGTAAGTAGCAGATAGAGTTTTTTATGAGTAAAGAGTATCGATCATATTCCTAGAATATGTATTACAATGATTAATAATAGTATTTGATAAACGAGTAAATAGATTGTCTTGTTACATGTTGTACATGACAGCACAGAACTTTGACACTCTTCCAAAAACTATAAGCACTTATTAATTTTTTGTTTGTTATTTATACATGTTTTATTTGTCGACATAAATAAAATTATAATGTCAATATATTTTAGTTTATATTGTTTTATTTGTACAATCCATTGCTTGTAATCTATATTATTATATTTAATATGATTTTTTTGAAATATGATTTTTATTAACTGAATTGATTTTTTTTTTAAATCGAAATTTATTAGTAAATACTTAAACTTGTGAGATTAGATGTTAATATATTATATGTGAATGGATTTAATTTATTTTTAATTTAAATATATAAAAAAAATTTGATTTATATATTTTATTTCGAATAAAAAAAATATATTCTTTAATTAATTTATGAAAACGTGTTGATTAATAAATTTATTTTTAATAAAAAATATTAAATAATATATTTCTTTAATTAATTTATATTTACGAAAAAATATATAAAATAGATTTTTCCTCTCTTGTTATTTGACAAAGAAACAAAAAAGAGATTATTATACAAATACTTTATGAAAGTTATTTTACGAATGGAAAATGTGCATAAGGCTATTTAACTAATTTGCCCCCGCTATTGAAGGGGAATCAATCAAATAAATTTGTAATTGATATGTCCTTTATATTTAAGAAGTGTCATTTCATTGATCAATTGATTCTCGAAAATTGTCAAAATAACTCATAAGCTATGCGTGTTTCACAAATATATTTTCATTGATCAATTGATTCTGGAAATGTTAAAATGACACATAAGCTACATGTGTTTCACAAATACAGGTGTATTGTGACACGCCCGAAACCACAAGGTATGGTCTAAAGCCAAGCACCAAAATCCTACTATCAACACTAGTAACAACCTTAAACATAAAAATGGGTTGGTGCTTTATTAAAAAAATTAAGAATTAGAGTCACTTAATGTTCAACCCTAACCACTTTATTAAAAACATTAATAAAAACGCCATACTACTATCCCAAGATCAATAGGTATTCGTTCTCATTTTGCATCACAACTATGGGCTCCGGATCTGCTAAAACAGAAAAAAAATATAATACTTAATGAGTTTAAAACTCTGGGGTTCAATGAATGTCTAAAATTAATGTTATTCGTTAACTGATTTCCTTGGCCTACTCGGGACGTTTCGGCCACCGAGAGCATTCCACCCTTATTCATCCATGTGTAATTGAGTCACTCCCCATATTCACTAAAACCGCTTAGCCTCGTATTTATATATGTTGATCGCATGTTGCTAATTGGCCCATGTAAGAAATTTATCAAAAATTTGAAGCATCATCCATCTCAGACATTCGAAATGAAGGATCATGGACTCGCAAGCAGAATACTAAGAATATCAGTAGTCACCGATAGAAAAACCAAACCCATAGTTATGCATCAACAAAGGTATGTAGAAAAACTACTAAACATATTCGATATGAACGAGGCAAAGGAGATGAGTGTTCCATTGGGATCACAATTTAGTTGATCAGAAATTTTATTCCAGTCATAGAAAGTGAACTGGAAACAATGACATCGCTAACTTAAGTCTTTTTTGTATGATGCTTAATTTATCTCATAGTGTGTTCTATGCTCGATATTGCTTATATTGTAGGTGAGAAGCGTGTATCTTGCCTTTCCTAGGTTATGCTTTTGCTCAATAGGTGTCGGCATTAGTTTGGCTCCCAAGAGTTCATGCTTCAAAAATAATATCCAAAGTGTATTTCCGTTGACTCGGATGCATATCTTCCTGATTTTGAGTTACCTCAATATCGAGAAAATACTTCAATCTTCCTAGATCTTTCATGTGAAATTTGATCTTCAATTGCTCTTTGAGTACGACTCTGTCATTGTTTCCGATGATTATCAAATAATCTACATAAACCAAGACATGCAACTCATTCCCGTCACGTGAATAAGTAAACAAAGAGTAGTCCATAAGATATTGTACAAATCCGAATTCTAGAAGCACGTTGGATAACATTTGGAACCAACACCTAGGAGCTTGTTTTTGTCCGTATAGAGATATTGTCAATCTACATACTCGATTATCATCTTTAGAGGAGAAACATGGAGGCAACTTCATATAAACTTCTACTTCAAGATAACCGTGTAGAAATGCATTATTAATATCCATTTGATGAATTGTCTTATTTCTTGTGACGACGATGGTCAATAGTGCTCTTACAGTAACCATCTTTGCAACTGGTGTAAATGTTTCATGATAGTCGATCCTTTCACGTTGAGTGTTTCCAAAGATAACCAATGGGGCTTTATATCGCTCTGTCGAGCCATCGGACTACACTTTATACGATATACCCATTTGCATCCTAGTGCGTGTTTTCCTTGAGGCAGATGTTGTAATGTCCATGTGTTATTCCATTCAAGAGCATTAATTTTAGCTTTTATCATTTCTTTCCATAAAGGATTTTTCATATACTCAGAATATTTTGTGGGTTCGGAATGTTCTGAAAATAAAACAACACAAAATTTTCTATGTCATGCATTGAATTTACCATAAGATAGAAAATTTCCAATAGGATACATACTTGTACATAGAGAATATCTAATTGAAGTTGTTGTGATCGGATCTAGGAGGTTAGATTCTGATGCGATGAGATTCCGCAAATATAATCCTTCAATTTTGTTTGTGGTTTTTTTATTCTATGTCCTTTCCCCCAATAGTTCTTGTATTGGGCATTCTATAGTTTCAGGTATCGAATTAATTGGATTTTCTGTAACTCGATTATCAGCTATAGAGGAGGATTGCTCTATCGGGATTTCATAAGTTTCCCTAGAATCGGGAACATTAGTGGCAAGAAAAGAATTTGTATCGGAAATGTTGAAATAAGTGTTTGACACTCTCTTTCGATAAAAAGAAGTTCAGAAGAAAATAATGTATTTGGCAAATGGATGATTTCTGTTGATTGTGATGATGATGGTTCAAGAGAATTGTGGGACTCTAATGATTTGTCTCTTGGTTTTTTGATATCTTGTAGGAACATGAATTGATTCTAAAAAAAAAACATCTCGAGAAGTAAATATTTCATGAGTGGCAAGATCGTACACTTTCCATCCCTTTTTACCGTGAGGGTATCCCAATATAATACTTCGACGACTATATTCCCCAAACTTATCATTCCCTAAACAGTGACAATAGACAAAACAAAGTGACCCAAAAACTCATAGATTTCCTAAAGAATGTGGTTTGCCAAATAAACGTTCATAAGGAGTTTTTCTCGAAAAGAGTCTAGAATTTGTTCTATTTATAAGATAGCTAGTTGTTAGGACACATTCAACCAAAATTTGATAGGACGATTAACTTGGAACCTTAATGCTCAAGCAATATTAGAGATGTGTTGATGTTTATGTTCAATAAGACAATTATGTTGATGTGTATAGACATTAGATGTATGATGAAGGATTCTCAAATTAGTGAAAAATGTATCTAAAGAGAGGAATTTCAATCCATTATTGGTTTTGAAGAATTTTGGGATGATGTCAAATTGTGTGGTAACCATGGCACAAAATTGTTTCACTCGGGTGGAGGCTTCTTTTTTCGAGCTAAGAAGAAAAACTCAAACCGCACAGAAAAAATCATCAAGCAATGTCAGAAAATAATGAGCTTGTAAGGTCCCCAATTATCGACTAGATAATTTCATAAATTGAGGTTGCAATATTTGAACTTGTGACAAAAGGATCTCGGGTATGCTTGGCACGAAGACAAACTGAGCAACCATCAAAACGACAACCAACTAGGGGAATTTTGTGAAACGATGGAAACAAGTGAGATTAAACGGAGTAGAAAGTAAGTCTCATGTGACGGTGTCACAACTCTCTATCATCTATTTTGACTTCAATGTGATGGACAGTATGTTGGTTTAGAAACCATAATCTATACACTCCATTGATCTTGTCACCCAGCCTAATCTGAGTTATCGAAGTATTATCCTGCAAAGTACATAGATCATATGTAATTGTGGGTATGTAAGATGTTTGATGTAGGAGCTGAGAAAATGATATCATATTACAACTCAATCTAGAGACATATAATACGTCATTCAACATAAAAGAACCAAATAAACACTTCCTTTCTTTGTAACAAGACATTTTCGCCCATCGGGAAGATGAACCGAACATGAGGTATCATCGCAAATGTCAATGAGACTTTCAAGACAACATGTCATGTGTTGATTGGCTCCCGAATCAAATAGCCAATGAGTGGAAAAATACATAGTAGAGAGTTTATCTGACTGACTTGAATTGTTGGTAGAATTTTTAAGAAAATCTTGCATCAATCCCCATTGCTCGTCAGAGAGTCTGGGTATTGCCGAAACCGAATGGGTTTTGTAGGTGTTCTTTTTAGTCTTTCTGAAATCCGATTTGACAGTATGAACAAAGACATAATTTTCCAAGGCCATTCCGGAGACTTTTATAGAAGATTACGATATAATGCAAGGTATGTTTTCACCCATTAAATGACAGTAAAAACATTGATCGAGATAGTTGGAGAAATGATATATCCTTGTTTCGATACTATGATAAATTAGAGAGAAATAAATAGGAATATGAAATAATTGGTATGGCATGGGAACATTACATTCATTTCACTGTATTTGACTCCTGCCACCCTCTTCTACTTCTTATGCCTACCCGATTCCCCTCTCAGTTCCTCACATTTCTCTAAATTTGGTTAGGGTTTTCATTCCGTTAGCTGGATTTTCTTTCTTTCCCAGTTTGAGTGCGCTGCCGCCTTGTCTGCTCTGGTGCTTCTTCCAGTTTGACTGGATCTTAGCTGCTACCCATAAAAGAAGGGCTTAGTTTTGTCACTGCATCGTGACTTTTTCTTACTTTATTTTTTGTAGCAGTATTGTGACTCTGTTTTCTCACACATTGTATCCGGTATTCGATAACAGAAAATTTAAAGTTGAAACTCTGGTTGACAGAAATGGAAAGCGTTAGAGCTGGTTTTTGCAACAATTAACAGCTTCTCATGGAATTCTTCAAGCTGAATAAGTTCAGGAGCCCTGGAACTTCTATCCAAGAAAATGTCTCCCAGGACCAACCAGAAACTACTGAGGAGACTGGAAGAGGGATTTCTTATTTTGCTAACAGTTCTAATCCTGCAAATAATAATAATGAGATAAAAGACGAAGAAGATGATGATGATTTCATCACAAATGAAGTAAATAGAAGGCTGAAGGAGCTTAGAAGAAACAGCTTTATGGTTTTAATACCCGAGGAAACTTGTCTTGCTGATGAGGAAGCAGAGGGGGATACCAGCTCCAGTGAATGGAGGGATGTGGAAATGGAGGGCCGCCAGTTCTGGTCTGGCTTTGATGCTATATATGACATCTATTGTCACCACATGCTGTCTTTTGATAGTTCCAGTGCTCATCATCTGCAACAAGCTGGTAATTGTTTCCATAAATCAAAAAGTTCCTTATCTCTATTTGCTAGAGGTATTTATTTCATTATGCTGCTCTCTTAGGTTACCGGCATCTAATCTAAGACATTTATTTTTGGCATATCACACGCTTATTCAAAGACTATTATACTAAAACCACGACTTGGGAAGAGTATATTTCATCAAGAAGTTCTTTAAACAAGTATTATGTTAGTTGTCTTGCACATTTTCAGCAACTTGTGGTCATATTAAAGAATAGTGATTGTGATACCGTGACAAATTCATCTTCGAGATTTCATTATACAACTTTATGTATGTGTTTACAAATTATGATCTCACAGGTTGTCATGTTCCTTCAACTCCGCTGTCTAGATCTTCATCCAAGAAACTTGCTTCACCTCTTGGATGTCTTTCCTTAAGGAATTTTGATGCACATGAAGAAGTTGAGTGTATTCAGAAGCCGGGTAGTGATCCTTATCATGATATTGAAACTGCTTATGTTGGTCAAGTGTGCTTGACATGGGAGGTCCTTCACTGTCAATATACTCAATTCATTAAGCAAATGACTCAGCAACTTGAGACACTCACTTACAACTATAGTGCTCAGCTGTTCCAACAGTTTCAAGTCTTGTTGCAGAGATTCATCGAAAATGAAGCTTTCGAGACGGGTTCGAGGCCAGAAATTTATGCCCGAACAAGAATATCATTACCCAAACTGCTGCAGGTTCCAAAAATCCAAGGTATATTATGACATCATTCTGCATATTATGAAACCAATTTTTCTATTACATATCTCCCTTATTTCTTTTCACTATTGCTAGAACAATAAAGACTCTCCTGTTCCATGTTTGAATTATATCACGAGAAATTAGTAAAATGTATGATTATATGGCTTTTCTTCTTGGATAAAGGCACAAACAGAAGAGAAGACTCAGATCCCACAGTTCTGGCCTCTGATTTGCTCAAGGTAATAGAGGGCTCGATTTTAAGTTTCAGCGAGTTCATGAAGAAGGAAAAGACAAAATCAGTTGGTTCTCGTAGTAAATCTGGAAGCCAGAGGCAGACTTGGTCAGTTGAACAAGTCCAGTCTATGCTTGACAAGGTTTGCAATCTGTCTTGATTGAGTATCACCAGGCGGTGTTACTTGTTACTTAGCATACTGCACGATTGAATTTAAACATGTTTAAATTGCAGAAAGCAATCAAAGTGAAGATGATGTGGAAGAAGAGCCAGAGCTATAGAAAGAAATGTTGGCCAGAAACAGCAAAAGATGTGGAGCTGTTCCTTGGAGTTGTGGATTTGAAAGTTGTTTCAAGAGTTATAGGATTAAATCCAAGAGTTAGCAAGGAGCAATTGTTGTGGTGTCAAGAAAAGATGAAGAAATTAGAGCTTTTTGATGGGTATTTGGTCAGAGATCCATCCCCCACCATTTATCCTTGTTGATTCAACTTTTTTTATGTCAAAATAATCAAAGGGAAGAAAATTTACAAGAAAAGAGATCTATGTTGATCGTTTAATCAACAAATCTTTACAAGCCTCATAAAACATCAATGTTATACCAGAAGAAGGCATGACATTCAAGCAACTGGCACCCCACCCTCTGTAGAGACCTATCAATCCTTCCTCTGTCACTACTTCAGACAGAGCAGCTATCATATTGGGTGGGCATTTGCCTAATAGAGCTCCCACCATAAGCCGTTTTCTTGCAACCTCCAAAGGGTAACTTAGTGTGCTAGCAGTTAATCCTGATAAATTTACATGCCAACCAGATACATGGTTCAATTAATTATACTAGATCATCTACCTGAAAGAGCTCCAACTATGAGCATGTCTACACAACTTAACAGTTTTTTCTTTTTAGCTGAGCAATATGATCTCTTCAATGTTTCGTACATGAAATAGTAACATGTACTATACGGGAGCATCCCAATTAATGTTGGTGAGATACCAGAATAGAAAGCACCAATTCCGCTGTCCTTTCCAATCTTACTCAATGCGACCCTTATATTGGGATACACCTCAGGGCTCACTGTCAATCTGTCCTATATAAGATAATTAGGAAAAGAATGGTGAAAACCATTTTTAGTGATTCTGCAAACACGGCTGCATTACTAAAACTCTAACTTATTAAAGAAAGAAGCAACATGAGACCTTTATAACTTCAAGTGGATGGCAGACTATGGTGCCAGCAATTCCAGCAGCAGCCCGGGCAACTGCAACAGGAGAAATCCATGGAACTTGAAAACTGAGACTGAGAGTTCCGATCTGCAGTTTAGTGCTTTCACCTTGATTCCATCTTTCCTGGGCTGATGTCATGACCCTCTTAACATATTCAAATGTTCCAAGCTCAATTGCCTGTGTGGGAACTATACGCAACATGTTTATTTCATTTCCAGCCCAAAGTCCTTGCCACCCTTGTTGTTCAATAACCTGAACAAAACTTCCATAAATGTTTTTGGATCCGACACCAACCACCATTCTTGTCCTGCATGTTCAAATATAACAACTATGCAAGATGAGAATGTCGTTATTTTAATCCTGTTAGTTAAGCTACGTTCTTAAAGAGATAAAAATGACACCAGATTTATAGTGGTATCCGATCACGTTGTCTTAGTTAAGACACGATCGTATCTGCAATCCACTTTCCAACACCCTGCAATTTATTCACTATTTTAGTTGAAATGTTCAAAGACAGAACATAAACAAAACTAAAACCACATAATACAAACAATTCATAGGAAGTTAAAACTACGGTATAGTAACAGATCACCACCAGAATACTGAACTTCTTAATCACTAAGAAGTCAGTAAACAAACCTACAGTTTTCAAACAAAATTTTAGTCACACAATAGTTTATGATTATACATTTTTAAAACCTTAACAGTGGAAAGAATCTGTAAGCAGTTCTTATCACACAAGCTCAACGTATTTTCTAAGATATACTTAATGTTTTAAGGCTTCAGTACGTATTTTGGTCAACGGTTTTCAGGAACTCAGATCTAAACAGATCTGGCTTGAAAACACTTATATCGACTCAAGTCTTTAAGAAACCCAAAGGTTTTCTCAAAGACGTAACCCAAAAAAATATGTAATCTCACAGTGAGTGTTTAAAGCCAACTGTTTAGGCTAAAAGCAAACAGTTTAAAGCGATAAATGCAGAATGTAAATTTGCAGAAAGTAAACTTATCGCTTTCTTTAACCAAGTCTCACAGTTTCTCATATCTACGCGGATCTGCCTGAAACTGATACTATTAGGCAAAGAACAGCAGGATTCTACAGATATAGTGGTTCGTCTTAAGCACCAGTTTACATTTTCTCAGATCGTCTAGGATCGAAACTCAACTATATGCTCAAGATCGTGAGAAAATCCACAGATTTTCTCAAGAACACTAAAGATAAAGCGTTGAAAGCTTTAAAAGAAACGTAAAGTTTTTCAGAAACGAAAAACAACGCTGAAACGTTAAAGCTAACTCTTAAAACTAAGCACAGAAAAGCAGTAATAAGAAAAGCAGCAAGAATATCACAAGCAGAAAGAAATGGCACAAAGAAGCTAGAGAGCACAAGCGATAATTCAAAAATGCATAAAACATAAAAGTGACGAAATCTGAAGCGCTCAAACTATATATAGTACGAGTCATCGTCTTACTGTTACCATAGGCCCAGTATGCTAAGCTCAATCGTTCAAATGTAATTAGAAGGCCCAGCAACCCACTCAGCTTCCAAGGTCCATTAAAGCATACGAGGCCCATTAAGTATACAAGATCCATTAAACATACGAGACCCATTAAGCAAATGAAAATAACGATATTACCGAGATTAGATGACTTCAACAAAGAAATGGGGAATGCTCTCAGAAAATATATATATTTGATCTGAATAAAATTAAATATTGAATGATTTCCACTGGTCATATGAAGCAACTAGGAAGCAACCGACCTAATGGTCTCCAGAGGAGCAAGACAGGCTTTTGTCATAGCTCCGGCTAAAGCCCCACTTATGAACTACACGGAGAAATTATAAAATGTTAATGAAATAACTTATTTTTTTGAATTTTTTGCTAAATAACCTGAGAGAAAAACTTATATATGTATATTTTTCGTAAATAAATTAATTAAAGAAATATATTATTTTTTATTAAAAATAAATGTATTAAAAATAAGTTTCTATAAATTAGTTAAAAAAATATTGTTTAAATTTGATTAAAAATAAATTCATAACTCAAATTATCAAAATATTTTTTATATATTTTAATCAAAAATAAATTAAAACATTCATATCTAATTTATTAACATCTAATCTCCCAAGTTTAAGTATTTACTAATAAATTTTGATATAAAACAAATTAAATTCGGTTAATAAAAATCTTATTTCAAAAAAATCGAATAAGATATAATGATCAATGTTATAAATATTCGCTAGAAATTTCGGTCATACCTGTTTCGGCCGATATTTTGACAAAATACCGGTCGGTACGGGTTTTTACTGGTTAGATTTGATTTAACAAAATAAAATATGAATATTTTATAATTTAATTTATTTTAATATTCAGGTACATATCTAGTATACCCAATAGTCTAATACATATTTGTTATATCGATCCAATGAGCTTGTCCGGTATACCAGCTGGTATCGGTTTTTAAAACATTGATAATAATATCGAGTACAAGCAATGGATTGTACAAATGAAATAATATAAACTAAATATATCGACGTGATAATTTTATTTATTGTCAAAAAATCAAAAATGTATAAACAACAAACAGTAAATTAATAGTACAAAAACGACGTGCTAATTTTATTTTTTTTCGAAAAATCAAATGTGTATAAACAACAAACAATAAATTAATAGATATTTGTGGTTGTGGCACAATTTCAAAGTTCCGGATAATTTAACGTTGAAAACCCTCTAAAAATATGGAGAAAACTACATAATTAAGAGTAAGAATACTTTTAACCAATTTATTCTAAAAAAGAATATGTACAATCTGAGCATCTAAGAAAATAACAAGATGAATATATCAAAATAGAGCGAGAATAAAACGATTTAATGATTGTTGCAACTAACAAGGGACTTGCATGCCCGGAAAATGTTGTCCTAAGCTTGTGAATTCACCTCCATTATATAGATGGAGAGAAGAAACCGTCACAAAACTGCTCTAACAGAATAATTGATGCTCGCCTCGTCAGTTTCCGCCCGATCATAAGTTCGTTACCAGTGACTTCACCGAATTGGTTTGATGATCGGTCCTTCCCCCGATCACACTCAGAGGACTGATCCAATTATCAAAATTATTATTTATCATTTTTTGATCAAAAATAAATATATAAATTCAATTATCAAAATATTTTTTATTAATTGTAATTTAAAATATATTAAATAAATTTAAATACATTAAATATAATATATTAACATCTAATTTTATAGGTTTAAGTATTTAATAAACTAATAAGTTTTGATGTAAAAAAATGAAATTCGGTTGCTAAAATATTATTTCAAACAAATCGAATTATATATAATAATATAGAATAGAATCAATGAATTATACAAAAAACAATATAAACTAAAATAAATCAACGTGATAATTATATATTTAAAATTTCATGGAATCGGTGAATATAAATTAAATATCATAAATTATTGTAAAACAATTTATAAAGCATTTAACTTAATTATATTTAAACCCAACAAATTAAATACAATAATATTAAGTGAAATACACACACGATTATGTGAATTAAACAAATAAAATAAAATAGATTCAATATGATAATTAAATATAAAATTATATTGAATTTGTTAAGAAAACTTATTTTTCCTTAAATTATTGGAAAATAATTTTTCATGCATTCAACGATATGAAAGTTAAACACGATGAAAATTGGTGTCATTTAAATATTGCATTGTGAACCAAGATTTAGTATACTCCATATAGTTAATTTAGTATGAGGGCGAGACTTGAGATTTTGCGGGATTTAGTATACTCGAGCATATGCATTGTACAATGTAATGATTGTCATTCTCTTTGATTAAATGCACTCATATATGCCTGTATTGATTTATAACATGAATGGTGTGGTCTTAGATTAGACATACTATCATCATCCATTCTTGGAAATCATGCAATACCGGGTTAATTTGCATGTCAAAATTTACGCATTGATGATCTCAAACTCTAGTCCATTTTTCCGAACATTCGAGTTGTCCTATCCTGACTAGCATGAAGGTGTTCACGTCATCTACTAGAATATAATTACAATAAGAAAGATGCATCATTCCACTGACTCTAATCTCGAAGAGGGTGAAATTACAGAAGTAGGTAGCACACAAAGTCTTAATTCAATAAAGAGTATCGATGATATTCTTAAAAGTTATAAAATGATGACATATTTGTACAAGTTGATGATTAGTAATAGTATTTGATAAACGGGTAAATAGATTAATACCATATTGATGAGAACCTCAGGGCCTGGCATCCTGAACGAGGGAAGACCCATGATGTGTTGGGTTGATCCACGTCACAGAAAACAAACATACGCATGTCAGGTTCATAACTTGACAGTGATCTATTTTCGGAAGTGCTGGCGAGGCCGATGGGTCGCATGGGCTCATGAAGTTAAAGGAGGACCACTTGGATCAATCCTTTGAGTGTGATCGGGGGAAGGACCGATCATCAGACCAATTCGGTCAAGTCAATGGTAACGAACTTACGATCAAGCGGAAACTGATGAGGTGAGCAGCAATTATTCTGTTAGAGCAGTTTTGTGACGGTTTCTTCTCTCCATCTATATAATGGAGGTGAATTCACAAGCTTAGGACAACATTTTCCGAGCATGCAAGCCCCTTGTTAGCTGCAACAATCGTTAAATCGTTTTATTCTCGCTATATTTTGATATATTCCCCTTGTTACTTTCTTAGATGCTTAGATTGTACGTATTCTTTTTTAGAATAAATTGGCTAATAGTATTCTTACTCTTAGTCTTGTGATTTTCTCGATATTTTTAGAGGGTTTTCCACGTTAAATCGTTTTATTCTCGCTCTATTTTGATCTATTAAATTGTCTCACAAGTAATACAAATCTAAAAACATATTCCGGATAATTTGGATCTATGGTAATTGATACCCTGGTCCTAGCGATCACAACACATGTCTTGTTATTTGTTGTACGTGAGAGTACGGAACTTTAAAATTGTGTCACAATCACAAATATCTATTAATTGATTGTTTGTTGTTTATACATATTTGATTTTTCAAAAATAAATAAAATTAGCACGTCATTTTTGTACTATTAATTTATTGTTTGTTGTTTATACATATTTGATTTTTCGACAATAAATAAAATTATCACGTCGATATATTTAGCTTATATTATTTCATTTGTACAATCCATTACTTGTACTCAATATTATTATCAATGTTTTAAAAAGCGATACCAGCCGGTATACCGGACAAGCTCATTACATCGGTATACCGGATATGTATTGGACTATTGCGTATACTGGATATGTACGAGATTTGATCCTGAATATTAAAATAAATTAAATTATAAAATATTCATATTTTATTTTGTTAAATAAAATCCGACCAAGAAAAACCCGTACCGACCGGTATTTTGCCAAAATACCGACCAAAGGAGGTACGACCGAAATTTCTAAGCGGAAATTTATAACATTGATCATTATATCTTATTTGATTTTTTTGAAATAAGATTTTTATTAACCGAATTAAATTTGTTTTACATCGAAATTTATTAGTAAATACTTAAATTTGGGAGATTAGATGTTAATAAATTAGATATGAATGTTTTAATTTATTTTTGATTAAAATATATCAAAAATATTTTGATAATTTGACTTATGAATTTATTTTTAATCAAATTTAAACAATTTTTTTAACTAATTTATAGAAACTTGTTTTTAATACATTTATTTTTAATAAAAAATAATACATTTCTTTAATTAATTTAATCTATTTACGAAAAATATACATATATAAGTTTTTCTAATATTTTATCAAAGAATGTTATTTTGCAAATAGAAAATGTGCGGACTATTTTGCTAATGTCCCCCTCCAGTGCCTCTCATGCCTTCAATAAATCCTGGATGAAAAATACATTGTCATCATGCAAATAAACAAACCATCTAATTTAAAGTAACGCTTTATAGTAACTTTATAATTCAAAAAAATACTTGAAAAAGTCCACACATTTGATCAATCAAGCCTCAATTCAAATACAAATATTCACCAATCATAACACAAGTATTTGTACAAAAATCAAACCAATCCCTCATTCTGCATATTTCCATAATGTGTAAATCAACTTAGATATTCACCATGCATTAAGTAGCCGTCTCCACCCCGCCCACTCAAGCAAAAAAACAAGGAACGGCCGAACAGACCTTGAGAAGTTGAAGCATTGGTTGGGGCTTTTTATGTTTACGAGAACAGAGATGGAGATGAAGGCGTACGGCCTCCTCCGGTACCGCATTAGTTCCATTAATATCCTGCAAAACCCGGCAGCTTTTGATCTGCAGATCGGATTGCGTAGACATGTTTAGACAAGAGATGCTGAGATAACGGGAAGAAAGGGAATTGCTTTAACTTATAAAAGGAAGAGGAAGAGAAGGAAGGTCACAACTCTTGGAAATATGAAGATCTAGAGGATACTTATTTGAAGAATGCTTCTCCTATTATATGATTTTACATAAGTATATATTGTATTAGTGATCAAATTTCATTGATTTAATTAGATGAGTTTACATCATATATATATATAAAGATAAAGATGCAAAAACTTAAGTTAAAATTACAAATGTATTTGAATGAATTTGATTGATTATTTAAATAATTAAATTGAGTCTTACATGATGAATATTAACCGTCTTTGCTCAAATCTCTTATTTTGAATTGGACTAGAATTTATTGGTCTTCATCTTCAATTATTGGGTTTACTCCCAACAACAAGAGTGTTCCAAAATTAATAAATTTCGATTTCCAAACCCTGCTGATTTATTGAACCTATCTATAAAAAACTGACGGTTTCAATGCAAATTTTTTTCTATAATGCAGTCGACAAATATGTACAATAAAGGAAAATTTTCAATATCCTCTCAATCTAAATCTTAAATATACTATAAATTAAATATCTTATATTCGTGTTATTGTGAATATTAAATTTTATGAGTGAAATTAATTTTAAATTTTTATATATTTTTATTTCATGTTTTCGATATTTAAAATCTTATTTAATTATCATATGATCCATTCATATTTAATCTTTTAATTTTTGAGATTTTTTCAATATATCTAATTATTTGATTACTAATGCTTAATTTCTTACAAAAATTGACATTTGACAATATTAAAATTTAAATAATATTTTTTCCAAATAAATTGAAAAATCTAAATATTTAAATTTGATTGAAGAATTTTGTTTCTATTTTGGTCGCTATGTCTAATATTGGTTTCTCTGATTTAAATTGGTTGCCTTGATCATAGTTTTAAAAATTTGTTGAACCGTGGATCGGAGATGCCTTCTACCTGTCAGATCGAATGGTCGAATTGATTCGGTTGGATAGAAAAATAAAACATAATGTTAAAAAAAAGAATATATATTTCAAAATATATTTTCTTTACAAAAACTCTAAATAATTTTTTAAAATATGTAATTAGATAATATAAAAAAAATTAATAGAAACAAAAGTTTACACTTCTTTTTGCAATTAAAGAACTAAAAGTTTTAGGTATCAAAAGTTAATTGATTGAATAATAATATGAAGTAAAATAATAAAAGTTCATCCAACTTAATTCGAGAACTGATATTCATAATTCTCTCTCCCTCCTACGGTTTATCCAACTCCTATCTCTATACAAACTACTATTATGATACCGAAGACATATATTAGTGGAAGTCAAAAGAAAAAATATTGAATACATCACAATATTAATCTAAATCACATTATATGAAATAAAGATTCTAGATCTAGAACAAAAATTGTTATTAAAAAAATAAATAAACGAACAAAAATCGAATCAAATGTTTATATACCTTGTAAAAATATACACCAACAAACAATTAGAGAGATCAAAATCGCTATCTTGATAGACACAAAACTTACACTAAGAATATAAAATGATTTGTTTTTTTCCATGAGGAGTCATGAGTTCACATAGATGAACTGTAGATGTAGAAATGTAGGGCTCGTAGTGTCAATCAATTCATATTTAACTTACTTTAAAAAACAAATCGTTTTTTGGCAAAAAAAACTAGTCTGATCGGGTTTTTAAAGTAAATTGTTAATAGATGAAATCCCAGTCGGATCGGTTGGTTCGAACCGGTTTTTAAAACCATGGCCTTGATGACTTGAAAAGTGCATGTATCTTGGAGCAACTAATCTAAGTTGATTCTCAAAGAAACAATCAGATCCGTCTATGAGACTGGGTACTATGTAGTTTCTAAGATTGCAAATCTTCCTATTTGACTTAGAAAACTATGTGTTAAGTTGAATTTGGTGCTTAATAATCATACAAATATTTTCTATGATTCTCACTCTTCTATTGGGATTGCAAGGAACTCATGTCTTTTATGGAAGAACTAAACATATCAAAATCAAATATAATTTTTAAGAGAAGTTGAAAATGATGAAATTATTAAAATTGTCTATTATTCTATTGATGAACAAGTAACCGCTTCACCAAGTCCTTGCCAATTTCTAGATTATTTCATCTTACGAAACAGTTTGAAGTTGTTTGGATGAACAATATAAAGATGAAATTATATGACGTAAAAGTAATATTGTTGGGCTCTCTTTATTCGGCTATAACATTCTTCCTTATTTTTGTTTTTCAGTTTTTAGATGAATATTGGGTCTTCCATGAGTTGTTGTCCATGTCTTTACTTGTTTTCCTTGTGTAAAACTACTTATTGTTGAGTAAAAGTTAGCCTTTTCTATCTCTTGTCTCCATTTATCATTCCTCCTTGTATTGTGAATGTTTGTATTTTTATATATAAATAGTTTAATTGTGCAAATACGAGTGATCCTTCATGGCCATGCTAATTATTTGGTGCAGGCGTGATTGTAGGCGGAGCCTGGGAACTGGAAGAGATTACGTTGATTCAATTCATGGACACCCATCTTTTTCCTTCCTTAATATTCTCAAGACACCCCCGATTTCTCC
The DNA here is from genome assembly GCA_009725065.1 of Utricularia reniformis. Lineage (NCBI taxonomy): Eukaryota > Viridiplantae > Streptophyta > Magnoliopsida > Lamiales > Lentibulariaceae > Utricularia > Utricularia reniformis. The sequence goes on from RWGZ01000947.1 coordinate 147,814, forward strand.
TCCATTCCATTCGTACTTTTTCTCTAGTTTCCTTCTCAAAATTTAAACTAATTTCAAACCCTGCGCTGCAATTTGATATATGCAGGGATGGCGATTCCAAATTTCAATCCACCTTGGTAACCATGACGATGGAGCTTGCCTCTCATTTTTCTTGCCATGATCCTTCTTCCAACATCGATTTATGGGTACACCGACCTCAATGGCAAGATAACCACAACGATGATCCTGCTAATACATGGCCACGAGAACAACCCTCAACGGAGCAAAACCGTAAAGAAATACCCATTCCCAATTTGGGTGGAGTTTCTTCACTGGTACGCAAATGGAAAGGGTTCGAGTCCGAACGGAGTGGCTGGAGCAGCGCTCCGTTACATCATGAAGAAGAAACAATCGTTTTAGGAGATTGGGAATCAGATAAAACAGGTCCACCTTCTCGTGGCCGGAGCTCAGATGGCAGTGCTGCCGAAAATGAGCGGATTAGGGTCGCAGACATTATAAGAAAATGGACGGAAGAACAATTCAATGATTTCGGTTCAGAGTCACCCCCTTATCGTCTTAGACGTTCATCTGATTGCTCTGAGTACAAATACTTAACTAATTCGCCTCGCATCAGAGGCCGGCAAGCGCTTAATGACCTGATGAAACGAATGCAATGTGATAGGAGTAAAGAAATTGAATCTCTCGTGTGGCGTAAACCTGTTTCTGGATTCAATCATCGAGGACGCATTCAGGTGAATGCCAATCACTCTTCTTTTCACTGTTTGCATCTCAAATTTGATCCCAAAACACCTTTCCAATCTCTTACTAGGCTTTGCTACGGATCAAATTGCTTCGGGGTGGCGTGGTAGCTAATCAATCATCCATCAACCCACAAAAGTAAGTTTTTTTTCCTCAATGTAGCTAAATCAGTATGCTATACAAAAGTTTTCCGTATACCTGCCATTGCCGGTTCAATCATTTCTCTTATTTGAGGTCAATTGGGCTCAATCGTCATGAGATAACATTTTTCATCGCAGTGCAAAAGTACGCTCGAAAGTGGTTACAGAGGATGCTTTTAAATGTTACCCAGAAAATGAGATTTCAAAAGAAAGGGGGCTTCAACAGCTAACTAGCTCAAAAAACTCAGATGAAGGAGTTTTAGTTCAAGATTGCAATGGGATGATGATGACTGCTTATGAGAATCCAAGTGTTAATATTTCATCTACTTGTGAAGATCCAAAACTTGAGCAATTTCTCTTGTCAGAATCACTAAAGCATGAGATGAACATCAAGTGCAACTCGATACAACTTCCGGGGACATGCGAGATCGTAGCCACAACGAGTATGAGTGATAAAGATGACTCTTTAACAACATGTTTTGACTTGAGAGATGCTTGTTTTTCTTATTGGGGTGACATGAATCAGCAAGAAAGGAACGAGAGAGATTGGATAGACGAGGTATCTCGTCCTCGCAGCGATTGGGAATGTCTCAGACAAGCAAGATATGAAGAGATACTTGATCCTTTCTTTGAGAATGAAGAAATTCGAATGCTATTAGGGAGGTAACAGTCATATGTTGTTCATTTCATTTAAGTGCTTTTATGAAACACACACACATGCTTGTAGGAAAAGTGTATCTACCTTCCTCTCCAGTCATTTGAAGGAAAAAATAGACCGAGTGATTATATGTCGTGGTCAAGAACAGAAGGAGCATGAGAGATGGCCTCAAGAGGGAAAAAATGAGGAGTGTCACGATAATGATTCTCCTCAAAAAGTTTGTGTTGGAGAAGAACTAAGCGATTGTTCTTCTTTCCAACTTGTTTCTCCTTGTACACAACCATCATCATCTCAATCTCAGGATCAAGAGGGCAATCACAATCGCCACACAACAATTGTAAGTCGTCCAACACCACACTTACTGTTAACAACTATATGTTTCAAACTAGTATCGTATTCTCCGTTTTGGGTTTAAGCCGATCCATCATTATTAGGTGAAACTTCATAGGGGATTACTCCAATGTGACAACACTTATGTTTTTGGTTCCCTTGAAATCTTGCTAAGTTTTTGCATGAATTCTCTAATCCATGTGTAATCTATTAGGTGTAAATATATTTGGATATTACAAATTTTACAGGAGGAAATGCAAACCATATGCGATATGAGGGAACAAATGGAAGAACTGCGTCAGGACATAAGACAACTACAAAATTCAATCAAAAGTTGCATGAACATGCAAGTTAAACTCCAACGCTCAATGAAAAACAAAGGTAGCAAGTATAGTGAAGTAACTAGTGAGAAAAGCTTTTTCCTTGGATTATAAATGTTATATACCTGCAGATTCAAGGAATCGTGGGTGGAAATTTGTGAAAAAGGGAAGATGTTACTGCTGTATTTGCTGCAAAACAATGGCTAATTGTGTTCTCTACAGATGCGGCCACATGTGTACTTGCTTTGATTGTGGTCAAGAGCTTCAATGGAGTCGCGGGAAATGCCCTGTCTGTTCTGCTCAAATACATGATCTCATCCTCTTGCGCCCTTCTTCCTACAATATTTGAATACAAAAAAATTATCATTCTTTTTATACGTTGCCAACTTTTCTTGTGTATTCAATCATTAAAATTCAAGCTAATGGACAAGTAATTCACAGAACTTTACAGTCACATAATATAGTGGCTATTCCTAACTACTATTCAAAGTTAAAGCTGTTTCGAAAATCCAACTCATTTTTTGTGTCAATTATATTTAAATACTTGGTGAAGGAGAGTGACAAATAGTACTCTATTCTAATGTTTTTTACTACAATAAATACATATTAAACCGAGTCATTTGGTTTTCGATCATTACGATTACGATTAATCGGTTCATGGTTCAGATTCTATTGGTTATTGCTATGTTATATCGGTTAAACGGGGTTTTAATAGTTGGGTTATTGATCGAACCATTTAACCGAATATTTTTATAAAAAGTATTATCAATATTTTTATTTTAAAATTAACATAAATTTTTAAATATAAATATAATAAAAATGAATAATGAGCCTAGAAATTATATTAAATTTGTATGTGGTACTATAAACCTAATCCTACATACTTTAAGACTTTTAGTGATTCAAGAACAACAAAAAAAACAATCTTTGATAAGATTTTTGAGTTTGATATCATATTCACTCTGATTAGATTTTTAAATTTTATGATATAATTGTTGAAATTTCAGGTTATATTCATGGAATCTTCAAATGTTTCGAGATCACAATCTACAAATACAATAACATTAAATATTTAGCACAAGTGGCCGAGTTATGAATAGCTTTAGAAGTTCGTTAACTCCTAAATTTGGTCAAGCCTTTATTTGTACTTAAGATTGGTTAAGTTCATCTAAAGAACCATTGAATGTGGAAGAAAGTTTAGAAGATCTTTGTGTATTCAAGGATACTAATTATTTGCTACAACATGCATGACAAGTGCATTATCATTTTTTAATATATATGCTAATTATTTGCGATTATATTATTTTTGTAAAGATCACTACTTTGGGAAGATGTAACACTGTTCTTGATCGAAGTTTAGTCTTTAAATATATTTCTTTTTACAGTATTGATATTAGCTAATAAAAAACGAAAAATTGGCCAAATAAAACCATTAAATCGAGTAACTAAATAAAATCTTTACGGAAATATTATAGAAAGATGTCAATTCTTGGTTTAATAAACTGCCTTTAGGTTCAGTTTATTATTTTGAATATTTTTCCATCTTGTCCACTCAGCAAGTCGTCCCACCTAGGAGCAATGCCGAGTTTTATGTCTTATTGCACAGTTAATCATGATTTAACCATGTGGCTAGGGGATCAAAATTAATCTTAAGGAGAAATTGAATATTTTGCAACATGTTCTAGGTCCTTGTGGACTGTCTCCTAGTATAATTAAGAGCTCATCGACGTCGTTGGGTCAATTGACCCAAAAGATTAACAAGTATATAAAGTTGGAGGAGAGAATGACAACTCATCACATATAGAAAGATTCTATTGTTGGGGAAGAAAATGCATAGCTCGGATAAAGAATGAGTTGAAAAGAAGTAAATTTATGTAAAACTCGGGATAGAGATAATACGGTTCAAATGATATATTGTGATTTACACAAAAAAAATTATCTTTCAACATCTAAGTGTTATGTTCTCGGAAACTACATCGAAAAATTGGTAAAGGAAGGAGATCTGGAGTACGAAAATGGAGTACGAAAAAGAAGGCGATGATAGGAAGGAGTTCATGATCGTGTTGACAACCATCGAAATGCCCCCAGAAACGCAACGACCAGGAACATTATGATCGCAACGAATGCCCTTGTCGAGAGAACCAACAATGGAGAAGGAACAATTGTCGAAGGAATGTTGAGGGGGTGTCGTTGGAGGTAGAATGAACAGAGGCAATGAGCGCCACAAAACACACTTTCGTTGCCTCTACCCCCACCTCCCAATGATGTCAATGGCATTGGAAACAGAGCTGAGCTCTTCTATCATGAGGTCTTCATGATTTAAGGGTGTGACCACTGGGATGCATCCAGAAAAGAGAAGAAGAGACACTCTCAAGAAATGGTCTATTCTCATGCTTCATGGCCATCAAAAAAATTCCGAGGATAGACATAACATTTTATGAGCGTGACAGAGAAGGTATTTTCAAGCCTGAAAATGAAATCGTTATCATTGATGTTGTTATTGGGAATCGTAGAATCTGCCGCATTCTTGTAGACCATGGAAGTTCTTGCAAAACATTTCCAAGTAGGTGATCAGTGCAATGGAATTGATGTTGGTCGATCTTCAGACAATCAAAATGACACTATGGTCGTTCGACCAGCAGTCGATCACACCGTTTGGAAAAGTTTCTCTTCCCACCACGCTTCGTAGCGGGATTGGGTCTTTGAGTGAAATAGTTGATTATATTGTGATGGACACTAAAATGGAATCTTGGTCGATCGAACCTTAACACTTTTGAAGTTGTCCCTTAAACTGTGCATTTCCAGTTGAAGTTTCAGATCATTAATAGTATTGTCACTGTAAATACCGACCAAGCCTCTACTTGTTCATGTTTTGTCTCTTCATGTCTATCCATTGTGAAACAAGGAACTTGTAGGGCATGTCTGAGCATCGGGAGAGCGCTCCAAAGGGAGGGTATGTACTACAAAGCCAAACGAAACCAAGGAAGTTGTTGAAATTCGTACCATAAGACGGATATTTCACCATTTCAATCGCTTATCCAAATGAAATCCATAAGTATGATTCATTGGTCATTCATAGGCAGATAATTTAGCATGCGATAAATTCTCAGTCAATGATCCCTGTTATAGGGAGATTAGTTTAAAACTTCGATAATAAGTGAGAATACTCTATCATAAATAACGGGAATTGATGCCATAAGGCCATCACTTGGTCACTTTGATCATAAATGAAAATATCCGATCATAAATAATGAAAACCATACTATAAGACTATCATATGGCCGCTTTGATCGTAAGAGAAAATATATGATACTAACTAGAATTCCTGAAATCTCGGCGTTGGACCTAAACAAGCGCCCAACACCACTTACTTAGATCGACATGTCTCATTCTCCTTAGGAAGTCTTCACGATCTAGGTGAAAGTAGCGTCAGGTTCAAGGTACAATCCTTATACTGACATAAATTTTTCACTTCCACTTGGATAGATTGGGTATCTCGCGCCAGAGAGAGCCTTCACTACTTATACGGAAGTAGCGTCAAGTTCAGAGTACAATCCTTACACTGACGTAAATTTTTCACGAATAGGCAAATCCAGTACCTTTGGCTTTGATGGTCTTTTGAGGACCACGTAGGGGGCGGATGTCTTTTCGCGGATCTCAACGAGCATCCGACATCACTTCCACTTTTGGGCCTGAACAATCACCCACTAGTCTAGAGCCTCACCAAACACCCTAACTAATCACAACTTTTGGGTCTTAACAAGCACCCATTAGTCCAGGGCATCACCAAACACCCTGACTAATCACAACTTCTCGCATGCTCAGGTCTGAACAAACACCCATGGGCCTCACGTAGTGCCCCAACTCATCTCGGATGCTCGGGTCTGAATAAGCACCCGTGGACCACGAGTACCGCACATCACATTATCTTTCTGGGTATAAACTTGCACCCATAATCGTAACGTCCTTTCTATGCCTAACCTTTCACGCTCTCCTCCGCAAAAGTAAGTAAACGTAGGAAACCTTCACTGCCCGAATACAAGTAGTGCTAGGTTCAGGGTACAATCCTTAGACTGACGTAAATTTTTCACTCCCGCCTAGATAGATCCAATCCCCTCGACTAAAAGGTCCCTGTGGGACAACGGAGGAGACGGATGTCTTTCTTCTGCACATGCTATCACGAACCGCAACAGCTACATGCCATCTCATATGGACCTTTCCCGTTCTCCTCCCCAAAGGTAAGTAAACGTAGGAAACCTTCACTGCCCGAATAGAAGTAGCATCAGGTTTAGGATACAATCCTTAGACTGGCGTAAATATTTTAATCATACTCGGGTACATCGGGTGCCTCGTATCGGAGAGCCTTAACCATCTAGACGGAAGTAGTGTACGTCCGATTCAAGGTACAATCCTTAGACTGACATGAATATTTCACTTCCGCCTAGACGGATCCAGTACCCCGGAATAAAAGGTCCCGTGGGACAAAGGAAGAGACGGATGTCACTATTCTTTACACTTGCTAGCACGCTACACCATCATCTTCATATCTGGACCTTTCCTGCACTCTACGGAAAAGCGTTGGGGGATCTAACTATCTAGGTGGAACTAGCGTCATGTTCACGGTACAATCTTTAGTCTGACGTAAATATTTCACTTCCGCCTGGACGGATTGAGTCCCTCGCGCTAAGAGAGTTTACCCACTTAACCATCGGGAGAGGCGGATGTCACTATACTTTACACTTGGTAGCACGTTACACCATCATCATCATATCCTGAACCTTTCCCGCACTATACCAAAAAGCGTTGGGGGCTCTCACTATCTAGATGGAAGTAGCGTCATGTTCAGAGTACAATCCTTAGATTAACATAAATATTTCACTTCCGCCTAGACGGATCGAGTCCCTCGCATTAAGAGGTTTTATCCACTTAACCATCGAGAGAGGCGGATGTTATTATGCTTTACACTTGCTAGCACACTCCACAATCACCTATCTGACCTTTCCCGTTCTCCTCCGCAAGAGTAAGTGAACATAGGAAACCTTCGCTGCTCGAATAGAAGTAGCACCAGGTTCAGGGTACAATCTTTACAATGACGTAAATATTTCACCCCTACTCGGGTACTTTGGGTTCCTCGCACCAGAGGACCTTCACTATCTGGACGAAAATAGTGTCAGGTTCAAGGTACAATCCTTAGACTGACGTAAATTTTTCACTCCCGCCTAGATAGATCCAATCCCCTGAACTAAATGGTCATTTTGGGACAACGGAGAAGACGGATGTCATTTGTCACTGCAGACTGTGACCAGCCTCCGACGAGGGAGCGACCCTCGGCGGCGTGTAATGGAGGATTCGGGCAAAAAGACTCCCCTGTGCTGCAGAATCATGCTCGGAACGTGGCCGACTATCAAACTTTCGGGCCCCTTGACATATTCCAACAGTATATATGTATAGACGATTCTGCTGCAGACAGAGACTCTTAGGTTTCAAAAATATTTTGACCCAACATCCAATTTGATGAGTTTGAGGTTGATCGACTACACGACATGTGGTACATTGCATTTCTAATCTACCTTAAGTTATTTAATTTTCCATCCTCAATCATACTAAAATGCAATGAACCTTACTCCTATCTTACCAATCTCCTATTCGATTGACCTCATGTCATCAAAAAGGATGTGAAGAAATTAGAATATGATGAAAGAGAAGGGAATTTGATTTTTTTTAAAAGATTGAAGAGTCAAATCTCTACAAAATACTTGCGCAAATTGGAAATATGTCAAGTCCGTGGCATCTCATCTCCGCTCAAATTCGCAATCTTACACATTCATTTTCTCACCACCGCTGTAATCTCATACGGAATTTCTCATTCACAGTACAACTTGCAAAAAAGTACAATCATCTCGAATTTCTATAATACCGAGTCAACAATAATCAATAGCATTGAACGCAATTGTAATCACATACCTCCATTCGAATAGTCGCCCTCCTTATGAGGTTTTCAATGCATCGGTAATTTAGCTTCCATGTATATCAATAAATCCATTAGTGACTCTGAAAGTCCTAGACGTAAAATGCAACATACGATAATATTGCACGCATCATTCACTCGTGCTTTTTTCAGATAACTATGTGCAATATTTAACATGGAAATATAATAAAAAATGTGGATGGAGCTTCCCTTGATGTTCTTGGGCATAGGGTACTACTTTTGCTAGACATAATAATACTCGCATAATTCACTTCCACGCTTTTCGAAGAATCCAGTTGCAATATAAGATACCAAGGTCTTAAGGATCCCGAACTAGCAAACAATATAAGAGTGGGATGGTTTATCACCTTGTGTTCATAATCTTATTCCAACCTCACGATACTTCTCCAACTTATACATATTCAGGAAAATATTTTACGACCATTGATGCAAATAGCCCATAATAATACCGATTCTCAGGTGTCGATAGGTCAATGATTTTGTTGTCGTCATATTTAGAGCAATAATGGGTCAATTTCCAACTATACTTGCCATATTCGCCGGAGATACTCATAGCAATACTGACCCAATTTCTAATTTAACTTGCAATATTTATCTCATCAACTTCTCATAGTTAGTATAGTCCTCTGCATAAACTTCCTCCTTGAATATACTGAGTTTGGCACAAGATAAACAACGAAGATATAGATAGTATACTAATCGATTCTTTTTGCTACTTCGAATATTTATAAGCAGTTGCCAATTCCACAGATTCCACAGATTGACCTTCGTCTTGAAGTAATGTCCCTTGAGGTAATCTCATTAGTTGATCTCTCCATAATGATGATATGCAGTTGATAATAAATCATTGTTATCACTCTTGATTCGTTAGGCAATATGTGCATTCGTACGAGTATTCTTTTGCCTCGCAATACACTTCACTGTGTAAGTTATCAATCTTGAAAGCTCATTATTTTGAATATCCCACATAAACATAGAATGTCTCATTTCATTAAACATTTTTGTTTAGGGATCCCGAGGAAGATAAACTTTTATCTGCTGACTTGGGGATAAATTGGTTAACAATATCAAGAAAGACATGACTTTTCGATAATCCATAATATGCGGGAATAGTTCTAATAACAACGTGTTTTATTCCCTTCAATAAGCTCTCATTCTCCAAAGTGGAATAAACTCTAGAATCCTTGTATTTGTCCCCTCGTGATTACTGGTTCAATGGATCACGATCATATCATCCTCCTATCAATTCAATAATCACGTAACAAGCTTATGTTCTCCCATATGGAAAAAACGTTTTTATTCACAATGTCATGCCCCATCTTATATAAATAAGACGAGACATGATGTCGTAATCTATAAAATAGAATACAAGGTCATACATATTCTTATTATCTAACCAAATGCATTTGTACAATTATAAGTAAACAATACTACACAAATTTTAAAACTCAAAACACTTCTATATACATAACACAAAACATCCATACATGTACATATACTTCTAAACATGTACATTACAAACTTCAAACCATTTCCTAGACTTCAAAACATTAAAGTTTACTAAACAACATTACATCGGAAGACTACGACATAACAAACAACAAAACGAAACTACCCGCAACCCTTTACTTCTTCATATCTTGTGGCACACTGATCGACCTAATTAAATCTCTATGTCGTCTTTATCTGGTGAGAGATGAGTGGTCATGAGACTGTACAAGAGAAAATACAGAAACATCAAACATATAGCAGTAAAACAATCAAAACATCAACATAAAAAATGTAAACATGTATAACTGCAATTTTCTTTAAATTTCATTGTCGGCATGGCGATCCCGGTAAGCCGTCCCAACCCTTGGCTTAGGCATCACCAAGAATAGAGAAAACTTAAGAAGCAATACTCAAATATTGATCAGAAGGAGTCACCCATCTTCACAACTCAAGAATATGCCAATATAACATGTTTCGGATCCCATTAATCATAACTTTGGCCATGACCACTTTCGTGTTGCCGTAAGCTAGCTCGGTTTGTGGCTGATTCCAAGGTCCAACCATGTTGCCAGGAGTGTGCACCCACCCCTTCTCGAATTTTCATAAAACAAGACATTTACACATAAAAACATCTTGCTGAATTTTAGGTGCAGTACAGCGACACAAAACACCAGACACAATTTGAGGGCTCAAATGAACTTCAAATTTAATTTACAAACACTCATTTGAAATCTGATTCAATAATATAAAATATAGTAAGAGGATGTAACTTCATTAGAGTACTCAAACGTTTTTTAAAAAGACATTAACAGAAACTCTGTAAATAGAGGAACAGTTCTGCGATGGTTTAGAAAACATATCATAACTTTTTAACTTGTGTTCCTCTTCCTGTAAACTCAACATATATAGAAACTAGATTCAACAAAGAACAAACCATCCAAGTTTCATCACATAATTCGAAGCCAAAAAGTAACAGTAAATTCATGAACATCAGCAACAAAACAGAAAACACATAAACTGTATTTTATCTTGTAAATCTCAATCATGCCACTAACCTTCAACTTTCCCTCTTAAATTTTCGTCTCCTAAGTTCAATTTCACCCTAGGAATGATGATTATCCTCTGGTTTTGTCGAAATATCAGTTCAAAGACTCCAAGTTTATGTTTATCCATTTGAAAGATATCATGTTTATCCTTTGTAGAAGAAGACCAATAGCCTTGTTTCTTTTGTTAATATTTACACTCCTGGAGAAATGATTAAGTGTTTAGCTAAGATGATCAATAATCCTCATGATTTAATATTTAAATCTTTATCTACTTCCCTATCGTCACGTAACCCCAACCGTCATTAATACCCGATCATAAAAAAATACCAATCGTAACTTAACAATATAAACTAACACTAATCATAAAGTAATAACTATCATATTTACCTTATTATAGATATGTGGTGATTCTGGACCTTACACACAAGTCCCCGGTGTTGACGGAATTAGATTGGCAAGTATCACAGAGGTCCACAATCTCCAATTTGAGCATCAGAAATGTCGCTCATAACAACGTACTAAGCATACTCGTTTTATCATGTGTAAATTTTTTGGTGTGTATCCCATTATTGTGTTAAATAGCACGGGTCTTCGCTTCACCAGTCATCCAAACATGTATAGTACCAAAAGATGACACTGCAAATGTGACAACATCATATAACTATTCTCTTCAACGTTTTCTTGAAAGAAAAATAATCACTCGGTCTATTCTTGTCAATAGATTGTTCTGTATATACAATCACTTTCATAAGACTCACTTTCATAAGATCTTAGTTCTCCTCTCTGAATAGGACTAAGGTCGGTTTATCGAAATTCGACTTTTTGTATTTTCCTATTAGCATAATTATTGGCCATTGTTTCTCGTCATTGTGCCCAACTAAGGCAACACTTATGGCTTCTTTGAATGCGCAATATATAAAACCCAAAGGTTTTCGAGGGGAAAGTGGAGACATAAACAAATCTTTACTCATATAATGCTTCCAACTTTCAAAAACCAATCGACTTTATTCTTTCCATTATGAAAAGTTTACCTTTTCGCAATGCATGAAGGAATATCAAATTTTCCTGGATTGATAACTTATCAACTTATGTTCCTCTTACAAACATCATAGGACCAAGGAAATTCTCTGCTTTCACATAGAACGCATATCTAAAATGGTTCCCCTTCATTCAATACCTGCTCAGTATACATGAATCATACCTAAGGATATGATTATTTCCATGTCGGTTCTTTACCGTATGCCATCAATGTTGACTTCCACACATGCTCCCAATCTCATCTTTAAATATTGAATTCATTGGTTGTTGGTACGTGTCACTTGCTTTCTTCGAGCCAAAAGGTATAATTGAGAAAATTCAAACCTGCCGAATTAACCAATATGTCAATAGCGGCTGTAGATATAGGTCATCCGACCATGCTTCACTGAACTAAGTGAAATCAATGCAAACTCTGTAGCTATTGTTCGACTTTGGGGTCATCAATAGGTCTGTGAGGATTATGCGTATTTCACAGGCTCGACAAGTTCTGCTTGCAACAAATTTTCCACATCTTTATCAATTATTTTCATTTTCTAGGGAGAATTTCCGCTTGTTTCAAGGAATTCATTTTCACTCTTTAAAACTACCTTAATACCATAGGTTCCATCTTTATATCATTTTCCTTATCATTCCAGAATAAAACCGCATCATTTTAATCAAGTTGTTCTTTCTTGTAAGAATTCCACCATACGAATGGACATCTTCATACTAAAGACATTTTTAACACTTTAGAACTTGGTATAAGTAGAACATGCCAACTCCTAATTTTCCTTAAATTTGTTGATTTCCGAGAAGGCATAAAACTTCATCACCAATATGAGGTAGAGATACGATATCTCCAATTAGATTCAAGACATTTCTTCCAAAGATAGTATTATATGGGAGGATATGAAGATTCAACATTACGAATTCCATCAATAATGTCATCGATATTTCCTTATATGCCAATGTGACTGAGAGGATAATAGATCCTTCGAAAACGAAAAACTGCTGTTAAACCAGACTAACTTAATATGTTGCTTAATTGTTCTATGCCAAGACATCTGCTAGAAAGCATATATGGTCAAGATACTCGTCAGATCGATAATGCCTTAGATAGATTAATAAAGCATGTTCAATAACCATATATTTTCGGACGAATACTATTCTGGGTGATCAATAAAATATTACAAATTGACATCTCATTCGTTATCAATAATTTAAGCCCGATAAGTATAGTTTGATAGCGGTTGATACTTCCAAATCCCCAACAACCATAATTCTAGAGATCTCGTTTAATAACTCAAAATAGGAAACATTGATTGATAGCTTCAAAATAGGAAACATATTTGAAAAGATCAATCATTATTGGCAGACACGATAATCCAACCATTAATAAGTAATTGTTGAACGTTCTGATGAATACCATTCCAGACGAAAACCGTTCTGGATAGTGAAGTAAATCGAACAGATGAACTCTTCATGATAGATTAAGACTAATCTGAACGAATACAATTTTGGATGATTAATAAAAACATTTAGACGTCCTCTTCAACATAGGCTTTGTGTTATCAATAACATGATAATCGAGCAGAGATTTAATTTCAACCATTCAATCTTAATAATGTTTTTGAATTCCAAATCATCAACTATAATTCCGAGGGCTTTCATTAACACATACCCACATGATCTGAACAAGAAAAACCGATGGATGAAGACCTATTCAATTTTTTGAACAACAATTAATCACCAATGAAAACCATGGTGATATGGCTACTCTACAAGCATGCTCGAATCTCCTGAATGATGGTTAAGAGATCCAGATAGTTCACATAACCATTAAGGAGGTCTTGATTATTGAATAGGAATGTCAAGACACAAATATATGCTTCAAATTATGAGGAGACGGGGCCTCTTTCAATGACAGAACTCCACGCTGGAATTTTATTTTGTTATTCTAGGGTAACTTCACGAGTTCCACGGTTATTCGTTGCCAACTATCCTGTCATTTTAACCATTTCTTCACCATCCATATTTGTAGTTTCTCCATTTACCACGATAATTCTTTTTCAATCACGAATGCTTTCTCTTCCACACTAGCTTCGTCTTTTGCCATAGTGATTTGTCGATGTGATATACTTCCAAAAGGCGTACTCTTCAACTCATCAATTTGAATATTAAGATATTCACTTCCACATTATAGGACATGTACGATATATATACCAATAAATAATTCACCAAGTTACCATGAACTTCCTTAGCCTCTGAGCGTTGAACCTTAAATCACCAAAGTTGTCGATATAATGTATGGAACATACACGACATCTATATAGCTTCTTGATGGGTGTCAATAAAGAATATTAATATTTCACAATCTCAAATTCTTCTAATAGATAACCAGAAAACTCTGCTAATAACTCAAAACTGGAAACACACATCATTAATTTCGCTCTTTCACACGTTCTATGATCCCGAACAAATTGAGTACATATTGAGGAAGCTCCTCCATACTCATGACGTCTTACCTCATGTTATGGTAAATTGGTCTTAGGAAGAGTCACTGTGTTCTCGGGTTGAATAATCTAACGTACCTTCCCAGCCTTGGTCTCTGGCATTCATTCTACCGTACTAATCAGCTCATCCAAGTAGCCAAGCTTCAATAACCTCTCAACATCGGACATCAATTCTCAACAATCATTAATAACTTATTCGAAACGACGATGAAAAATGACAAAATACTTGGGATTCATGAGACCCCGGTGACAGTGCATGTAGTAGGCGGATATCCAAAGATCCTCCTTTCTTATGTTCCATCATGGAAAAAATCTGATCGTAACTGATTGCCGGAAAAATATGCATCTTCCACTTCAGAAGCGATACATTCTGACTTATCACACGATTTGTAGTAATATTATGTGACCCATAAGTACGAATATCCATGAATCAATGAGCACACACTCCATCATATTCTCGAATGTATTGTGTACACCTTAGGGCAAGGTCTTCCATATTCTCTGCTGGATCCTCTAGATATCAACGATGTCGACTCCTCTAATGTTCTATGTAACCTCTTATCTTTCCCATGCAGCCAGTAAGTCGTGTTAACTTGGCACTACCAACTTCCGATAACCAACACTCTCTTCAATCATTACATGCAACCGACTTCTTGCTTTAATTACCTCACTTGTGCATTTTGCAATACACATACATACAATCAAGCAACACGTGGCCAACTTTCCCCCATGCAACTATGCATCAACTCATTTTCCAAGTAAGGTTCACGTAGTTCACAAGTGCCATGCGACTGCAGCTCCATGCACCCATCACATCTCTTCCTACGTACTCATTTTCCAACACCATGCATATCAGCCCATGCAATCCACGCGACTACCTCATAACGGGTTACAAAACCATACAATCTCTCCGAAGAATCATTATGGCATGCGATCAAAGATGTAGAAGAATCATTGAGAAGCGCATATGCCGAATATAACTGATAGTTGAATCCCAATATGAAATGATAGAAAACCTTGGCAAACGGTTGAAGAACCGGAAGATAGTCTCCTTCAAATAAGCTGCCAAAACCCCAATACTATGTGATCTAGCCTTAAAATATTTTCCCGTATTTTTTGATCAGTCGAAATTTTGTTGTTGTCGTTGTTAAGACACGAGAAATTACGAGGTTGTGCCCACAATGTGTGGACTTACGTCATCGGGAGAGCAAATCTCTACCAGGGTGTTTCACTATTGATGAGACCATCGGAACCCGGTACCCCGAACAGGGTCCGAACCATCCCAAGTAAGTGACATAGTTTCGATCTGTGATGAAAAATGAGCTCGATACTGGAAACTAGGACAACAGTGCATAAATTACTATTCATTTGAAACATTATCGCGGATTTACCCTTTTGAGTACAATATTATCGCGGTTTATGCCTTAGTCATTTTTCTGGTCTTTTTCGTATCCGAAGCACTGTTCATCTGAAACTTTATCGCGGATTTCACTTCCAGTATGCAAATTTATCGCAGATTTTCCGAGTAGATGTATTTGGTCGAGGATTTGGAGCTCCTACGCAAATTGTCGCGGATTTCGAACTCAATAACAAATTATCTCGGATTTGAAGTTCCTAAGTAAATTGTCGCGGATTTCGAACTCAATAAAAAATTATCGCAGATTTGAGCTCCAAGAAAAATTATCGCGGATTTCGGGACTTGGAAGATTTTAAGATTTCAGATTCCGAGTTTTTCTTCGACTTTGATTCCGACCCCCTTCCAAATGACTTGGGACATATATTTATAGGGGATTTAGGCCATCAACTCATCTAAGGGTTCAAAGCCCAATCTTTTCCAATTTGGCCTCATTTGACCCAGCCTCTACAAAGAGATCCGATCTCACCCCGGATATAAATCATAATTTCTCCGATCGTCCGGGGTGCTACTCAATCGACCATTGACCTGTGAACAGAGGCCACACTCGACATAAGTCAATCCTCATGAAATTCATAACATATAAAACTGTCGATGAACATGCGTCGTAACGTCTTCCGGGAGCCAAATTACGAAAATACCCTTGGGGTCACTCCGACTCGTAATTATCCGAAAATAGTTGTGTCTCCTCCGGAAACTTTCCATGCGGCCTCCAGATGCCCAAAAGCTAATAAAAATACATCATATTATAGAAAATATCGGGCATACCGATTGGACACGGGGTGTCCAAATTACGCAAATACCCCTGACTCCATTTTGACAAGAAATCACCTCAGAATACCGAAAATACCAAAGTGGGCATACTGATTGGACCCGAGGTGTCCAAATTACGAAAATACCCCTGACGCCATTTCAACCCGAAATAACATCAGAATACCGGAAATAACATCAAGGCGTGTTGATCGCGCTCGTGATGTCAAAATTACGAAAATGCCCCCAGTGTCCATTTGAACCGAAAGATCTTGAACACCTTGGGGAACGTGCTAGAAGGTTCCCGGGGTATGCGAATTACTAAATTATCCCCGTGTAATATCAATAGTCCCCTGGTTTGCAGATTCAACATCTGAGTCGTAAACCACTAACATTCCTTATGTGCATGGATCCCAATGTGTTGTCGGATTCTCAGAGATAAAAACCACATAGCTCAAAATATTCATCTCGTCGATACGGCCGTTTTGACAGTAAGCACGCTGAATTCGAACACATTCAAAAATATCTCGGAATTCCGGCACGTAGGCCCGCTTCTATAAATACCAGGTTGGAAGCCTTAGAATCTCACTTTCATTCACGGATTTTCAGAGAAAGCACCATTATCGCGGAAATACTTGGTAATTTATCGCGGAAATCCAATCTTTTGCATAATTATCGCAGAAGTTCTATCCTTGTAACATTATCGCGGAAATCCAATCCTTTGCAAAATCATCGCGGAAATTTAATCCTTTGCAAAATTATCGCGGAATTTTGCCTTGGCTAAAAATGCAGATTCGAACTTCGATTTTCAGTGATGTTTATGTTCCCGAGTGTAATTAGGCATTAGAAACAACTAATAAAGTATAAGGATTAGCAATATAAATGTCTTCCAACGGATCGTCCGATTCCGAATTCATCGAACAAACAAAAATTAACTCGTGCACTTCGAACCTTGATTTTTATGAGCGCCTCGAGGGTTATAAGAGCGATGGGCGGACGATATGAGTCTATCGTAAAGAAGTTCGAGTCGTATGATCAAAAGGCTCGGATGGGGAAAACCGCTTGGGCCTCATTGAGGTCTAACTACTACTTTCCGGATGTATTTATCATCCAACACCCGGGGCCTCTTGGGAGAATATTAACACCGCCTCCTGGCTGGTGTACCGTGTCCCTGGAACATCTTCGAAATGGGATTTGGTTTCCTTTGCATCCTTTTATCATGGAGATGCTAGACTTCCTCAAGATTAATTTTTTCCAACTGAACCCGAATTCCTACGGATATATCGTAGCTTTCATCATTTTCACCTCTGCCGCAAAAATAAAGAGATCCATTGAACTCTTTTTTAGACTTTTCCAAATTGTCCCCCATTCCTCCCAAGGGGTTCTAGGGTGTTATTATCTACGTCTACGGGAAAAGAACTGTCCTTTCTACTTCACACTGTCAAAATCCAATCATGATTGGAAACATCGTTAGTTTTATGTGACTTCTCGTTCTTTCCATCCTAGCATTCCCACCCTTACACTGCCTTGGCGTTTTCCTGTCGAGACAGAATTTTCATTTTCGGACTGGTGCGATCCCATTCGTAAACCTTCAAAACTTATAGATAGAACTATTGTCCAACAACTCTTAGACATATTCGAAAAATTTCACACTAACATGACCGTTGAAACTCTTTTCACTCTATCCCTCATGGTTGTTATTCGGACTGCGCAAACTCCTCCTCATATTCCTTTCCATGTCTTAGGTACCCACATGCTAGAACAGGAGACTCACTTTCTCGTCTTTTACCGTTTTATGCATCCAAACTTTGACTTTGTTTCGCTAATATGCTATGATTCTCATAATAAGGAATTTCACGTTTATAACTTATTATTCGTATTTCTTTCCTTGCAGATCGAATAATGGCCGCTTACAGAGGTGCTGATTCCAACGACCGAATAAAATTTTTAGATACCATTGATGATCCTGAGGACTTGGCCTTGAACATGCTCACTGAGATTCCTTCGGGAGGATCGAATAAAATCATCGGTGACCCTTACACTGTAGATGATCTTCCGAAAGAAACAATTGGGAATACGAGTCCCCCACTCCCGCTTTGTTCACCACTTCGAGGATCATGCATGGGGGATTTTGATGTTGAGGGCGATATCGGTGAGAGATTTGCTGAAGAAGGGGAGATTCCCGCCTCCGGATATGAAATCATTGAAGCCCTTCGACTGGTTCCAGATTTACCACCAATCGAACAGGAGATTAGCTCGCCCCATCACTCATCGGGGTCTCGTCGTTCCTCGCGGCGTGATAAGGGTAAAGGAATTGCAGCAGAGGGACAAGACGAGGGCCCGAGGGGGAGTCGCCGCACCCGGGGTATGGATGCCGTATTCCTGGACCATTTTAAGATTCGTGATATCCCCCGATCGTCAGTAAAAGCCTGGTATGACGATGGTGTGGATACCGCACATGAAATGTTAGAAGACGGCCTGAAAAACAGGATTCCTTCGGGGACTCGGGTAAGCACGTATGCTGCGGAGGAATACCTGCGACAGCATCCTCGACCGCGCTCCCACAACCGCGATGATCACATAGTCTTCTCTGATTACAGTCAAGGTTTTAAAACTCAGTCCAGCCCATTTGGGCTGGACGGTTGGACCATGAACCAGCCCATTCAACGGGTGGGTTGATGGGCCGGGCGGTTTTGGATCTTAATTTTAATTTTTAATAGATATAAATATTAAACCCTATTTTTTGGATGTATCTTGCGTTTCTCCCCTATATGAACTAAACCTTTCGATTCTGTAGAAACTAGAGAGACATGGTGGAATCATCAATTCGAGCCTGACCTAAACCACTTGTTTCTCGATTTTGAGCCATCGATCATAAACCGTTTCGTTGCTGAAAAGCTTAGTCAAATACAAGAGGACCCAGCCCCATATTTTCCCTTTTTCTAGGTTTGCTTATTACCATATCTAAGGTTCTTATCTTTTCTTATTCATGNCTGAAAAACAGGATTCCTTCGGGGACTCGGGTAAGCACGTATGCTGCGGAGGAATACCTGCGACAGCATCCTCGACCGCGCTCCCACAACCGCGATGATCACATAGTCTTCTCTGATTACAGTCGAGGGATGCGGGACGCCGCGACGTTGATTAAAGCGGGACATGATGTAATACAATAATATATGTACCTTACAACTTCCGAATAAAATCATAATTCTTCATTTTTAACTTGAAGATTCAGGAAACGATGACCGATTTGGCTTATGCTGCAGGGATCGGCAAATATTGTATCTTACGCCACTCAAATTTAGATGAACAGGGGCTTGAAGGGGAGTACACCCGGGCTGCGGATGATCGGATCATTCGTAATCAAAGGGAGAAACACGATAATGAAATAAACAAGTTGAAATCTGAGCATGAGAAGGCCCTCAGTGTCCAGAAAAGTGCTCACATATCAGCCATGGGGCGTCAACGGGCCGATCATCATGTACAATACTCCGAATTGACGCAACATTTGGTTGGTGAGGGCCACACAGTTAAACAACAGATGAGCGAGATTTCCCGAATCCAGGATCAAATGGAAGAAGCCAGAGGGAAGAATTCCGTCGAGATAGAAGCTCGGCGCAAAGCAGAGAGGATCGCTGAAGAGAAGGCGATCGAATGCATGAACTTAAAGGCTGAACTTGCCAAATGGCCTCGGCGTTTGAAAGCGGTCCTTAAGAAATTCACATGGGACTTTGTAGTGAAATCCCCAACATTCCGCAATTTGACCTACGCGGGCCTTAAGGGAAATCATTATTTCTTAAAAAAAGAGTCCCAGCAAACACAAAGAGTCACTCAGCGTATACTGAGTAAAGAAGAAAGGGCTCGCGGAGGATACATTCCTTCAAAAATGGGATACTAGTACTCATCCTTTCGGCCCTATGGAGCAATTTCTTTCTGAGTACTTGGCCGCTGAATGCTACGCTGAGGATATCCCGACTGAAACTGGGCCTTCAGCCACTTTATACTCTCGCTTTCCGGAGATTTCCTCTGATTATTATGACCAGCTGATGAGGGAGGTAATGGAGGCTGAAAGCTTTGAAGAGGAGGAGGCGGCGAGGAATCCTATTCCGGCCATGGTCACGGAGGCTCGAGAGCTTAATGAGGTAGGATTTCGTGAGTTTCAAGAGAGGAATTCTGAACCTTCTGGTGAGGGAAGTCAGGCCTCTAAGAAAAGGCCTACAACTGGCGGGAAGACTTTAAATTTGGTCCAGAAGAAGGCCAAGAATTAAACTGGCTTATAGTCTTAGCTTCCCGCAATCTTATGTTTTTCTGCGACTTTTATCTTTTGAATATGAATTGTCACTGTTTCTGCTCTGCTTTATATGTTTTCCTCTACAGTTTTCCGTTAAGTATCAAAACGTTAATCAAACACCTCAATAACCCCTGTATGAATAACCAGATCACATAGTATTCTTCGGATTCTTTGAAAGAGTAGTCCAAGTTCTCTCCAGATAAGTTGATAGTCCTTAACAATAATCAGAACAATTACTCGTAAGTATTTGGCATCAAAAGTTGATCGAGTTCATGAAATCTTGATCACAAATGAAAATACCGATAACATATTAAATTCCAGAAAACTCGATGTTGGGCCTTACCAATCGCCCAACACCTCTTGTTTTGACCGACTTGCCCAAATTCCTCCAAAAATAAGCGTTGGGAGCCTTCACGATCCAGGTGAAAGTAGCGTTAGGTTCAGGGTACAATTTTTCACTCTCACCTGAACAGATCGGGTACCTCACGCCAGGGAGAGCATTCACTGTCTATGCGAAAGTAGCGTCAGGTTCAGGGTACAATCCTTAGACTGACGTAAATTTTTCACCCTCGCACAGGCGGATCCAGCATCCTGGCTTTGTTGGTTTTTAGGACCATGGAGAAAACAGATGTCTTTTCACTGAACTTAATGACCATACGATACCATTCTAAACTTCGGGGTCTAGAGTAGCACCCATTAATCACGGGCCTTAACTAGCGCCCAACTTAACTTCATAACTCGGGTCTCAACAAGCACCCGTGGGCCTCATCTAGTGCCCATCACATTCACCTTCGGGTATAAACTTGCACCCATAATCGTCTCATCCTTACTAGGCCTGACCTTTCATGTTCTCCTCCGCAAAAGAAAGTAAACGTAGGAAACCTTCACTACCCGAATAGTAGTAGCATTAGGTTCAGGGTACAATCCTTAGACTAGCGTAAATATTTCACTCCTATTCGGGTGGCTCAGGTGCATCGCACTAGAGGACCTTCACTATCTAGACCGAAGTAGCATCAGGTTCAATGTATATTCCATAGACTGATATAAATTTTTCACTTCCGCCTAGACAGATCCAATACCCTAGACTAAAATGTCCTTGTGGGACAATGGAGGAGACGGATGTCACTATGCTTTATATTTGCTAGCACGCTACACCATCATCACCATATCTGGACCTTTCCCACACTCTATTGAAGAGCGTTGGGGGTTCTCAATATATAGGAGAAGTAGCGTCAGGTTCATGGTACAATCCTTAGACTGATGTAAATATTTCACTTCCGCTTAGACGGATCGAGTCCCTCGCATTAAGAGGTTTTACCCACTTAACAATCGGTAGAGACGGATGTCACTATGCTAGCATGCTCCACCGTTACAAATCGAACCTTTCCCGTTCTCCTCCACAAGAGTAAGTAAATGTAGGAAACTTTCGCTGCCCGAATAGAAGTAGCGCCAGGTTCAGGGTACAATCCTTAGACTGTCGTAAATATTTCACTCCTACTCGGGTAGCTCGGGCACCTCGCACCAGAGGATCCTCACTATCCAGATGGAAGTAGTGAGGTTTCCCCTGGACTAAATGGTCTTTTTAGGACAGCGGAGGAGGCGGATGTCCTCTTTTACTGCGGACTGTGACCGGCCTCCGGCAAGGGTGCGACCCTCGACGGCATGTCATGGAAGAGTCGGGTGCAAAGGCTCCCGTGTGCCATGGAGTCCTGCTATAAAATAATTGAGCCCCTTGACATATTCCAACAATATAAATGTATGGACAATTCTGCTGCAGACAGAGACTTTTCGTTTTTAAAAATGTTTTGACCCAACATCCAGTTTGATGAGGATTGAGGTTCATCGACTACGCGACAGGCGGTACATTGCACTTCTAATCTATCCTATGTTATTTAATTTTTCATCCTCCATCATACTAAAGTGCAATGAACCTAACTCTCATTTTACCAGTCCCCTAGCCGATTGACCTCATATCTTCAAAAAGGATATAAAAAAGTTCAGAATATGATAAAAAAGGATTGGAATATTTATTTTAAAAAAGATTGAAAAGTCACGTCTATACATAATACTTGTGCAAATTGGAAATATGTCAAGTCCGTGGCAGCTCCTCTCCGCTCATATTCGCAATCTTATACGTTCATTCTCTTACCACCGCCGTTACCTGGTATGGACCTTCTCACTTTCAATCCAACTTACCAACATGTTTTGATACTTCAACTCTCTTTAGGACCAAGTCCCCAGCCATCAATAACACTGGACGGACCTCTTTATCGTGTCTTTTAACCATTCTCTTCTTACACACTTCCATCCGAATAGCTGCTCTTTCTCTTAGGTCATCGATGCAATGAAGATCCAACTTTCGCATATCTTCATTTAATACCTCATCGTAAGCAATAAATCTCTCGGATAAAATAGTTACTTCTGCTGGGGAAACGGCTTCGGAGCCATACACTAATGAAAAAGGACTAAATCTAGTGGTAGATATCGGTGACGTTCGATATGCCCACATTACATTATGCAACTCATCCACCCATGATGCTTTGGACTGGTCTATCCTTGTTTTTAGTTGCTGTAAGATAATGCGATTAATAACCTCTGTAAACTCGTTCGTCTCCGGATGGGCAACAGATGTAAACCGTTGTTGAATTCCATAGCACTCGCACCATTCGTTTACACGCTTCCCCGAGAATTATGTACCGTTATCTGATACCAAAATCATGGGAATTCTGAATCGGCATACAATATATCTCCAAAGAAAACTTATGACTTCCTGTTCCCGAACTCGGGACACTGCTTCAACCTCTACCCACTTAGAGAAATGCGCTCGATACTGGAAACTATGACAAAAGTGCAGAAATTACTGTTCACTTGAAACTTTATCGCGATTTAGCCTTTCCAGTGCAATATTATCGCGGTTTTATGCCTTAGTCATTTTTCTGGTCTTTTTCGTATCTGAAGCACTGTTCATCTGAAACTTTATCGCGGATTTCACTTCCAGTATACAAATTTATCGCATATTTTCCGAGTAGATCTATTTGGTCGTGGATTTGGAGCTCCTACGCAAATTGTCGTGGATTTCGAACTCAATAATAAATTATCTCAGATTTGAAGTTCCTAAGTAAATTGTCGCGGATTTCGAACTCAATAAAAAATTATCGCTGATTTGAGCTCCAAGCAAAATTATCACAGATTTCGGGACTTGGAAGGTTTTAAGATTTCAGATTCCGAGTTTTTCTTCGACTTTGATTCCGACCCCCTTCCAAATGACCCGGGACTTATATTTATAGGGAATTTAGGCCCATCAAGTCATCTAAGGGTTCAAAGCCCAATCTTTTCTAATTTGGTCTCATTTGGCCCAGCCTCTACAAAGAGACCCACCCGATCTCACCCCGGATATAAATCATAATTTCTCCGATCGTCCGGGGCACTACTCGATCGACCCTTGACTTGTGAACAGAGGCCACACTCGGCATAAGTCAATCCTCATGAAATTCATAACATATAAAACTGTCGATGAACATGTGTCGAACGTCTTCCGGGAGCCAAATTATGAAAATACCCTTGGGGTCACTCCGACTTGTAATTATCCGAAAATAGTTGTGTCTACTCCGGAAACTTTCCATACGGCCTCCAGATGCCCAAAGCTAATAAAAATACATCATATTATAGAAAATATCATAGTGGGCGTACCGATTGGACACTGGGTATCCAAATTACGAAAATACATCTGACGCCATTTCGACAAGAAATCACCTCAGAATACCGAAAATACCAAAGTGGGCATACTGATTGGACCCGGGGGTGTCCAAATTGTGAAAATACCCCTGACGCCATTTCAACCCTAAATAACATCAGAATACCGGAAATACCATCAAGGCGTGTTGATCGCGCTCGTGATGTCAAAATTACGAAAATACCCCAGTGTCCATTTGAACCGAAAGATCTTGAACACCTTGGGGAGCATGCCAAAAGGTTCCCGGAGTATGCGAATTACTAAAATATCCCCGGGTAATATCACTAAGATTGATCTTTCACCATCTCAATGTATTCCAATCTGGTAGCATTAATAGTTGCCACAGAAAAGGAAGACAATCATTTGAAGCGCTCCATGGACTTTGCAGGACTTACCATCGACGCCATGATCTTTCCACTTTCGTTGAAAAGCTTAATTGCCCTCTCTTAACACACAATAATCACCTTCATAAGCGGAGCTGCGATGGATACCCCGGGAATGTTAACCATATACATGTATTCTTTCATAACCAGCCTAAGATTGGCTTCCAACTTGTTTATTCGAGCATCATTACGCTCGATCATATCGCTCATCCCTTAAAACTTCTATTCGATAAATTCGCCATATGATGTAAGTTGAAAGTATGTTTTCTCCTTATATAACAAATGTGGCTCGGGTTTTTGGGTTGAATCCACCTCGTTTTCATCTTCATATTCTTAGACAATATCTCCCTAGGATATCATTGTTATATCCAACCCTCTATGCAACATAAACCGCTTATCTAATTCTCTTTTATGGCGGGGCCAACGCGGAAGAGCCCCGCACAACGAGGGTGATAGGGGGGAGCAGCCAGCTCCCCCACCTGCTCGGACGGGCACCCACCCTCCCCCTAATCAGGAAGTGCCAAGGGAGGCCGCTGGAGACATCTATGTCATTTCCGGCGGAGTAAGGATGAATGAGTCGGTCAGGGACCGAAAGAGGGCAGCTCGGGAAGAGTTCCCTGAGAGCTCTGGGGCAGTCGCCCTTGTGAAGTATGAATCGGCTGAGCGGTCCTCCACCTTTGGAGGGGATATCACTTTTACTGCAGCCGATCGAGAAGGGGTCTCCGACCCATGTGATGATCCTTTGATCATCACTGGGATCATAGCCAATCGGCGGGTCCACAGGATTTTGGTGGACACAGGGGCTTCATGCAACTTAATAAAGCGTGAAGTCGCAGAGATGTTAGGAGCCGCTGCCCGCGATCTCCCGATCGCCAACATCACCCTCTGGTCGTTCGACCAGAGGAGTGTCATTCCGTGTGGGAAGATTCTCTTCCCTCTCACGCTAGGAGAATCGGGCAGGGACCGATCGGAGACCCTATAGTTCATAGTCGTTGAAGTCGATCTGGCTTACAACGCTATTATTGGACGGACTGGCCTTAGTAAGTTTGAGGCCATCCCTTCTACCTTCCACATGATGCTCAAGTTCCCCTCTGCACACGGAGTGATTTCCGTTAAGGGGGACCAAAAAGTAGCGAGGCAGTGCTACATGAGCTCGTGCCGTACCCTGGCACCAATAAAGAGAGCCCGGGTGGACCTACTAGAAGAGCCCCCACACCCGAGGCAAGCCATGGAACCTGTGGGGTTCAAAACAATCAACTTGGTGGAAGATGATCCCTCCAAG
The DNA here is from genome assembly GCA_009725065.1 of Utricularia reniformis. NCBI lineage: Eukaryota > Viridiplantae > Streptophyta > Magnoliopsida > Lamiales > Lentibulariaceae > Utricularia > Utricularia reniformis. The sequence continues at coordinate 173,909 of RWGZ01000947.1, forward strand.
GTCACACGCATCGGGGCATATCTGGCCCCGACCTTTGAGGAAGAACTGGTCCAACTCTGGGGTTCAAAACAATCAACTTGGTGGAAGATGATCCCTCCAAGGTCACACGCATCGGGGCATATCTGGCCCCCGACCTTTGAGGAAGACCTTTGATGATCCCTCCAAGGTCACACGTTCGTCAGATATCTGGCCGTTCGTCAGATATCTGACGAACGGCCATCTACCGGATGATGCCTCTGAGGCCAGGAAAATTGAAACTCGAGCGACACGGTATGTGCTCCATGACAGACAATTGTTCAAGAAGAGCTTCGAAGGCCCGTTACTGCGATGCTTATCCCCTCTGGAGGCTGAAGCCGTCATGATTTATGTTCATGAGGGGGTATGCGGAATACATTCTGGGGCCCGATCTCTGTGTCATCGTATCGTAAGAGCTGGCTATTTCTGGCCGACGCTCCTTGAGGACGCTAAGAAGTACACAAGACGCTGCGCTGTTTGCCAACATCATTCCCCAGTTCCTCAGTTGCCAGGGGCATCCTTATCGATGACTCCACTTCCCTGTCCATTTGACAGGTGGGGGATTGATATCCTGGGACCGTTCCCCCGATCGGTCCAGCAGCGTAAGTTCTGCATAGTAGCGGTTGAATATTACACAAAGTGGATAGAGGCCGAAGCGGTGGCCATCATCTCTGAAAAGGTGGTCAAACATTTCCTGTGGAGGAATATCATAAGCCGTTTTGGGGTACCTCGAGCCTTTGTGTCCGATAATGGACTTCAATTCCGCGGTAAGGCCGTTCGGGATCTTTGCATCAAGTTGGGTATTGCTCAGCACTTCTCATCGGTGGCCCATCCCCAGACCAACGGATTAACGGAGGTCTCCAACAAGGTCATCCTGAAGGGTTTGAAAACCAAGTTGGAGGACTTAGGGGGGAATTGGCCCGATCACATCTATGAGGTATTATGGGCATATCGTACCACTCCCCGCTCGACGACCCAGGAATCCCCGTTCTCTTTGGTGTATGGGTCCGAAGCGGTCAGTCCTGTGGAGGTAGCTATAAGATCACCTCGGATTACCTTGTACGATGAACACCTCAATGACGAGCGGAGATCCCTGGATTTGGAGATGATTGAGGAGAAAAGAAACGCCATCTATGCGCGCATGTGTGCTTATCAAAGAACCATGGAGCGGGCTCATAACAAGCGAGTTGTGCCCAGGGAATTCTCAGAAGGCGACCTCGTTCTCAGGAATGTGAGAGTTCAGAGGAATGTGGGGAAGCTGGATAGAAATTGGGAAGGGCCCTATCGGGTCATGAAGAACCTGGGCGCAGGGGCATATAAGCTTGAGTATCTGGAAGGAGGCGAGATCCCCCGAACTTGGAACGTGATGAACTTGAGGCGCTACTTCATATGAGGTATTTGACATGTTCCATAACTCTGAATTTTAAATCCATTTCTCATAATTGGTATTAAGTGCAATGAATGCAATACAAAGTATTCCTAACTAAGTGAGTGACCGTTCGCGGAGTTGAAGTTTCTGAGCGGGCCTGGACTGGTGACCGTAGCGATCATCCATAAGGCTCCCAAGTGGTGTGACCGCTCTGGCGAGTCAGTTGCTTCCACGCTTGCTGAGTACTTAGATGAATAAGGCTCCCAAGTGGTGTGACCGCTCTGGCGAGTCAGTTGCTTCCACGCTTGCAGAGTACTTAGATGAATAAGGCTCCCAAGTGGTGCGACCGCTCTGGC